>CM060912.1:469115809-469715809 GCA_030737875.1 Allium sativum
ATAATCTGGCGCTTGGATGGCTTCTCACTAACGGACCCCTCTGATTCCTTATCAGACTTTTCATGCCTCTTCTTTGACTTTTTCTCCTTTCCAGAAGTTGTCAACTCTCCGGTCGATACCGATGACTATGGGGCGCTGGAAGGAGGGACAACTTGTACGGGACTAATAGACAAAAGGTCCGTCATTGTCTCGACTTTTAGCTCAAGAAACCATCCCTCTTGTTGCGCCTGGATTTCTGCATGCTCAAGGGCCCCTTCGGCTCAGACACCCCAGTATAAATGACGTCATCTTCACCTTCAGGCTGGGAGTCCCTACTGTCTAATCTCTTCAGTGCATCAATCATCTCTTCATCTTTGTCTGGGTCTTGGGCAAAGTCACTTAATGTTCAATGGCAGCTTTTGACTGAGCGTCAGGGGACGTCTAGATCTAATGGCTACTTGCAACAATAAGATAGATAACAATTAATTCTTTAGGAACAATGGGCATTTTGACCCAATACAAGAAAAATGATTTTTTGTAGCGCCTAAAAACCGCCACAAAGTATTTTTGGTGGCGTTTCGATAATCATTACGAGAAAACATGCCACTAAAAATAATTTTTTTTGTTGCACTTAGTTTTAAACGCCACGAATAAAATCTTTTTCATGGCGCTTTTTTAACGTTACCATTTTTTTTGCGGAGTTAATTAAACGCCACCGAAAGGGTTTTTGCATTACGCATGTTTTTTGTTACGTTCTTTTAGCTTTTTTGTAGCGTTTAAAACGCGCCAACATAACTGTTTTTCTATTCTGTAACAATTTATTTGTAGCGGTTTTTAAACGCTACAAATAAATTTAATATTCCGTAGCATTTTCCTTGCCACCGTTTGTTACCAAAGTTGTATTATAATATTTCGTACATACCCATAATTTTGCCGCTAATTAAATAACAAATCCACAAACACATACATTTTCCAACATAACATATTACAGAACCACAACATACACCTTCAAACATCCACAAGATAATCATACAAACATCCACAAGTTCAATCGTCCACAACCTTCACAAACAAACTACTAGTAACACTGTCATAACCACAACATACATAACCAGACTACCGAGTTTAAATAAATAGTAACACTGTCATAACCAAGTACGCTAAACACTGGAATAAACACCTGAAATAACCAAGTTACCTAACAAATATTATAGTGCTGCAGTCATCAAACCACCTGAAATATTGTTGATCTACCTGTAAAACAAATAACATAACATAACTTAAGAATAGAAATAGCATAAACCTTTCAGACACTACATAACATAAACCTTTTAGACATAAGCTCTGAACGTAACACTGCATAACATAAACCATTCAGAAACGCTTATTTTCCTGCACACTATGGACACTACATAACACAAACACCTGAACCATGTAATGCAATTTTGTGACCATGTAATTCTGAACCATGTAATGCAATTCTGTGACCATGTAATTCTATGACCGAGTAATTCAGAGATGACAGTGCCTACCCATTAAGGTGAATGCATGATTTCATATATGATTTCTGAGATGACCATGTAATTTGAGATAACATGTAATTCTGAGATTACCTGTAATTCTGAGATGACATGTGTCATCTCCTCGAGTATATTTCATGTATGATTTCTCTTCAATTAATGTGAATGCTTATTGGTATCTTTGCATTAATACACATTATCTTGATAATATTTTAACCATGTACATAAAAGTTTAACCGTGTATCTTTGCAAATCATCTAAGATATCTCACCAAATTGGCTTCAAAAGCATTAATAAATATTAACTAAGAGTTTTGTCTGGTACTACTATATGTTTGACTTATAAGGAGAGTAAGACAACACACTTATTGTCCAAAATAACCTAACTCAATTATTTTCAGTCGATCATGTGCTCTCGAGGGCAGTAACTCCTAAAAGTATATTAAAAATATATTAAAATACCTTTCGTTTTGTGTCAATAATGATTTTTTTCCCGTTGGCCAAGCTATGGGAACGCCGAAGGCATCTTCCATGCACGTTAGAGCTGATGTTGGTCTCCATAGCTCTACAGTTAGAACTGTCACATGTTCAACCCAAACCTTTATAACATCCTTTTCAATGGACAACAATGGACCATTGCTATCGGATCAGTTGATGCAATAGATCCTTCAGCCACTACATCTGTTCCAACCACATCTATTAACTTGCATTTTGCATCTTTTGTCATGTTTGCAATCGGCTGGAAGAAAAAAAAGATTATTATGCAAAATGTATATACATACACAGTGATCAATGTTGAAAATAAATATTTACATGTTTTGATTTATTTATGAACACATATGAGGATTTCAAGGGAGTAGTCGCATGATTTTCACTTTCATCATGACTCTTAGTTGGATTTTCTTTGTCTGCTTCTACTTTTGATCTTGGCCATGCTACTTTCCTACCAATTGCATCTCCAATCTTTGACGTATAAATTGGTTATCTGTTGTTAGAAAAAAAATAACTATATGTTGAAGTTATTACCCAAAAAGACATCCAAGCGTCTTATAAATGATGTACTAACTACCTAATTCTACTTTAGTGAATCTGTGTATATGTTCAAATACAAATCCACTAGGAACAATTATAAGAGAGAAGAAAAAGAAGTTCCAACACTACTATTATCTAAAATTTTATATATTATGCACTTCGTTTTACTGAAGCGCGCGCTTCGCGTTTGCGCATTGCTCTTATGCTCCAAGCATGGCGCTTCGGTGTGCTTTTCACGTCTAATAACATTGGGTACCAGTACTATTATCAGCTATAATAGTACAAATCTCCATTCAAATACTAAATAACCATGCCTGTTTAAAGATGACAACAATCAAGCAAAATGTTACAGAACCATATAGGAATATCTTAACTGAAAAACGTTTTAGGAAATTTGAACAAGGCTAAGACAAATCCTAGATTCACAAATAAGACATGGTATCAATTAATGTGACTACATACGCCACTGCTTATACCCATGTACACCATACATGATATCATCAGTGTATTATTGTACATTAACCAAATCTCATAGATCCTAGATTCACTAAAAGAGAGGAAAATTTGTCTATTCAAAACTGCTGAATGGTTTTCATGTCTCGGTACTCCCCATAACTAAATAAAAATCCATCACATCAAAAGCGTACAACATGAAAATAACTCATCAGAAAAGCATCAAAATAGAACATGAAAATCAAGCAGTTATAACATAACCGAGCCCTAGCAAGATAGGAGATGAGAAAATGATAGAATACAGAATTACAAATCAATGAGCGATTGCAATTAGGGTTAATTAGCTATACCATCAAACTTTAGCAAGATAGGAGATGAGAAAATAGCATGCATTCAAATATTTCATACACAATCCAAATAGAATCACAAAATCGAGTTAAAGAATTCATACCTAAATTTAACAATACCATGAGCAGAGACTTTTGCCATCTTCCGCGATGTTGTTGAGAGGAGTACGACGGAGTTGACGATGACACGAAGAACATTAATCGGTGCGACTTCTTCGGCAGAGAGTGATTTAGGGGAAAGTGAATTTTCGGCAGAGGGATTTGGGGGGAAAGGGAACGAAGGTTAAATTTTTTGAAGTATGAGTGGGATAGGAATAGAAAATAGGTGGTCACATTTTTTTGACCACGTGGAATAATTTTATTAGGTGGGGAGATGAAATTTTTTTTGCCGCATGAATAATAGGAGTGAAAACGCTATTTTTCTTGCATTTACAAATAAACGCCACTGATTTTTGCAACAAAAAATCATTTTTCTTGTAGTGACCGATGCCAGAAAGACCCTGATAAATTTTGGTGAAGTCAGAAAGATACCTTCTGTAGAGCCGCCACCTATAAGTCTGGGAATTTCGAACGTCTCGATGATCAGAGTCAAAGGTTTTGATATATTAGGGTATGGGAAGTCAGGATCGTAACCCTCTACTTCTTTGGATCTGGGAGATGCAGAAGAAGAACCGAAACTACTTTTAGTGATAGGTTTTACCTTTGCTAGAAGCCTAGTGGCATCTTCAGCCTCCTTTTGCAAACGTCTCCCTTCTGCTAGAACTTCGAGTTTGTTGTTCCTTAAGAGTTTTTTCATTCGTTCTTCCTCATCCATAACTTCACTTTCGGGCACACGCCTCTCCTCCTCAACCAGCTCACTCCAAGCATCGGCTACTAATGTTGTAGGGTAGTCTTCTACCTAAGAAATATCACGATATCAGAGGATGTGGGAAAAGAAAGTCATAACCAAGGGCCCAAACTCCTCTTCAACTTTCTTCGCCTCTTTGAGTTGCTTCCTCAACCCCTACATTTCTATATCATGTTAGACTTGGGAGTTTGAGGCAGACTCAAGTGTGGTATGGGCATTCTTTTCTATTTTTATTCTGAAAAAGCAGCTAGTTGGGCCTTAAATTGTGCATTCTCTTGGGCTAGCAGCTCTTTTCCCTCCTTAGCCACTCATTCTCTGCATTAAGGGACTAGTTCTGTTCCTCTACCACCAATAACTTATCCTCAACCGACTTAGTTCTGAGCAACCACCGACCAAGCTCGGTATTGAGTCTCACTCGCAGATTATCAAGCTCATCTTTTGTAACACCCCGTATTTTCTGTGAACATAAAAAATAACAAATCAAGGTTTAATTAATTTTTAGAAAAAGAATTAGGTGAAACGGGTTGCGCTATTGCGTTCGTCTCAGAATTCTTCTTGAGATAGAGTCCGATTTTGCGTAAATTTGACTCCGTATGAAAAAGATATCCTTAAATTAAATATTGCAGCAAAACATGAAAAAAGAGGAATGAGAAAAGAATAATGTTTAGCATTGTTCTAAGGATTGTAAGCAAAAGACTTAGTAGCTTGTTTGGTTAGAACATGTGACTTGCATACAAGAGTTACAGAGTTCGATCTCCGCTAACGCCATATTTTTGTTTTAAGGGAATGGCTAAAAAGCGGCTTAGTGTGAACGCGGTTCAAAAAGTGGTTTAGTGTGAAAATGGTTAATTGGAAAGATAGATAAAAAGAAAATTATATATATATATATATAATTGAGAAGATAAATACAGTCAATTTATTTGGAGGGGAAGATTTATGCATAATAGATATGTATGTATGTAGGTAACTTCATTATGCATTGATTTTGCATGTTGCAAGGAAAGTAGAAAAAAAGGGAAATTAAATTATATACTCGATTTTCTTTTTGTTTTAGGTAAGCAATCAATTTGCATTATTTGTCAACATTAGAATTTATGAATAGGTGCGTGTGTGTGTATATATATATATATATATATATATATATATATATATATATATATATGGGCAGTTAATGTAAACATGAATAGATTAATTTGTAGATGAGTGTTAATTTGTCATTGATATTAATTAAAAGGAATATATATATATATAGTAGGCATTAGTAGGCATTATTTGGGAACATGTATCATGGCGTGATTGTTAAGTTATAATTTGGAGTAATTGTCATGAATGACAGTATGAAATTTAGCATATAAATCTAGTTTTGGGCATAACTTGAGAAATGGGAACATGACTAGTTTTGGGTGAATTTGGGTAATTGGTATGAAACGGTATAATTGGCATACCATTACGTAGGAACATAATTAATGTTATTGCGAATGATTTACATATAAAACCAAAAATATGTAAATCGGTAAAAGATGAACATTTAGTACAAATAAAAGTTTATTAATACATTTGTTGAGTCATCCCTGACCTGTTGCAGAGTCAATAGGACAACTCTAGTCTTGACGGTGGTGATGGCTCCTGTGAGATCCAATGGCCTAAATTAATCCTAAATTCTATATAAACACATGTAGACTCAAACCCTAAAATCAAATAAAAATTTAGAACCATGGCCGCCATGCTGTCACCTTGCAACCTAGAGTAGCCGCCACCATTTAGGAGAAAGAAAAGCTAATAAACTCAATTCTATTCAACTCAAATCTAAACAACAACGAATTTGTCTTCTTTAAAGGAAATCTAAATCAATTTCAGAACTCAGATTATAGAACGCAAGAACTTCTTTGAGTTGTGAGTTCGATTTCTTTAATAAGATAATTAACAATTTAATTAGGTTGAGTTATGATTTGGGTTATATGGTTATGTTGTGAATCATTGACCGTTATGTTATTTTCTATGTTGTAAATCTATGATGTTATTATCTATGTTGTAAAGCTGTGATGTTATTATCTATGTTGAAAATCTATGTTAATTGTTGGCTTACGTACAGTCAATTCATAATGATGCTTCATATGCTAGTTTGGTTATGTTGTTGGGACTAATTCATATGTTAAATCAAATGTAAGTTTAACTTGATAATTCTATATGCAAGTTTGGATGTTAATTTAGATATGAATCGTATGCAAGTTAATGAGAATCACATACCACCTTACATGTTTCATGACATCTATTTTATGTGTAAGCTTGGATCTAAAGTTTAGGCTAAGACATGTGTGAGTTATATGCTAGTATACAAAATTCTATATGCTAGTTTACATGTAGATCTTAATTTACATGTTTAGATGCAAGTTTACACCATAGTTTATGTTGTATAAATCACATATGCAAGTATATATATTGTAGTTGAATCATGTAATGTAAGTTTGTGACTATTGCCTATGCAAGTTTACACCTTATGATTAGATCTATGACATCCATAGTTTATGCAAGTTTGTGACTTTGGCCTATGCAAGTTTTAGATGAAAAACCTTATTCACACATGCAAGTTCACCCCTTATGTTTAGATCTAGTTTTTTTATTCTATGCATGTTGTGATGTTTTCTCTTTATTCCATAAGTTAGACTATTCGAGTCTAACGTATATTTCACGTTAAACGAACGAACGTACAACGTGGGGCAATGGGATAATATTAAAAGATTTAATATTGTGAATTGGCATAAATGCCTTAAATGTGATATTAATTGGTATACTTTTATATACCATAAATAGATGGACATAATTAAGGTGTTAATTATGGACATAGTTAAATTTATAATTGATTGACAATTTGAATAGGGAAATTAATTCAAATTGGGGATAATTAATTATGTAATTAATCGCCTAAGACATGAGGTTAGACTCTTTTGTGGTGTAAGACTGCACAGGCCCGCCCGGCAAATCCAGCAGCCACAAATGCTAGTCTAATGTAGGAGGTCTTAGGCATAGGTGGAAAGCTTGTGTCATGCATGGGGGACCTTTTCAAACCAGTAACCCATTAAGTATCTTTGTGGGCTCAACGCAAGTCGAGGACGGGACGCGCGTACTGGATTTGATTGCAAGAGGTGAAAACGGGTTAGCGGTGGCAACGCAAGTCCAACGGGTTCATATGCGTGTGTAGGCCCGGGCTGGTAGGTAAGACGTTGTTGCATCGTGTAGATATAAGCCGTGCATTTTTGGTTGTATCGGGTTGCCACTTTGGGGAGTGATACACCCCACTGTGGGGCCAGCACGTGTATCTATGAGTTAGGGAGCCGATCGAATGGGGGTAGCGGGTACACCTAGTGGAGATAGGGGCAGACGACACCTATGGAGGTAGCTTGGGGTACACGAAACTACCATTAGCAGTATTAAGTTCTGTAGGCGGGATCAACCTTTAGGGTGACTAATAGTGGTGCAGTATAGTAATTATCTTATAGTGATTAGGGGCGCCTTTAACGTTATCTTTATTCGTCTTATTTCCCTGTCATACCCAATTGTTCACAGTCATTTCCTTATTTTCCAGCTTATGCCTTAGCCTAGTTATTTTGATAATTATATTGTTAAAGTTATCGCACTCGCCAGACTTTATGTCTGACCCCCTTTTCTTTCCACCTCTTTTCTTCCTTCCCCCCCCCTCAGGTTTGCAAGGAGGGAATAGTACAACTTAGTGCCGATTTCTTTCAGTTGCTTGAAGAGAGTAGATGTGTCGCTTGGGACTCTCTCATCTTTATGGCTTTGCTTATACTCAGTGGGGATTTATGCATTTATGTTATTTAAGTATTTGCTTCTTTATATACTTTGAAGTTTTTAGAAAAGACTATTGATCCTGATGTAATGGTTTTGGAGACTACTTATGTAAACTCGTTTTGAGTTATGATGCTATGAAATAAGTTTTAACTTCCGCTGTGTTGTTTTATTTATTTATTCTTGTAATTTATCTGTTCTGTACAACAATCATGCTTTATGGACATTAATGCATTCCCTTTGTGAGTGACATTAATGGACATGGAGTGTTACACGAGGTATTAGAGCTATGGTTACAAGAACATATAAAATGTTTTGAAAAGTGTTTTGAAAAGTATTATTTTCCTAGAAAGTATTTTCAAAAACTTGTTTTAAAGAAGCTATTTTCAAGGAAAGTTAACTTTAAAGAGCATAATCCCCGCAAGCCATACATCTCTCTTTCGCTTCCCTTGTTTTAAAACTCTTTCTTTTTCTTTTCAGCATGTCTGGAGCATCTGAGATACCAGAGGGTGTTCATGTACCCGGTTGGTTTCGTCAACATCTAGAGGCTAGGGCCGCTGCCGCGGGACCGTCCAACGTTCCTCCTCCTCCCCCAGCTCCAGTCGTTCCTCCGCATGGAGATACTTTCTCCAAGATATGTAAAGGCTTTCGTTCGATGGGTGGAAAATCTTTTAGTGGGACTGAAACGTTCATTGAAGCTAGAAATTGGTTGAAAGAAGTGGAGGACCTGTTTGGCATTTTCGATTTGGACGATTGTAAGAAGGTCCAGTTGGCTGCTTGATTGATGAAGGACGAAGCTTCGTTTTGGTGGGAGGTCACTAATGGGGAGCGTCCAGTTGATACATGGCCAGATTTTAGGCGTAGGTTTAAGGCAAAGTTTCTCTCACGGGCTGAAGAGAATTTATATATGGAAAGATTTTTGGCATTGAAGCAAGGGAGTCTATCAGTGAAAGAATACGTCAACAAGTTCAATCAGTTGGCGAGATTTGGCTTGGACTAGATGAATAAACCCGAAAAGAAGGCCCTGAGATTTGTTAAGGGTTTGAACGAGCCACTACATGGGTTAGCTATGAACCACATCCCTATGGGGGCCACCTTTGAGAGGCTAGTTAATATGGCGCTTATGCATGAAGCGGAGAAAGGCGCCAATGCTAATAAGGCACCTGAGAAGAAAGGAGATCAGAATAAACCACAACTACAAAACAAGAAGGGCGGGAAGAACAATAATGGCAAAGGAAAGAAGAAGTGCTTTAATTGTGGGACACTAGGCCATTTGAGTAAAGACTGTAGGAAAAAGGAGAAGACTGGCTGTTTCCATTGTGGAGAGGCAGGTCATCTAGTTAATGACTGCCCAAGGAAACAGGGACAATGGCAAAGAACTTCTGGAGGGAAGCTTCAGGCTCTCATGGCACCGGGGCAAGCAAGGGAGCAGGTCCATGCTCTCGTGGTCCCATCGTTGCAAGAACGAGGTAGAAATATTTCCGTTGAGAGTTTAGTTTTCCTGTTTGATCATCCTGTCCATACTTTATTCGATTCTAGCGCATCACATTCGTTTATCTCTACATCATTAGTTGAGACACTGCACTTAAATACTAGTCTTGTTGTGGATCCCATTGTAGTCTCAAATCCTATTGGTGGGTCGGCTCATTTATCCATGGTCTGTAGGGATTTGAGATTGTCGATCTTAGGCATTGGTTTTTAGTGTAATGCTTTTTTGCTTGGTTTCATGGGCTATGGGTTGATTCTAGGGATGGATTGGCTAGCCAGATATGGTGTCATCCTAGATTGTGAACGAAGGGTAGTAAACGGTTGACTCGTAGTGGAAAGACCCTTGATATTTCTTGTGACCTTAAAGGTCCAATGATGCTTAGCTATCTAGAATCTATTGGCGCGTCCAAAGTTGATTTGGAATCTGTTCGTGGGGTCCATGAGTATGGTGACGTCTTCGATGAAGTTCGGGGTTTGTCCCCGAGGCGCAAGATAGACTTTCGTATATACCTAGTGGATAATGCAAAGCCAGTTGCATTACCAGTGCGCCACATGGCTCCGAGAGAGAAGAGAGAACTCATTAAGCAAGTGAAATAGTAGCTTGAGAAGGGGTTCATAAGAAGAAGCATTTCGGAATGGGGTGCTCAGTTGTTTGGTTGTTTTGCTAGTATCATCTCACGTAGATTGTCCGAATTCGAAAGAGGTATTCCTTGGGTGCTTGTCTGATATTGGTTTAGGCCTTTGGGGCTTGTGCTTGGGGGATGTCGAGTTCGACTAGGATGGTTTGTGTGAGAGATAAATAGCTGTGGCGATTTTTCATTGCATTAATATCTTGGTTTACTCGAAGAGTGATGGGCAGCTGTGACATGATAAGACTGTTCGACGGTATGGACTGCCCCGAGTTAGACTCAATAGGGTTATGAGATGACTCGAGTGGACTCGAGAAAGATGTGAAGTAATGGATTGTTTAGGACCCTCTGTTGATGCCATTTCTTTTGAGGTAGAAGGTGAGATTCTTAGGGCACGTGGTCTCTAAGGAAGGGATAGCTGTGGATCCCGCGAAGATGGTGGCAATCCAAGATTGGAAGATTCCTAAGAACGCAACCGAGCGTTTGAAGAGGGCTTTGATGACAACTCCAGCTTTAGTTTTGCAAGATGGGAGTCTTCGAGCCATCTTTGTAGATATGCTATAGATGAGAGAGGTTGGTTACGTAGAAATGAGAGACTTTGCGTACCGCAAGACGAGAGCTTGAGGAAGACGATTCTTGAAGAATCACATCGCTCCAAGATGACGCATACATTCTGGGTTTTGTGGGATATGGTGGGGTTTTATCATTCTTAGTTTCTTAAGAATCATTTGATAATCTGATCTGTACCAATCCGAATATTTATGAAAAGGATAGGGGTTTTTACTCGAAGCGTGAAATAGATTTCCAGTTTCGACATTTGTTAATGGGGGTAATTCTCTGAGTGTCAACCTGATGTTGATTTCAGCCTTCGGGGTTGATACTTAGGGAATTATTCTCTTAACCGAGATCTAATGGGAATAGAGCTTTTGTTTTACTCGCTCTATCACTCGGCTGTATCCTATCGATCGAGTCTTCAACCTTTAGGTAGAAACTATGGGTGTAAACATGTGTTTGAGACATGTTATGTTTGTGGATGCAAGTGTTTGCTAGTGGTTGCTCTTGGATGCATTTACACACACAGTAGGCACTAGATCGACTTAATCAATCTCATATTGCATATTAATATGTGTGCATATTTAAATTAATGGATGTATCATGGTTGTATTATCATATGGATGCTGCATTCGGATGAATGGTTGTGCATGCATGTAGAAATAATATGTATCATTAGGAATCTTTTGCATACATAATGGACGCATGACACTATCATGATTCACATTAAGGAGGTCAACTGAATTAGTAGACCGCCTGATTTTTGCATTGGATAAGGACATGTACACACACTATGCATGTAACATGAAAGCATTAGGAGTCTCTTAAGGACAATGGATGCCTGTGCCGATTGGTTGAGTAGATGGATGATTGGATGGTAGGACACATTCTTCCCAACTTGAAGATTTCGAGGACGAAATCCTTTAAGGAGGGGAGAATGTAACACCCAGTATTTTCTATGAACATAAAAAAATAACAAATCAAGGTATAATTATTTTTTAGAAAAAGAATTAGGTGAAACGGGTTGCGCTATTGCGTTCGTCTCAGAATTCTGCTTGAGATAGAGTTCAAGTTTGCGTAAATTGGACTCCGTATGAAAAAGATATCCTTAAATTAAATATTGCAGCAAAACATGGAAAAAGAGGATTGAGAAAAGAATAATATTTAGCATTGTTCTAAGGATTGTAAGCAAAAGACTTAGTAGCTTGTTTGGTTAGAACATGTGACTTGCATACAAGAGGTACAGAGTTCGATCCCCGCCAACGCCATATTTTTGTTTTAGGGGAATGGCTAAAAAGCGGCTTAGTGTGAACGCGGTTCAAAAAGTGGTTTAGTGTGAAAATGGTTAATTGGGAAGTTAGATAAAAAGAAAATTATATATATATATATATATATATAATTGAGAAGATAAATACAGTCAATTTATTTGGAGGGGAAGATTTATGCATAATAGATATGTATGTATGTAGGTAACTTCATTATGCATTGATTTTGCATGTTGCAAGGAAAGTAGAAAAAAAGGGAAATTAAATTATATACTCGATTTTCTTTTTGTTTTAGGTAAGCAATCAATTTGCATTATTTGTCAACATTAGAATTTATGAATAGGTGCATATATATATACACATATATATGGGCAGTTAATGTAAACAAGAATAGATTAATTTGTAGATGAGTGTTAATTTGTCATTGATATTAGTTAAAAGGAATATATATATATATATACATATTAAGTAGGCATAATTTGGGACCATGTATCATGGCATGATTGTTAAGTTATAATTTGGAGTAATTGGCATGAATGACAGTATGAAATTTAGCATATAAATCTAGTTTTGGCATAACTTGAGAAATAGGAACATGACTAGTTTTGGGTGAATTTGGGTAATTGGTATGAAACGGTATAATTGGTATACGATTAATTAGGAACATAATTAATGTTATTGTGAATGATTTACATATAAAACCATAAATATGTAAATCAGTAAAAGATGAACATTTAGTACAAATAGAAGTTTATTAATACATTTGTTGAGTCATCCCTGACCTGTTGCTGAGTCAATAGGATAACTCTTTCTAGTCTTGACGGTGGTGATGGCTCCTGTGAGTTCCAATTGCCTAAATTAATCATAAATTCTATATAAACACATGTAGACTCAAACTCTAAAATCAAATAAAAATTTAGAACCATGGCCGCCATGCTGTCACCTTGCAACCTAGAGTAGCCGCCACCATTTAGGAGAAAGAAAAGCTAATCAACTCAATTCTATTCAACTCAAATCTAAACAACAACGAATTTGTCTTCTTCAAAGGAAATATAAATCAATTTCAGAACTCAGATTTCAGAACGCAAGACCTTCTTTGAGTTGTGAGTTCGATTTCTTTAATAAGATAATTAACAATTTAATTAGGTTGAGTTATGATTTGGGTTATATGGTTATGTTGTGAATCATTGACCGTTATGTTATTATCTATGTTGTAAATCTATGATGTTATTATCTATGTTGTAAAGCTGTGATGTTATTATCTATGTTGAATATCTATGTTAATTGTTGGCTTATGTACAATCAATTCATAATGATACTTCATATGCTAGTTTGGTTATGTTTGTTGGGACTAATTCACATGTTAAATCAAATGTAAGTTTAACTTGATAATTCTATATGCAAGTTTGGATGTTAATTTAGATATGAATCATATGCAAGTTAATGAGAATCACATACCACCTTATATGTTTCATGACATCTATTTTATGTGTAAGCTTGGATCTAAAGTTTAGGCTAAGACATGTGTGAGTTATATGTTGGTATACAAAATTCTATATTCTAGTTTACATGTAGATCTTAATTTACATGTTTAGATGCAAGTTTACACCATTGTTTATGTTGCATAAATCACATATGCAAGTATATATATATTGGAGTATGAATCATGTAATGTAAGTTTGTGACTATTGCCTATGCAAGTTTACACCTTATGATTAGATCTATGACATCCATAGTTTATGCAAGTTTTTGACTTTGGCCTATGCAAGTTTTAGATGAAAAACCTTATTCACACATGCAAGTTCACCCCTTATGTTTAGATCTAGTTTTTTTATTCTATGCATGTTGTGATGTTTTCTCTTTATTCCATAAGTTAGACTATTCGAGTCTAACGTATATTTCATGTTAAACGAACGAACGTACAACGTGGGGCAATGGGATAATATTAAAAGATTTAATATTGAGAATTGGCCTAAATGCCTTAAATGTGATGTTAATTGGTATAATTTTATATACCATAAATAGATGGACATAATTAAGGTGTTAATTATGGACATAGTTAAATTTATACTTGATTGACAATTTGAATAGGGAAATTAATTCAAATTGGGGATAATTAATTATGTAATTAATCGCCTAAGACACGAGGTTAGACTCTTTTGTGGTGTAAGACTGCCCGGACCTGCCCGGCAAATCCAGCAGCCACAAATGCCAGTCTAATGTGGGAGGTCTTAGGCATAAATTAAATGCGTAACAGTTGTAAAGACACGAGGTTAGGCTCGTTTGTGGTGTAAGACTGCCCAGGCCCGCCCGACAAAACCCAGTTGCCACAAATGCCAGTCTAATGTGGGAGGTCTATACAAGGTTACGGTCTTAATGAATTAAGAAACACTTAACCAAATAAACATGTAGTGGGACATGAGGGGGTTAAGTGGGTGCCTTGGGTGGCATGTGGAATTTAGTGGGTTCCTTGGGTGGCATTTGAAATACGATTAGATGCACTTAACCAAGATTGAAACATGTAAGAAGACATGAATAAGAATGGGGTTAAGTGGGAAAAACCTTAGAGGAGACCAAGCATAGGTGGAAAGCTTGTGTCATGCATGGGGGCCCTTTTCAAACCAGTAACCCATTAAGTATCTTTGTGGGCTCGACCCAAGTCGAAGACGGGACACACGTACTGGATTTGATTGTAAGAGGTCAAAACGGGTCAGCGGTGGCAAGGCAAGTCCAACGGGTTCATATGCGTGTGTGGGCCTGGGCTGGTAGGTAAGACGTTGTTGCATCGTGTAGATATAAGCCGTCCATTTTTGGTTGTATCGGGTTGCCACTTTGGGGAGTCATACACCACACTGTGGGGCCAACACGGGTATCTACAAGTTAGGGAGCCGATCGAATGGGGGTAGTGGGTACACCTAGTGGAGATAAGGGCAGACGACACCTATGGAGGTAGCTAGGGGTACACGAAACTACCATTAGCAGTATTAAGTTATGTAGGCGGGATCAACCTTTAGGGTCACTAGTAGTGGTGCAGTATAGTAATTATCTTATAGTGATTAGGGGCGCCTTTAACGTTATTTTTGTTCGTCTTATTTCCCTGTCATACCCAATTGTTCACAGTCATTTCCTTATTTTCCAGCTTATGCCTTAGCCTAGTTATTTTGATAATTATATTGTTAAATTTATCGCACTTGCCAGACTTTATGTCTGACCCCCTTTTCTTTCCTCCTCTTTTCTTCCTTTCCCCCCCCTTAGGTTTGCAAGGAGGGAATACTACAGCTTAGTGCCGATTTCTTTTTGTTGCTTGAAGAGAGTAGATGTGTCGCTTGGGACTCTCTCATCTTTATGGCTTTGCTTATGCTCAGTGGGGATTTATGAATTTATGTTATTTAAGTATTTGCTTCTTTATGTACTTTGAAGTTTTTAGAAAAGACTATTGATCCTGATGTAATGGTCTTGGAGACTACTTATGTAAACTCTTTTGAGTTATGATGCTATGAAATAAGTTTTAACTTCTGCTGTGTTGTTTTATTTATTTATTCTTGTAATTTATCTGTTCTATACATGCCGATTTCTTTCAGTTGCTTGAAGAGAGTAGATGTATCGCTTGGGACTCTCTCATCTTTATGGCTTTGCTTATGCTCAGTGGGGATTTATGCATTTATGTTATTTAAGTATTTGCTTCTTTATGTACTTTGAAGTTTTTAGAAAAGACTATTGATCCCGATGTAATTGTTTTGGAGACTACTTATTTAAACTCTTTTGAGTTATGATGCTATGAAATAAGTTTTAACTTCTGCTGTGTTTTATTTATTTATTTATTCTTGTAATTTATCGGTTCTATACAACAATCACGCTTGAAGGACATTAATGCATTCCCTTTGTGAGTGATATTAATGGACATGGGGTGTTACACCTTTGGTGTTGTCATACAACTTCTTAGTAGCTGCAAATCGATTTGCACACTCTGCTAACTTCTTTTTCGTGGGCTCTAAGATGTTTTCCTCCATGTCCCGATCCTGATCCATGTAGGCAATCTCGAGCTTCAAACCCCTTTTGACCTCTGACAACCTCCTTGAGTACGTCACCATTTCCCGGTACCGATTAGAGATGAGATGGTGTATTCCCTGACCTTGTCATCAAATGACTTTGGAATTGGCTGCAGATTGGGCACAAACTACATCCGAGAAAAGTAGTGTTAGGGAAGGTGTAACAACCAGCCTTTTTGCCTAGTTCGAACCGGTAATTAAACCGACTCAAACCGTTCATAAGACGGGTTGTTTGGGGTACTTACATGTTGGAACAGAAATAAAAGAACTTTTCATTATCATAACAATAATTTTACATCATAGTTATAATGATCATCAGAGTACAACATAAACACAACAGAAAGAAATATATGTAAACTCTCAGCAGAAGAATAATGATCCAAGATATACCTCAGCTCCTAAGGATAAATCTGCAAACCAAACCACTAGTTTCCCATATGGAAAATTATGGGCACCCAGAGTTTAAGTGAAGGAATAATAAACTTCAGGTCAGTCATGGCACTGGTGTGAGAACTAATACAGTTATATTTAGGTTTGTTTTAAAGTAAGGTAAATTATAAGAAAAAGCCATATAACAAGGAACAAGTTTTTACACTTATTTATACCAGTGCATGAAATTCACAATAGTTTTGGAAAATAAAGCAACCATAAGGTCTTGCAGCACACACATGCATAACGCAAACACAGACTTGGGCGAGTTTTCTACTTATAATAACCAAAAAATGCTTGATATGCAGAAAATCCTCTTATATTATTATTAGTGCATAATGTGAAAAATCCTTTCGTATGTAAATGTATCAATCCTAGCCAACATAGGTCCATATACTATAATGACGTATAGTAAACAACTGAAATCATACAGGGCTCGTAGTGGAGAATGGCTTTCCAACAAATGACTAGGTTAAGGAATTTCGTTACTGATGGGAACACCTCTAGAGGGATTCCCCGAGAATCAAATGGGCTCTCTGCTAATGCGAGGTCCATCTATAGCTGGATGAATTAGAGCACGCCTGAGTATGTCATCTCCTGGTCGTTACCAACCTTTAATCCGGGATCCCGCGTCATCAACAACCACAAAAGTAGAAGTTGCCACATAAGTAATACTTGGGCTCCATACCATGGTACACTTTTTATCTAGAAGGAGAGGACAACCCATTTCCTCATTGCATTTTTCCTGTTTTGGCTATTTTCCAGTGTATGAGGCTTGTCGAAGTCTCGTTACGCAAAGCTACGCTTAACCGAGCCATGCTTTGATCATCAATAGCTCATCACTTGGTATGCCACATTTTTATTTTATAACGTATAATTGATAATTACTAACCATATAGCCTTTGAGCTCGTATGCCTTAAAGAAGGGCGTTAAGCTAAGAGAATGAATTCTTCGCCACCAATTAGAAATATGTTTTGTAAAAACCAATCGATATATTACAAAATACACTTCAGACATACATCCATACAAGTCTGTTCTAGGTCTGAACGAAATTGAAGACACTTGATTCCTTGTCCAATAAAGGAGAGAGGCCCTTGTAAATCCGAAAAAGCTCCAAATAGGTCCGGACTACAGTTACAATATAACCTCACATGGAAGCTACCCAAGGCATCAACAAACAGTCCATTCAAAGTGAAAATTCCCAGTCTTATACCAACATCTTCAATTGCTCTATAACGTTGTATTATTATTTAGAATGATTTTCGAATATAGATTCGATCCCGAACTTTCCGAATAGTACGCACAATTTAAAAATAATTATGGATTATATCAGATCTTAATCAAGTCTCACTTTCGCTTGATTAATCAAAATCTTTCTTTAACCTTTCTATCATTTTAATAAAATTTTGAAAATTAATATTTCATTCCCTTAAATTCTTTAACACGAAGTTCCTTTAAATCTCGAAATCCCATTTAAATCTTAATTAACGATTTATTCATAAGTTTCACAAATGTAAACATATCCTTTAATCCATAAATCAAGTTAAAACAAAACTGATTGATATTGAATATAAGATTAAAACAGAAATTATATAAACTTATATTCGATACCAATTCTCATAATCAACGAACACTATAAATGGAATAATGTTATAAATATCTTTTAAATTCCCCATATAGTATATGTCTAACAACAAAATTCCATATCAAATATCCGAAGATTATTTCTATCCAATCCTAATTTGAAAAACCTTTGTCTTTAAAAGATTAAACGAAACCGTAGGAACTGGATGAAAACTACATCAGCCCATGGTCGATATCAATTCCGTACTTAACTGATATTATAAGTGGAATAACGGTAAATCTACCTATAAAATTCCCTGAATAGCACAAGTTTACTTATGAAATTAGTAACGACATTCGAAGATCACTCTCAACCATTTCAAAATTCTTTAATAATTAGAAAACCTCTTTTATTTATTTATTTTTTATTTAGCAGAGCTAAGCCGGTTTTTATAGTGGCTGCAACCACTTTCATAAACACAACTAATGAAAACAATTATTACAGGAGTTAGATAGTGTGTCTGACTACTATACAACAAAGCAAAACAACTAAGAAAAAGCTAAGTCAGGCAGCCCTGACCGATTTAAAATCATACGATGTGTTCCTGGTGTCACATTTGATTGCATGAACCAAGTCATTCCAAATAATGAGCTCTGTCTTGCTTATACCATTGAAGATCACCTCATTCCTATAATTTAAAATTAGAAATAAACTTTTTAAGTGCAATTAGCATGAGAATGCCACTTTCATCCTTCCACCTAATTGCCTTATAAAGATAACACCATTCTATACTACTCAAACTTGTAGCATTAGTTCTACAAAATTCTTCCATTAACTTTCTCCATAAGTTGTAAACAAACTTACAATTGAAAAATAAGTGGACATTTGATTCATCCCCTTCATTGCATAGAACACGGGTTGGAGAGTCAATTATACCAAGATCATAAAGCCTGTCTCTTGTATTCAACGCATTTCTCACAACTTTCCACAACATCAAATTATCTGATTCCTTAATAAATTCGTTCCAAATTTCCTATTCCATACAGCATTACCACTAAGGCATTTATAAGCAATAGAAACCGTGTAACACCCCGTGTATTCTACAACAGTGAAATTCACAAATTAAAGTATAATTAATTTCAAATCAAAGAATTAAGGGAAACGGGATATGCCATTGCGTTCGTCTCGGAATTCTGCTTGAGATAGAGTCCGAGTTTGCGTAAAACGGACTCCGTATGAGGGAGATATGACCTCCGGAAGTTTCAGAATTCAGTTTAAAATTCAAACAGACAGAAACAGTTCATAAATGAGTTCAAAATTCGAAAAATCGGACCCAGATTGGGCTGGGCGGGAATTTTCCCGCCCAAGGCACCCAGGTCGATTGGGTAGTCGACCTGGGGCACCCAGGTCGACTGGGTAGTCGACCTGGGTCACCCAGGTCGACTGCGTAGTCGACCTGGGGGTCGACCAGGCCCCCGAGCCAGGTCGAACCCATCCCCTCCTGGCTGGCCTGGTCTATGCTTGGCCGAATTTCTGAGCTTTGTCTTGTCACTAGGGCTAGGTGCCAGCTCCTGATTGGTCACTCTTTCAAACGAACGGCTAATATTAATCTAAGCTCCATCGACGGTTCTAATCAATTCACAAACTCTATAAAAAGGACCTAAGACTCCACCTAATTCACACAAATAAAAATGAGAATGACACCGTCATGCTGCTGAAGAAAGACTAGGAGTAGCCGTCAAAATTGAGAGACGATTAGGAGTCGATTCAAAAGCTTAAAGCCACGACAATTAAATCAAAACAATGCCTACAACAAAGGATAACATCTCCAAATTCAGAATTCAGAATCCTGAATTGAAGATTCGCCATACGTTGTAAGTAGAGTGCTATTCCGATGTGAATGAATAATTGAGTTTTGATTTGTGTAAAATGAGAAATGGAATTGTACTTAATTTGTGGTGATGATAATTCATAATTGTATGTTGCTATGATTCTAATTATGAATAGATTTGGGATGTTGTGGTATAATGATGTTAGACTTATTGGATATTTGCAAGTATATGATTCATGTTGAAAGTTAACGACTATATGTTTGTGGTAGTTTATTACAACACCTATTGGATATTTGCAAGTATATGATTCATGTTGAAAGTTAACGACTATATGTTTGTGGTAGTTTATTACAACAAAGTTGAGATTCATGCAAGTATATGATTCACTATTATGCCAACATGATGTATATTTTTATGATCATTTTTAGCGTAGTTGGATCCATTTGGGTGTTATGATTCATATGAAATTATGTTGAAATAGGCGTTATGATTCATATGAATTTATGTTGAAATAGGCGTTATGATTCAAGTGTAAACCATACTTTTGTATTAGTGACAAAAGCAAGTATCTTTGTGAACTTGTGTTAACTCTATGAACATGACTAGATTACGTTTGGTGTTATGCCTAGTTGAAAATATGTTTTAGGCCTATGTTGTTATCAAAATCATATGATAATATATGCGACACATAATTAAGTTAGGTTCACATTTTTAAATGCAAGTTTACATGACTAGATTAAAACCATGATTCATGTTTAGGTATGTTTCATGACAAGATTATATGCTATTACAATGCAAGTTCACAAGTGCCTAATTTATGTTAATTAGATCGTTATGTTGCAAGTTCATGCGTTCACACACCCCTTTTGATGTTACTTAGAATATATAAACACCATGTTCTAAGTCCCCCCTTTTCATGTGGCTAATTTGGGCTTAAATGTTAAACCCAACATATGTTATATTATAGCGAACGTATAAAACGGGGGTAATGACGTTGGGTTAAAAATATAAAACATATGTGTTGGCATGTATGTCGCATGCCAACGACCTTGAGAACATTTAAGTGGTATAAATTAATTTTACCCAATAAAGATGAATTTGAATAATGGGCTGCAAATATTTACATATAAAAAGAAAAGAGACAAAATATGTAACTTAGAAAATACGATGTGTTTAACCCGAGGTTGGATTGAGTTGCGACATAAACCTGCCCGGAACCGCTCGGCTGTCCAGTAGTCACAACAATACCTATCCAATGTGGGTGGTTAAACACTGAGCCCAATAAAGACCCGAGGTTAGACCGAGTTGTGACGTAAGACTGCCCGGACCCAACAAGCAACAGGCAGTCACAACAATACCTGTCTAATGTGAGTGGTTGAGGCTTTAATAAGACAATTAAGGCTGAGTCAGGATTGATAGGATTAAGTAAATTGAATTAATACTTAATCAAATTAAACATGCTAAACTATACAGACTGATTGGGGGTTAGGTTTATACAGAACACTTAACCAACTTAGCATGTTGGCTAGAAATAGAAAACCTAGTAGCGGGGGACCCTTTTCAGCAGTAACCCTACAAGGTGTATCAGGATACCCTGAACTAGGCAGGGTGGGGCACGATTACTGGGCTGACTGTAAGAGGTCAAATCGACGGCGGTGGTGCAGGAGTGTAGGTTCTAACGGGGTGCGGGCGTGCACACACTCCGACGCAGAAAAATTAGGCGCTGGGCACCAGTAGTATACCTGTGCATTCTAGAATTGTGTCGGGCCGCCACCATGGGACTTGATACACCCCATGGTGGGACCAGCATAGGTAGCTACAACATCGGGGGCCGTAAGACACATGTAACTATGCGAGTAGGAGCCGATCATTAGAAATGGATCACTTCACCCTGATTATGGGGTGCCTGTTGGGAACTAGTTTATAGGGGTGCAGAGATTAATATGGGGTACGATAGTACATTCGACTCTAGACAACTTAACTTAGCTTATAGTGCTTTCCCATTTCCAGTTTGTACTTATCATGCTCATTTCTTTATTCATAGACTGGATAGTCCTAGACTTACTCAGGCTTTATGTCTGACTCTACTTTTCTTTCATCTTCTTTTCTTTCGTTCCCCCCCTCCCAGGTCCACAGGGAGAGAATACCGCAGCTTGACCAGTTTTCACATCCAGCTTGAAGAGAAAGAATGTATTGCTTGGATCTCTTTCGTTTTGGACTATGGCTTTGGATAGCAATTATGGGGACTTATGTAGTTTACTTATGTTTTTATGCTTCTTTAAGTTATGTAACCAAGACAGTTATGAAAATGTAATGTTTTTGGAAGTATTGTAAGACAATTATGGCATGGTTTGTGTAACACGTATTTTGATGAAATAAAAGTTTCTGTTGTTTTCCGCTGTTCAAAAATATGTGTATTTATATCTGTCTTGTGTATCTGTGACTTATACTTATAAACCTCCACCAAAATTAGGGCATTCCCTTTGAGAGTGACCCTAACGGAGGTGGGGTGTTTCAAACCGAGTGCTTAGTGAAATCATGAGACCACACAACTTTGTCATGCGCTACATAAGGGTATTGTTGTGTCATGATATCACACCATAGCTGCCCTATGGTTTGATTTGAGGAGTAAGGGAGGCTGATTCTACCGTTGAATAGAAACTGCTCAGCTTTAGCGTCAATGTTAATTCTAGATTGGATTCTATGATTGTAGTTCAAAATATTTGCAAGAATAATACCTTTACCTACCCAGGGATCCTGCCAAAAATTGGCCATACCGTGCTCAGCAATTAGCACCCGAACGTGAGGAAGAAAAGCAGTTCTGAGTTTAAGTATCAATCTCCACGTCCAACTGCAATTTTGGGGAATTTCCATAGTCCAAAAATTACAGTTTTTTATATTGTGCCTGATAGTCCAGCTCACCCATAAATTATCTTTTCTTGCGATTAAGTTATGAAAATGTGCACTCATTCTAAAATCAGAAAACCTCTTATTTAAAGATAAAATAGATTTTATTCTTAAACAAATACGTTTAAGGATTATAAACTTCCAAAAATATTTCATAAATCATTTAAAAATAATTCTTTAAGATTCAAATAGTAATTATCAAGTTTAAAACTTTAAATTATATTAATTCCAGAAAACGTTGTAAAAGCGTTACTAAATAGCTAGTTTAACCAAAATAGCCTTTAAATTATCCAAAACTTAGTATTTTCAAGCCAAATCACTTTTAAATGATTAATTATGATTTATCATATTTTTAATAAGCAATTTAATTCGATTTCCAATTATGGTCATCGAACTACGAAACTGCGATTTTATTTGAAAATAGATTTAAACATAATTTGAAAGCTATACATAGAAATCCAAAAATTCTTTATCCATTTTAAAGCTATTATTATTAGAAAGAAAATGTTTTCGTTTCACATCAATTTGATTATTTGCACTAGTACTAACTGTTTAAAGTTTATGGTCAAAATTCGTGAACTACCGCAACGCGACTAGTCCTATTCAGACCATATTACGACTTATAATAAAAATTTATTCGATTCACCGCAGATGTGATTCTAAATCTTTATAAACAAGTATAAACTCATTTGAAAATCATTTTTTTTAACTTGACTTCAAATTTAATTTAAATTCAAAATTGAATATTATAATATTAAAATAATATTATTTTTCAAAAATTAATCCAATGAACTTTAAAATTTGCAGAAATCAAATCAAGTATTATATAAGGTTAATGGAATCATCAATTTGGATTTAAACCATTGTTTACATACCTAACTTAACTTAAATTTTGTAAATCGTTATTCAAAATCGATTTCAAACTTGTATATGCTATAAACAATAAAACTGGTTTTAAATACCTTTTACAAAAGTTATTCGTATATATTTTAAAATCATTTCCAAACTGTTTCAGACATCAAATTCAAAACTTCATTTTGGTCATTATTTTAATATTAACTTAATATAAATCATAGTTTTATTGAATGAACACTTAAGTAATCACTTATATAATGCCATAACTTCCGTGTCATATGTGTATGAATACATTCAAACATCAATTAGTAGCAAACGAACATTCATGTCAACCAACAACAATATCATCAATCAATGTTATAAACTATGTGCAAGCTTTATGTTAATCAACGTTTATCAGTGTATATGTGTTTCTAACTATACAACCAATCATCCAACATATAATTAGCATCCATAATTAGCTGTATAAAATAATTATTCAATCAAGAGTTCTCACTAAATAAAAGGGTTCTCACAAACATAAATATCTTAATTAAATAAATAGAGTTCTTATTAATACTAACTATACCAAAAGTAGTTTTAGAAGTTCTCACCCATGTCGCTCCTTATATCTTCACTATAGGACTTCACTTGATCCGTCGGGTAGCGTCACCGCGTCTCTTACTATTTTCTCTCTCTACCCCCTATATATATAGTTATATTTTTTATATAAAGAGGAGGGTGCCAAGCTTCAAGGAGGAGGAGGGTCCATGGATGGAGCTAGGGAGGTGGTATGGAGGACATGGGGTGGCCAGTGGAGACGGTGTCAGGCCGGGGGAGGGAGGACAAGAGGGGGAGGATGTATCTGAGAATGAGGAAGGGAAATGGAGAGTGTAGGCCAGATTTTTGATTGGGGGGGGGGGGTTTGGCGGTGGGCCAAGGGGAAGATGGTCAGAGGGGAAGAGATGGTTCTGTGGCCTTAGGCCATGGGAATAGAGGGAAGAAACAAGGGGAAAATGGAGAGAAAAGAGCTTAGGAAAGGGAGAGGAGAGTGATGAAAAATGGAGAGGCTTGGGCTTCCTTATATAGGACAACTTAAGAGCATTTTAGGAATTCTTATAAAGGACACATGGCTCCATCCTAAGCCATATTTATATGCATACATACATCTCACAATACCACTTTATAATACCATGTTCTCCATCCAAAACCATGAATTTTTGGGCAGGTTTCACGTTGTAACACTTTAATAACACCTAAGGGATGTTTCAATTTAGCCACACTTATATATGTTACAAGTTATATAATTCCAGGCTATCGTTTTAACTGTTTTAATATCCAACGATTAAATCAAAACCAAATGATGTTGTCAACTTGTTTAGCATTTCAAATAATTATTTTTATTTTATTATATATATTTAAAAATATTAATTTAAACATAATAGATTATTTTTAAAAATAGTTTTATAAATATGTATTTGGAAAATTTGTTGTAACAAAATCCTGATAAATTCTTACCAAAAACTATATCATTATATTTTGACAAAATTAAAAATTTATTTTACAATTTAAACATATTTATATTAAAACTATTTTAATATATATATATTATTATCATCATTATTAATTTTATTTTATTTTAAATTTGGGTTCCATATCTAGCCAACCCCAACTTGTTTGGGATATATGGATTTGTTGTTGTTGTTGTTGTTGTATTTTATAATTAACTTAAATTCATGTTTAAACCTAATTAAATTCATTTTACACTCAAAAATTCTGGTTTTAAATTAGCTAAAAATTCTGGATCGTTGCATTCACCCCTCTTGAATAATCGTCCTCGAAAAGGAAGCTGGTTAAGTAAGATTTTCTCTCCTTTATTTGTAACTTATAATTTTCGAACTCAAGATATAAAAATTCTTCATACCAAATTTGAATAAAATCTTTATTTTTTAAAAGTAAGAAATCTCATCCTTATAACGGAAATGCCAGGTAGAAAAATTATAATACATGTATAAATCAACACAGAACATCATGCATAGTCAGCCAAAAAGAATGTAATATTATAGTGAATATCTATGTCTAATTACAAAAATAGGGTCATCCTACCATCTAGACCACATACTATGAACTTGGGAATCGTTCGTAAATACCTATGGAGATGTCATTCAATTGGGTGGCATTCAAGATTCAGTCGATTTGGCTTTGATTATTACCGTGGATTCGTAAAATCAAAACTGGTTTTCTTAACTCTATTTATCTAATTTTGTATGGATCCTATTTTATTGGGTTTTAAAAATTTGAATTTGGCTGTTGATTTAATCGCAAATAACCAACAATGGTATCAGAGCGAGGCTTGCAAAAATTCTATTTTGAGTTTTCAATCTAGTTTTTGTATGTATGTTATCTTGCAAAATCGAAAGTGTTGTGAATACTGGTGCGAAAATGTAATATGAATTCATTTCTGAAGTGAAATTGTTTCATTGTAAATACAGTTTGTATTTAATGCAAAGTTTGAAATGAATTGATGGGTTAATATTAGGTATTAATTTTATTTTGTATTACAATATTATTATTATTTTTTGTTTGATGCTGAATGAAGAATCAATGCCTTTGATTCAATTGTAGATTGAATTTAGATTACATTGGGTTATTTTTTTCTATCGTGAAGAACATTTTTTAGGGACATGTATACACTGCTTAAGTTATTGATTCTATGTATAATCGGATTGTATTCGGATCTGATTTTGTGAACCATATTAATTTGTGAATCAATATGTTATATTACTGGATGTTAATATAAACAATTGAATGATTTTGAATCATTGCAAAAATTGAGCATTTTGTTGATTAAGACTTCGGACTAGGCTTAGTATACTGTGTTTTGGATCAATCTCCCATATATTTATAATGTGTTTTGTACAAGATAATATTGATTTCATATGAATGTTTTAGATCTAAATATAAATATAACACTCTGGCTTCAGATCTGAAATAATTTTGTTTTGGTTTAATGTCTTGTGTTAGAGATATTATACAAAGTTTTGATCTACCACTCTGTCATATAAATTTTGTATTCTATTGTTTCTTTTACACATTCAGATTTGCATATTGCACTATTGTATGAATGTTGAAAGGAATATACCGCTGAACTTATATATTATTAAGTATATAATTAGCAAGTAGTGTTATTTACAAGAATTTTCCAAACAGAATCTGTTATATGTGTTAGCCTTACCCTGGACATGTACAAATGAATGTTGTAAATAAGTTATGTAGTGATACTCATTTATGATATACATTTAACAACTAACATTTTATTTTGCTAATTGCCTTAAGCCATGCTTGATTCTATGCAAGATGTTGTTCAGATTAGTGTACAATATGTCTTTATACCTCAAATGTGATTTGCAATCAAACACTTTAAGTTAGACACTTATATGTCTTAATATGAACATGCTTGTATAGATGCATGCATCATGTATGATTAAGATAACAACACAATCCCAAAAAAGTTGTATCATCATGCACATGTAAGTAATTTTATATTCCTATATATAAAGATTATCATGTACTTGTAGATGTTCAAAACAACAAATATGATTTGCAGTCACACAGTAATATAGTTACTGTATTGACTTATAGCCTGATGCAAGCACATATGAATATGTGAATAAATAAGTTATACGAAACATATTTCACTAATGTTTACAACATGCATACAGTATAGACTTACTGATGTTGTATTTATCTACTATATATGTTCGAATAAAAATCTCATGCTTGATGAAAATAAAACGATGATCTTGTCAAGTTTAAGATCAAACTAAATGTGGTTTTATCAATTAACTTGATGTTAAACAGATCATTCATGTTGAGACCTCTGATCTCATACTTTCTTGAATCCATATGTTGTGTACTCAATCTCTGCTGTACATATGATTTGTGTGTCTGAGTTGCTTTGATTTTATGTACTACTTGCATGTGTTTTTTTTTTGTGTGTGTATATTGACATACGTTGATGCAAATATGATTTGCAGTTCAACTCTTCAAGTAGTACACAATTTTGAAAAGCACTCAGTAACAAATACACTATACTGAATACATGTAACTGTGTTTTACCACTGAAGTGCATTTCGAAATATATATATATATACAACATTTAATTGCTGGTATTTATGTTAATCATACTACATATATGTTTAAATAAATAGTTTTGCTTTTACACTATATATATATTTGGATTTCGTGTGGAAGCTAAGACTTCACTTAAGACATAGCTTGTCGGCCCATATATATATATTGTAATGACTCGCTAGTTTTAGCGTCTTGAATTAGCAACTAAACCGGCTCGGAACGCTCAAAACAACGAATTGTTATATAGCTTATAGGGTTTAAATGAAAATTACACACAGTATCATAGAACATAATAATTTACAACAGAGTAAAATTTATACAAAATATCAGAGTTTTATACAAAGTAGAACTTTACTATACAGCGTAAGAATTCATACATAACTTTTAAAATTAAAGTTTACAGTTTTAGTCGAGCCTTGCGCACGCCAAAGCATCTTGCATCTTCAAGTTCCTTTCCAGTTTGCGAGCTGAATCTTTAAAATCTGGAACACTTAGGGCCTGACCCGTGCGTTCCATGCAAAAAAACAAAACACTCGAGTCCGAATTAAACTTATTTCAAGTCAGTCACTTCATAATAAACATAGCGTCCTACCTTTTTGCCCGCCCCAAGTCAGTATTTAAATCAACTCAGAACGTTCAAAATGACATATCGTTACATATATTTATGACAATGTTTAAATACTGAGTTGTTTCTAAAAGGTAATTATATAGTAATGCATGGATTATACATGTATGAATGATACTTCTGTGTGCCATTAAATATATTAATGAATGTTTTGCTGCAAATATGATTTGCAACATAACTCTTCAATATGTACATGATTTTGATATATAATTGCCACAAAAATTTCATACTGGAATTTCATGTGCACAAACTTTGTATAATTATATGTTTGAATCTATATAAATCTTCATGGTTGCATCTCCTCGGACTTGTTTAGTATACCGGTTTGCCAGGCCCTTTATAATATGTTGCCTCTTTTATATCCATGATGGGATGTAGTGTAGTAAATATGTGCATCTGATAGCAACTGATGTTTATAATAATACATGCTGCAAATATGTTTTGAAAGATAAAGCAAGTATGACTTGTTTTTGTTGTTTGTATATACATATTTGTATTTGGACACTTAATTGGCTTTTAAAGAAAATTTGTATCTTACTGCATGTGTTTACCATTAATCTTGGCACAGAGATTAAAATCCCAGTTAAGATATTAATGTTTGTATCTAATTCAGTGAATCATTTTGATGTAAACACTAACTGAACTGGGCATATATGTATCAGTTCATGAATTAATATGAGTTACCTTGCTGTAGTACAAATCAACGCATATGTGATGTGTTCCTGATTCATTATATATGATACATATCCCATCAATGAACTGTTTGCATGTATGGTTATTAATGTATCCACTGCTATGCTATCCAGAGTTTCATATTTATAAAATTATAAATGCTAGTTAGACACATTAATCTATGAGACAATGAATTATCTATGAATTATGTAACATATATGTTTACACCAAAAATGGTACAAACACGAAGAGGATTTCACAATTCACAGAGAATTAGTTCTAGAAAATGGAGCCACACTCACAAAAAATAAAAAGCAGGAAAAGTAAAGAATAGAGAAATTTTAGAGTGGTTCATCCTAACAATGGCCTGCGTCCACTATGGAGGAAGCTTTTATTATCATCATAGCGATTACAAGATACATGACTCTCAATTTTGCATACATTCTCTCTCTTTTACACTTTGATTCACCTAAATCCACCAGGGAATAGCTCAATTTTCTCTAATTTCGATGAATATTGATAAAGATCTACAATCTCTCATATACTTGAGTCACTCTAGATGATTCCGCAGATGGTTCGATGAAGAAACTTAGTTGGATGAAGGTTAAAATGGCTTAGAATAGTGGAGAAAACAATTGGACAGCATCTCGTGGAGTTAGGAATCGATCCCCTAAAATATGGAAGCCATGGGGTATTTATAAGTGGAGTCCAAATGAAGTGGTGAGATGAAACTCATATATGCAGGCTACGGGTCGTTCACGTAGTAACTACGGAAATGCCACTGCCAGTTGTTACAAGCTATTGCCAGTTGTCTGCCCCACCAACCAGTAGCTTGCTCGACCGACCAGATTGTGCTTGACCGACCCCAGCTGATGCACGAACCCCTTTTGCTTAAACCATGTGATGCTTGATCAATACTCATGCTTGGCCAGAATGCTTGACCTTGGGATTGACCGACCCCTTATGATGCGCAACCGACCATGTTCTTGATCAACCCCTTATAATGCTCCACCCTTGTAACTTCTAAATGACCGACCAACTCAAGAAGTAGCAATTATATTTGATCCACTATTTTAACATGGATTCAATCTATCAATTGTGTGTGATTTTCAGTGGATAAACACTTGTCCCTCGAAGTTTATAATTTTGATTTATAAAAATTACAGGCTTCGAAATGAATGTATGCGACACTTCTTGATAGATAGCAATCTATTTCAATTGGATTGATAACATCAATTAAACTATGGATCAGAATAATTTTCCATTTATCATGTTCATATATATCATAGGCATGGGTCGAGCATGCAAAAGAATGTAACTGGTCGGCTCTTACACGTTGCTTTGGGTTGGCTGGGCCTTGCACACCACCATGGGCCGGTCGGGGCTTATCCGTCACCCAGGGTCCTTCGAGCTCATTCACCTTCCTTAATTTATTTTGTCTTCTGGCCTTCATATATTCACTTCATTTTTTTTTGGAGAAAGCAAATTAATGGGGGCTGCCTCATTTCTTTGAAGTATTCCGCACCAAATTATCTTAATCTAGCTTCTTCTTGATTTGGATTCACAACATCAATCACTTAGCACCCTAAGTCCATCAATAATTCTCAGTCTCTAATGCAAAGCACTATCGATTTCGAAGCAAATTAGGATTCCTCTTTCAACTCTGAAGCACCGAGATCACTATAGATGATTTCCTCTTTTAATTCCATGTTAATTTCATTGATTTGTTTTGTAGACATCTAGGGTTTCGAACCGAAATGAGGTAGATACAATTTGGATTGGAACTGAATTTTTGGGATTGTAATAGTTGAAATTTGGAATTTGATTTAATTGGATTTGGTTTAGGGTTGTAAATGTAAATATTTGAGGAACTCAAATTGTACAGATCCCCCAAATTTTGATTTGAATCGGGTTCACATAGGGTGTTTGACGAAATGCCTGTGACGTGGAACCTTATATGCTTTGCTGATTCACTTGTGTATCTAGGTTTGATTTTCTTGTAGCTTGTATTTTAATCTCCAAAAATGTAGCCCCGATTAAATTTGATAGTGTAGTTTTCAGAATTTTGACTTTGATGATTAAACTTTGATGTATAGTTACTTTGACAAGTCGTGTGTATTGAATCAGCCCTTAATGTAGCAAAACTTCGTGTTGATTCAATGCTTCAACTTGTTTTTGTTTCATAAACACTTTGATTCTTTGGAGATAATCTTTGCACGTTGACAAATATTTGAGCTCATATTCACTGCGTTTACTGTAGTACCATGCTCTGTTTTTCCTGAATGCAGTTGCTTACCGAAACAGTTTCTAGTTTTCTTGAATTTTAGTAGTTGCCATGGTAACTTTTGCCTTGAACAATGTTTGTCTTTTGTTGTATGCAAACTTCAATTCGAAATCATCAACTTGACCATCTGAAAGCCTTTTAACACAGTCTTGCGGTCTCTTAACGTGTCTTTTCGATCCATCATAATAGGGTTGGTCATGCTCGACCCAATCTGGGTCGGAGCTTACTCCACCCATATGGGGTTGGTTATGCTCGTCCCAATCACTAGTACACAATATATCTGCTGCGTCGCTTTATTTGCGACTGCTAAGTTAATATCTGACACAGATAATGTATTTGCGACTGTGTTATATCTTAGTAGTCGCAAATATTCCATGATAATGAACTTCCAGCATTATCTCAAATAATTTGCGACTTCTTTATTATACAGCCGTAGCAAATATTTTAACAAGAATTACGTGTAACGTTATTTGCGACTGGTTGATATCTTAGTTGTCGCAAATATTCCATGGAAAATCCAACCCAATACGTGCGACTGGTTGTAATTGGCCGTCGCTAAATTGGTTAACGGGTTATGCCCCTTAACACATTTGCCCGCCTTTATTTTGTTGACCAGGCTAATTAACTCCATCTTTTTTGTTTCCAAGGAGAGAGAGAGAAAAAAAACTGCCATTCGTTGATTTGAGTCCGATCTCAGCGCAGAATTTTTTTGGGGAAAAGGCCATCGATCTCGCTAAATGATTGTACCGTGAGTGTAGGTGGAGGTTGCCATCATCTAGATCCGGTTGTCAGCTGTGAAGCGAGGTAATTTTCTTCGTAAAATTTTAGGTTTAAATCATACATGAAGTAAAGCATTTCCTTTTTTGGGGGGGGGGGGGGGGGAAGCAGCGATTTATTGATGTTCTTGAAACCTGCCTAAATTTATTCGAAACTCTATTTACGTTAGGTTAATGGAAATTGGTTTGTTGACAGAGAACGAATAAGAAACCCTATTCTACAAATTCCAATATTATTACAGAATGGACTAAAAAGAAGAAAATGCAATGTCCTACGTTAATATCCTCGATGCAAATTTGTTATTTTATTGAATAAAGTGCAATTGGGATCTCCGAGCAAACTAAGCAACGTTGGGTACCAAAACTGAATTCCACTTTAGATGTGCATCGTAGTTTAGAAAATGACATATGTTCTAGCGCATCACAGGAGCAGTCTGAACATATGCAAACTTGAAGGACAGAAACACTACTAACATTCCATGAGTTGCATTATTGTTATATCCAGATCCGTAGTGAATTATATTCTAACAAGTGGTATTAGAGTTAACCATTATTGTTTCTGTTGGGATTTTTTTGTTTGATCATATATACATATGATGAGTTTCTTGTAGTTCGATACTTGTTTTGTCATCTTACAACAAGTTTGTATCATCTTATAACTATATGCAAACTTGAACGACACAATGTCCAAATTTTATTACATGATATAGAGGTTGTTTGACCTGAAAATCAACATGCATAACGAACAGAAACACTACTATCATTCCAAACAAGTTTCGCATGATTTCAACAAGAATTAAAGAAGATATGTTATCCCAAAGTTGGACATAAAAAATGTTTTTGGCTGTAAACATAAAAATACAATGTTTATGTTTATGTTTATGTTTAAAGCGAATCGAAAAACTCACTGAATCAACAAAAATTGAACAAAAAACAATGATAAATTATATGTTATGAGTTTTAGTCAACTACTTGGCATTTTACAGAGATTTGCAGTGAACATTTTGATTAAAGATTGAATTTTGGATTGCTTTGAGCTTTTAACAACATTTAAACATAGATACAACATGCAAAGAAGAAAACTCAACATCACTTTCAAACTGAGACAAAATGAAATAATTACATGGTTTAGAAGTGATTACATGATTGTAGTTTTAATTTGTAACAAGTTTTGGTTTTTAAATTTAATTTGGAGGTGATGAGCTGGGTTTTGGAAGAGGATTTCCCAACTTTCTTACAATATCTATTTTTTTTATTTTGAGAAGAAGGCTTCAGGGAGGAGGGAACGTACTGGAAATGGATTTCCAGATGTATCTTTTGCTGATTAACATGCCTTTTTCCTTATTAAGCCTAATTTTTAACTTGTATTTTTGTTCGGGTTTAGTGTCCGAAAGCTTTTTCTCTGGGTATTGTATGTAAATTCGGATGGATGGTCATTTTTGCTTGATGGTATGTGTTATTCCTTAAAATTTTAGCCTCTTTTCATTGTTAGAATGTATATGAAGTCCTAAATGAATATTCATCCCTTGAGATAAAAGATGTTTCCTTGTATTAGTTGACAAGTTTTTGCTTGTTTCATCTTTTAAAAAAAAAACCAAACTCTAATATCCAAATATAAAGACATGCTCTTGTACTGTGGGGGAATCAGCCAATGATTGACCTAAATACCATTATTTGTTTTGATGGATAAATTCATTCCTTTACTGCTTATTTGCAAGTCCCCTTTGACTCATTTCATGCTAACTGAAAATCAGTTGTTATGAAATAATTAACAGAAGATTTCCATATATGACAACTGGTGTAGGAAACTGTCATGCAAACCAAAATAATTGATACTTACCATATGCGTTTCTATGCAATATTTGACCTGTCAATATATTGGAAGAGGTCGTAGCTATAATTCAGTTTAGACAAATAATTATTCAACTGGTTTGAAATATGACTTAGGTGTAGTGACCAAGAAGTAAACTGGTTTGAAATATGATTTGATTTGGGATCTGAGATTGCTTGCTGCGTTCAGTGTATAAGTGATTGCATTCAAAAAGTTTTTCTCAATCTGATTCGGTAATGCCTTCGCCTAAGCCTTGGGGCATCTCTAGCAATTGCTGCTGATGCAAAAAAAGAGCCTTATAGTCCAACATTTGGAATTTGGATGATCCCGCGAGTTGAATATTTTGTGAGTTTGAAAAATATTTGGATGATTTTGCAAGTTATAACTGGTTCCGTTAGTTTGAAGCATTTAGTTGATGATCGTTCTAATTATAGATGATGCATAATTAGAAAAAGTGGTACATAAGCATGGGCAGAACGTGTAATTGAAGTTATATTTGGCAACTTACTTTTCTTAAACAACAATATTATGGTAATTTGTTCAGTAAATCCAACAATTTTTTAAGCATTTCACTCAAATGTTAACACGGTAACTTCTGATATTCGAATTTATATATGATTTGCTTTCCTTATATATTCAATTCCAAATTAGAAAATTCAGAATATTTACCTGATTACAAATCAGAAATAAATATATGAAATAATAAGGTAATATTATGCAAAATAATTAACAAAATTATATATTTAACCACCTCCTCCCTTCCCTGATATGTGTGTGTGTATATACATACATACATACATACATACATACATACATACATAGCATCTTTTAAGTCTTCAATAAACAAAAGATAATTATTTCAAAAATGGCGAGAAGAAAACTAAATCTAGCATATATTGCCAACGACGCAAAGCGAAGATCAACACTGAGAAAAAGAAAACAAAATCTCATGAAAAAAGCAGCAGAACTTTCAACATTGTGCGACATCAAAACATACGCAGTTGTATACGACCCTGAAGAGCAAAAACCCGAAGTCTACCCATCAGAAGCCGAGGCAAGAGAGTTGCTTCTGCAGTTCAGATCCATGTCTCAAGTGGAGCAAAGTAGGAGAAGAGTCGATCAGAAGGAGTACGTGAGGCGGAAAATAAAGAAAGCAGAGGATCAGATAAGGAAGCAGCAGAGAGATAACAGGGAGGTGGAACTCATAGCATTCTTGCAGGAGTGCCCGATCGGAGTCAGGAGCGTCGACGAATGCCAAGGGTACGAGGACTTGGTCTTTTGGTTGAGCTTCATTGAAGAGAAGGCGAAGGCTGTTGCAGAGATGAAAGAGAAGAAACGGATGATAATGGGCGATAATAAGTTAGCGAATGTTAGAGCGCAATCTGTGATGGACGGAGGGATGGATGCTCTGCTCCATTGTCGCATTATTTTATTTATTCTGCTTGCATCATATAATTCATTGAAAAACAAAGACAACTGGTTTCAGAGAAGGCTAGGTGTACACATCTCCTTCTTGAGCCGATTTCTTCCCCAATGCTTTCATTTGCACAATATTGTCGTCTGCACATATTGGTCCCCAATGCTTTCTAGATAAAGTACCTATAATCAAAATATAATACCTGAATTGATCTGCTTTTGTTTTTGTCATTCTAGATACCAACTAAATGCCGTTTAGTGGTGAATTTGAAATCCAAGATTGTTGTAGTGGCTTATGGTATAGTGCATCCAGCTTCAAAGACTTGCCATGATCAGCAGATTTTACCGAATCATGTGAAGGTTGGAGTCGATGCAGTTGAGCCAATTCATGCACGAATCTCACTTCCGGTCCCAGACAAACATCTTTCCATGATAGAAGAAGCACTTGGTAGTTTTGTTCAGTGGCCTAAAAATCTTGTTCTATTAGGAGATGATAATACGGTAAAGAAGTCGTTTCGGTTTTTTGTTAGTTGAGCACATTAATTTCTAGTTTGTTGTGTATAATGACTATCATAAGATAATTCATTAATTTTCAAGTTTGTTGTGTGCAGGATGCACCTATTATGAGCAAAGACAAAGTGGAAGAGTGTGTTGTTAAGACCATGAATAAAAGTAAAAAAGTCATGGATAAGATAAGAAATAAGTCTTCAAAGCACAAAACAATTGTGGATGAAGAGATCTTAAAAAATTTAACGGGCAAGTGCAAATATTTCCACGACTTGATAGTCCAAGTGCCATCCGAAGTTAATGTCGTCAATGCAATTCAAGTGAAAAATGATCTATTTACATACAATGAGGACTTTGAAATCCATATCACGATGACTGACATTACCCAATTCCTTAGCATGACATGGTTGAATGAATCGTGGTTGCAAATTTACATCATGTGAGTATTTTTTTTCCATACATATTTTTAGTTTTATACCACGAGCTTTGAAAATTTAGGTGTTTTTATCACTCATGTGCACCTCATATTAAACAAACTGTGGAATGGTAGAGTTCTGCATTTTTTCTTCAATACCTCTGCACCAATCATTGATGTTCATTAACCCAACTATCAAAAAAGACATCATAGCCTTATACAGTAAGGATTTTGTTCTTTCAAGTAGCATATTACTCTTTTTGTTGCTACTCATAATTAGACATGTACTCACTTAAAATACCAATTACCTGCTATCATATAGTTAAACATATTTTTATTCAAAACCTATACTGCTCGCTAGTTGATAGCTACCCAAATTTATTTAACCTATAAAGTATAGCGTGCTTTACCACACCAAAAATAAACAAATATATGGCATAACAAAAAACATTTATGAATATAGTATTTATAACTTATAAAAATAATGAGGAGGAATACACGAAATAAAAATACAGATAACTATGAGATAACAAAATAAGATACATCTTTTCTTTTCTGCTTGAGAAACTATAACAAATAATGTTGAGGATCTCTTTTATTAAGTTCCTACCAGCCAAAATAAGAGTTCAATGTTGTTGTAATTACCTCCAATCCATTTGTATGAAGGATTCAAAATGAGGTTTGCCAACTTGATGGTTTTCCTACAATGGAAACATCAAAATGAGCAGACTTAAAATTGAAATTCTTTTAAAACAGATAATGGGTTACTGCTAAAACTCAAATTTGTTCAAATATAACAATAATAATTGATGTTCTCAAGCAGTTATAAATGTTCCTTTTGTAATGCAAGAACGCATCACCTTTTCGCAAACCATTCTTCTTTTATGTCACTTTCAAATACCTCTTGCATTTGCGCTTTTTGGGTTATTCAAGAATACTCCAATAATGTGTGCATAAATGTTCTTTAAAGCATCCTACTGTTATTTGAATTTTGACTGCATAGATGAATAAGTTCATTGATTAATTTCAGACTAACATAGCTAGGGTCACACATGCTATTTTTTTTTTTAATAACAAACTTCTTGACATGCTCATTAATGTTGTTTATATGTTAAATAATGTGTAGGTGGTTAGATCATATGTGCAACGATCTCAAAGTGGAGACCATTGGATTTTTGTGTCCTCATAAGCTTTCTCAAGTGCAACAACTCCCTGATGCGACAAATACATATATCACGGAGACGTGGCGTGCATTGCAATCTTAAAAACTAATTTTAGCCCCGTACTACGAAGGGTATGCACATTAAACTTTTAGTAACCAGTTTGCAAATTTGTTGCTGAATTTAACATCATATATATCTTGTAAATGTAGGAAACATTGTCTTCTGCTTGTTTTGCATATAGAAAACAATATGGTGTATGTTCTTGATCCTCAGGCTGATCACAAGCGTAGACTGGAAATTAAGCCTCAAGTGAGCCTGTAAGTCGTATTTGTTTCCTTTGATTATGTTATACACTGGATCACGGGATATGACAACATACGAGGGGTGAAATTATCTCTTATAGCTAAATTTGTTCTTTTTATCGCTTTCATTTTTAAACTAGTTACAGCTATTATTTAACATCTTATTGCAAATGCGCAGGGCCTTTAAAGCTTATAAGGTAGTCGGTGGTAAGTCTCGGGGAACTTTCTTGAAGTGGCTGAATGTTAAGGTAATTTTTTTTCAAAAAAAGAGCTTGTATTTCTTTTGGGATATAAATACATTTTAAACTGACTATTAAATTATCATATAATATTGTAACAGTGTCCACAACAATCCGGATCAACGGACAGTGTATATTATGTGATGAGGTATATGCATGAAATAGTAAATAACCACCGTAAAAACATCGATCTAACCAAGGTATCACTTTATTTATTTTCCCTTCATATTTCATGTGAAGCAAATATATGATTAATGTTTCGAAACAATCTTTTAATTGCAGTACTTTGAACAAGTCGGCTCCTATAGCCAAAAAGAAATAAATGAGATTCGGGATAATTTAGCTGATTATATCATGCAAAACTGGATGTAGTCTTCCTGTATGCTACAGTGTGGTGAGTTTATTTCTTTTCCTGTACAGTTGTTCTTTGCTTTGAATCTCTTACTATCTTACTTCGAGATTAGATCTAGATAGTGCAATACCGGATAGTTCGCCTATGTATACTTGTCAGACAGAACTCAAATTTAGTATGTTTTTATTTGAAATAGCACCAAGCAAAAAGAAAAAAACATGATTCTGTGTGGCAGTTATAAGACAAACTCTCTAGAAGTTTCTTCTCCAATTCGAGAATTATCAATCATGTTATGTCGAATGTTCCTTTTGTGAGTCACGTTGTAGTTTCAAACCTCTGCATTCTCCGATCTTAATCTGATCAACTGAAAAACATGTCAACCATAGTGTTTGTGTCTGGAAATCTGAGCAGACAGTGATTTCTTTGGTTTGTTCTAACTGGTCGAAGAACTGCAGAAGTGCACCTTCGGATGGCGAGGAATTAATAATACCTGTAAGTAGTGTCTTTTCGCACATCTTAAAGTTGCACAAAGCAAAAAGAAAACCAAATAATTTGACAGCACACATTAGCTCTATTTAGCAAATGAGTTAAATACAAAAGAAACATGAAAAAGCTTGAACAAAAATCTGGGATGAATTATAGTCTAGTGAATACATAATTTATTAATATATGTTATTATCAGTTGTCTGCAAACAAACTTCAAGCAATTGAACCAATCTATCGAAAACTCCAAGATAACTACAGTTAAAGTGTTTTCAGGCATAGTGTTCTTCTCAGAGGCTTCGGTGATGGTCATCAAGAATTTTTAGCAGCAAACACGCCTTTCAGTTTTGTATTTATAATAGATACGATGGCAAATTTATTATGTTTTTAAAATAAGTGAAAATGATTTTGTCTAGTTTTGTATTTATAATAGTCACATTGTTTACTTTTGTGTCTACACTACTCTACAAGATTGAATGTGTGATCCAGTTTCATGTCTTTTAATTTTGTCCAGTGCCAATATCATTTATCCAAAGTGTGTGTGTGTTGTATACCATCTTTCTTTTACGGACCGCAATGTGCAAATAATGCTATGTTGCGGTTTCATGTGTGTGTGTTTTCTTTTGTGATCCAGTTTCATGTCTTTTAATTTTCATTTGCAGTCCAAATAATGCTATGTTGGTTTTTTTTGACAGATGCTGATTCAATTCAACAATCACGAAGACAGATCGGATTGTGCTATTTCAAGTTTTAAGCTGATGAACCACTTTGTTCTTTTGTAGTCATGTGACTGGTTATGACTGTTATGACATATATGACTGGTTATGACATATGTAAGTATTATGTAAGTATTTACACATATTGTTGGAGCTTAGCATATGACTGGTTATGACATATATGCAAAACTATTTTTGTTATATGATTATCAATGTTAGTGTTTTGTTGTCAAATAATATAACATTTTTTTAAGTTGTGTGTAGATTTCTTGTGTTCATATATTTTGTGAATTGCTTATAAGCTAGGAAATGTTGAACTGTATTGAGAGCTGAAAATAGTAATGGCTGAGATGAAATGTGGTCGGAATTCAAAAGTTATTTGCTACTGTTGTAAATAAAATACAGTGACAAATGCTAAACCTATCGCGTCAGCAATTTTAATACCAGTCGCACAAGATTAAAGTTTTGAAGGTAAATATCGATTTCTTGCTACGAGTGTAAAACAAACCGTCGCTAATGAATTAGCCTACAGCGACTAGTGTTATTTAATAACTGTCGCAATAACCATATATTGCGATAGTTTTAACCCCGTCGCAATAAATTTATACATCTTGCGACGGTCGCATATGCGACAGTTGTCAAACAGTCGCAAATAAGGTTAAACAAGCGTCGCAAATGACCCGTTTTGTAGTAGTGAATCTAGGTTTGAGCATGCTTGACCCTCATGGGGTAGGTCATGCTTGACCCTGTCTGGGTTCGAGCATGTTCGACTCATATGGGGTCGGTCATGCTCGACTCAATCTGGGTTTGAGCATACTCGACACATATAGGGGTCGGTCATGCTCGACCAGTATGGGTTCGATCATGCTGGACCCATATGAGGTCGATATGATCACATTTTTTGTAGATTTTCTTATGTTTAGAGCCTTCATTGATCATTGAATTTTCTTGTAATCCCAAATCTGCAATACCTAAATTATTCAGAGGTTTTTGAGCTTACTATTTTGCTTTTGACCGCTCACATCAACATCAGATTACTATAAAAAGTTAAGAATAGACATGTTGTATAACTTATTACCCATATTACATGACATATTTGCACATGATTGTTTTTGTTTGATCGTTTATAGCTAAGTTGAATATTTCCTGTACAAGTATAATCATTCTAAGATCAACTTTCAATGACACTTAGAATCAGCTAATCAATACATTCTGTTTTAAATCCCGAGCCTCATTTCATAATAACATGTACAATACTCCCTTTGAGCTAGGAAGCGTGTACCTGTGATTCATTTTTAAACATAATTACTTGTGTAGAAATGGTAACTAGGCAACAGTCACGTAAAAACCCCGAGAAAGAAGCTATGTCCGGTGAAGTTGGAACTTTCGTTCAGGTTACTGAGACTACGTCAACTATTGTCCCGGGAGTAAATGTCAACCAAGATTTTCCTCAGCCCTGGCCTCTTGCCAACGCACCTTTTGAGAGACATGAGACGACCTTTTCTTTTCATTCGTACCACCTAATGTTTGCACAATTTGGAATCTCAGAAAATGATGAGGCTAAATTCCCAGGGAAGGATGACTTCACTGACCGTCCACTCGCTGGGTATGTTACGGTTAATTATCACATGCTATTAATTGGACCAGTTCCCCCTTTCAATCCCTATTTAGAATCAATCCTTTGGCGCTTAGCAATTGCCCCATATCAGTTGCACCCGAATGGTTATTTCTTTCTAATGGGCGTTTATGTACTTTTATGAGGGTTAAGCAGCGCATATCTACCTTTCAGGATATTTTTTCTTTATACGCTTTTAGAAGGCGAAAAAAGACTTTCCATTAATTTTATCTGTCAAAAGTCAGAGCTCCAAGATTATTACTAATTTGGTAGAAAGTGTTCGATTCCAAACCAATATTTCTATGTCCGGTGCCCTGAAAACTTTTACGGCCAATGGATGGAAGTAGGTGAATATATCCGTTTACAACCTTTTGTTTCTTTTTCCTTTTGAGTCTTGATTCTCAAATCTGTCTTTATTTTACAGAAGTTCCTTCTGATCAAGATACCGCCCTTGATCAGACTCTTCTTGAGTCTTCAAAAGCTGTTAATGAGAATAAAAGGAGCAGAAAGTTCTTGCTTACGAAGAATTCATTCGCCAGTATCATTTTCTTCATCCTTTACGATCTCTCATACTAGATTCAGCCAATAAGGAAGATATTGCTGGTAAATCCCCTGCTAAGAAGGCTTCTTTAAAGAAATGCTCAGACCCTGCGGGTAGTAGCAAGACACCTTCTAAGACTAAGCTGGCTCCTATTATGGAAGAGGTATTTAAACAGCGCGAGAGTAAGAGCTTTATGACTTCGTCCGAACAGATTGAGAAGGAAGGTACTACCCTAGATCATGCGGAGGAAACCGAACAGGTTGAGGTGGATGAAACTACTTCATACCTGGTAAAGGAAATTGAGCGGTCTGGAGAGGCTGGACTGACCTCTAAGGATAATTTGGATGTGGAGAAAGTTGACGAGAATCCCACTATTAAAGATACTCAAGGGGAAGCTCTACAGACACTTATAAGAATCTAAGTGATCTTAGCTTAGCTAGAGATCTTATCAAGGGTGATCTAGTGGCATAATGGTTAAAGATGGGAAGCAGCCAGCCGATACTCCTCCTCCTTACTCTACCAAATTATCTCTAAGGTCCTGCGATTCCAAGAATGGGAAGAAGAAGAGTAGTGCTTGTGACCAGTTTTCTTAAGAAGAGTAGTGCTTGTGACATGTTTTCTTTACTTTCTATTATTTCCTTTTATGTAGTGCATTTAGACCGGTTGTATATACGAGTGTCGGTCCTCACTTATCACTTTATGCACATTTGTATCTGAAACTTCTGTATTTGACTTGTGTTGTTGTTGTGATGAAACCGTGTTCTACTTGTTGTACTTAAGCTTTTTTTGCTTTTAGCTTTATCGTACCTTTCTGTTTGCATTCTATACCTGTTTCTTTTCACATTTGCAATGCAAGTTATTTTTGTTTAGCATGAAGTTGTGACGAGCTTATGGTATGTTTTATGAGCGTTATTGATTTGTCTTAATGCGGTGGTAATGCCCCCATACCAACGATCGTCGTAAACTTCATGGGCTAGGTGTGATCAACTACACTAAAGATCCTTGGTTATGGTTAAGACACCGAAAACTCCTGTTTTAATGGCTAAATCTGTTACTTTAGCCATTGCACTTGGAATTTCCTAGTTTGCTTATTAACCAAGGATTTTTTATCTTAATTGATCAAACTCATGTCTTTCAATGGAAGTAAATTTCTTGTTTTTGTGCCCTTACTTGAGAGGTCTTATATTTTAGCCCAATGTTTATCTATTTCTGACTAGTTAATTCAGACATAGGAGATTGCTGTCTACACTAGGCTGATGTATTCTAAAGTCAGTGATTTCATAGGGTGTCTCCGGAGAGGTCTTTGATTGAAACCCAACATTCGTCGCGGCCCGAACGGATCGGGTGCTAATCGAATTAATTGGACGCCTTCGAAAAGGTCTTTTGAGTCCGTCGATCACCGAGTCTGAGAAGATCAAACTAATCTAGTTGGATTCCCCCGTAGAGGTCTTTGGTTTACCCCAATGCTTGTCGCGATCGAGTTAGACTGACATATATTTGCATAAAAGAATGCAAATAAAAGAACAACCTTTTTATTTAATGTATATTTGCATCAAGGAATGCAAATAAAAGAACAATTTTATATTTCCAAATATATTTGCATTAGAGAATGCAAATAAAAGAACATTTTATTTCTCGAAGCTTTCTCTTCACGTACATGCATAGTAATACGGAAAAAGAAATTTAATACCACCAAACTTCACCCCTTAGCGCTAAACTCCTCCCTGAACACCACTCTAATGCTTCAAAAAGGAGGAATCGCTGCAGCTGGAGGAGGAATATCTGCTGGGCCTGCAACGTTGGCCCTAGCCTCTAAATACCTCCTAAACCAGCTAGGTATTGGCACACCCTCTGGAAAGTTAAGATTCCCAGACATGCTGAAATGAAAAATAAGAGATTCAAACGAGGAAACAAAGGATATAAAAATGAAGAAATAACAAATGAAAAACGAGAGGAAATCACATATAAGGAAATCACTTATTTGTTCCTATGAAATGAAATATAAAATAGTATAATTACAAAAACATTTAAATAATATCATGTGTTTATTATCATCAAACAAAAATCATACAACACATGGGTGGTGTATCGTAGATTAGTGGGCATTACTCCGATCAGGAATCTAATTCGATCGATGGTGGCAATCCATACGCTTATGTAGCATAGTAATGGTAGATATATGCGGAACGTAGCATCTTATATAGAGATTCGGCGTGGTCTTTGGATATGTCCCATTAATAGTGATTAAGTAGTTAAGAATTCTCACACCAGTCGACTGACCTGTTGTTTGTTTCCACCTTTTTGCAAACTCGGGTGCCCTCCTTTCTACATGGGCAACCAAGTAAACAGGTTTTAGAATTCTTTCGTTCTTCTCTTGCTTTTAACTCCATCTTGTAAGTGATGAGATTTCCGATCAACTCCTCCATGCTTATTTTATTCAGATCTTTTGATTCTTGAATCTCCGTAACTTTTGCTTCAAAATTCATCGGGACTCGGGTCGCACATTTCATGACATGTGCATCTAGACAGCGATAAACGATTCGCGACACATACGTGTGGAAAGTCTAGGAACATATACTGCAAACTTTATGAGTTGCTATATTGTATAATTAAATTGTAACTGTTAAAGTAGCTTCAGGAACTGCTTATGTATATTATTTCATTTCCGCTGCGAGATTCTGTGTTATTCTGTATATGTGATTCTATGTTCAGATTCTATTATACAACCCCTTGACAAAAAGGAGAGCCTTCTTATGAGGAGTATTCACTAAGTCCAGCCCAAATCGGGCCAGCTGATTGAATTGATTGACGTACTCCTTGACCGTCATACTTCCTTGCTTAAGAGATAAGAACTTTTCCAACTGTAAACTTCATTCAGCTAATCCCCAATAGCCATATATCTTTATCTTTCGAATTCTCCATTTTGAATCTTTCCTTTTTCGCTTCAGCATGGCTGAAGATCTTAACCTTCCGGATGGTGTAACGATACCAGGATGGTATAGGAGGTTATTAGAGGCTAGGGCCGCTGCAGGTCCAGCCAATGTTCCTCCACCACCAGTTGCACCCGCTCCTCCTCCTCGCTCGAAAAGTGTTTATGCTACACGTTTCAACAACAAAACCCATATTATCAAAGTGCAACGAAGCAAACATGAGCATCCTGGAATAAGACCAGAAACACTCTTTATTGGAAATGAAGAAGAACAACTAGTGTCGTGTCTTCATAATTTTCATGAAATGAGCTCTGAAGATAGATTTGATGCTATGATTGAAGAAGCCCCTGTCTTAGTGTTGCCAAATGGGAGTAAGCCATTTACCGTTTATACCGATGCTTGTGGGACAGGACTAGGCACAGTCTTAATGCAAGAGGGAAGGGTAATAGCCTATGGAGGAAGGCAGTTGAGATGTTTGGTTATGTTGATTCATATGATAAATCATAAGTATGTATGCAAGTTTAGATTTTGATTAAGACATGAATCATATGCAAGTTGGGGAAAATTATATGTATAACCTTACATGTTTCATCTTATTAGGTGCCTCGAAGACATCTTTTAAAGCCTATTAATCGTTGAGTTTGTGATTAGCAGACACTAACGAACTAATCAGGTGCCTTCGAAGAAGTCTTTGTAGCCCGCCTATTGCCAAGTCTGTGAATAGCAGACCCTAACAAACTGATCGGGTGCCTCGAAGTGGTCTTTGATTAGCTTCATTATGAGAGACTTGGTTGTTCCACAGTTCCACGGGGAGGACGCCAGCTCCATTATAGTATGCCTTTCGTAACAAGCTATCCTAGTAGTGGGGCTAGAGTCGTGGGTCTCCCTTTTCAGGAGTTGCCCCGTTGGTGAAACTTGCAATGTTCCTGTCTTTAAATTTGATATTGCACCATATAACTGTTTGAATCTTGGTCACCTTAATTTTTTTTCAAGGCGGTGCTTTACACCTTCATATTTGCTGCGAATGATGTTTATAGCACTCATTGCTTGAGTTGTCCCTACCGGTATTTGTTGTGAATGATCACCAAGCCTTGTTTAAGTTATTAGTGGACAATCTATTCAGTAGCTTGCAATTCAAAAATTGATTTGTTAGCAACTTTGAACAAGTAAACAGGAGTTTGCAAATGTATGATCTAGGGATGCAAGTCTACACAATACTTGCAGAGTATTTACTACTTTTTACAAAAAGATATGAATGAAAGATTAGCTAATATAACTGCAGAGATGGTTAGTATTCCAAGCCCTAGGAATCTGGACTCCATCCGTCGTTTTCAATTTGAAGGTGCAATTTAAGAGTTTTTGGCTTATAATGAAGAGTCCTTTCCAATTGGGCCCGAAAACACCTGTTTCAGTCATTATCCTTTTCAGTATAAGGTCCCTAATTTTGAAAGTCCTCTGTTTGACTCTACAATTGAAATGCCTGGCAATCCTTCTTTGATGAGAAACAACTCTGAGTTCTACTTCATATCTTCTTTCCTCGAGTTGATCGAGTGCTTCGAGTTGCATCTTTTCATTCTCTTCTTGGTTGAAATGAATCCTGTGGTGAGTAGAAACATCCAGCTCTACTGCGATTATGTCCTCAGATCCAAATGCTAGAGAGAATGGAGTGTGCCCAGTTGCAGTTTTATGAGTGGTGTTGTAAGCCTATAATGCAAGTGGATGCTCATATACCCAACCACCTTTGGCTTTCTCAAGATGCTTTTTAATGGTTGGCTTTATGATCTTGTTTACAACTTCGACCTACACATTGGCCTGCGGATGGGCCACTGCTGCAAAACTCTTCCAAATCTTCTACTTGTCATAGAATTCATTGAACTTGTCGCTTTCAAATTGTGTCCTATTGTCGGTGATTATCTTTTGTGGCACATCAAACCTTCAAATAATGTTCTTCAAGACAAAGTTGATAACTTTCTTTGAGGTGATTGTGGCCAGTGGCTCTACTTCAACCCACTTGGTGAAGTAATCGACAATGACAATGGCATATTTGAATCAGGATTTTGCTGTAGATAATGCCCCAATCAGATCAATGCCCCGGACAGCGAATGGCCATTGACTGACCATTTGAGTCAATTCAATAGATGGTGCTCTTGGAATCTTTGTAAATCGTTGATATTTGTCACATTTCTTAGTGTAGGTCATGGAGTATAAGTTTACATATGGCCAGAAATAATCGTATCGCAGGATTTTCTTGGCTAGTGTCTGAACGCCAGGGTGTCTTCCACATTCTCCTTCATGCAATTCTGCCAGCATTTCTCTTGACTCCTCTTTAGTGACACAACGAAGTAACGACATAGAGAAACCACGTCTATATAATCGACCATCTTGAATAAGATACAAATGAGCCTTTCTGAGTAGCTTTGTTCTCTTCTTTCGATCATCTGGGAGCACACCTCTGAGGAGATAGTCTCTTATTGGAGTCATCCACGAATCCGGTTCTGTGATAGCTTCCATGATCCAGTCTATATCTCGGTCTTCGATACTAGGGTTTGAGAGAACTTCAACTGGAACTATTCCTAGTAATTGTGCATCCCTCGTGCTGGCAAACTTTGCGAGTGAGTCAGCCTTTAAATTCTCTTCCCGTGGAATATGTGAAATAGTGTAGTAGTTGAAGTAATTGAGCAGCTCCCAAACTTTGGATAGGTAGGCTGGCAGGTTTCCTCCTTTAGCCTGAAACTCTCTTCTGATTGATAGACCACTAACTGCGAATCACTAAAAATATGTAAGGCATTTACCTGTAACTCTTTGGAAAATCTCAATCTAGCAAACAGGGCTTCGTATTCGGCTTCGTTATTTGTCAATGGAAACTTTAACCTCAAGGCGTAACATAGCGAGCGTTCTTCAGAAAGCGGTAATATATGAAGGGTTGGATTCAATGCCCTGGGCATTAACAATAAACCCACGAGACTTTCCTTATGCGACCCTAAATGAGCACTTGAGAGGATTGAGTTTCATGCCATATTTTCTTAGGATATTGAACATCTTAGCCAAGTTTTCCAAAATGATCATCAGCTCTTTGGATTTTACCAACATGTCATCTACATAGACCTCCATAGTTTTGCCTATTTGGGATTTGAACATGGAATTGACAAGACATTGGTAAGTTGCCCCCGTGTTTTTCAACCCAAACGACATCACTTCATAACAACACAAGCTGACATCTATAATAAAACTCGTATTTTCTTGGTCAGGCGCATGCATCAGGATTTGATTATAACTAGAGTTAAGAAAGGAGTTCATGCTCTGCTGTTGCATCAACAAGCTAATCAATTCTAGGCGGTGGGAAACTGTCTTTGGGACATTCCTTATTAAGATCAGAGTAATCGATGCATACTCGCCATTTGCCGTTGGGTTTTTTCATGAGTATAGGATTTGAGACCCAGGCAAGATAGGTAGATTCTCATATGAACCGGTTTTCCATAAGTTTGTCCACCTCTTCTTTGAGTGCAGCTGGCCTTTCTGGGCCTGCAACATCCTTTTCTACTTAATGGAATGATGCTTGGGTCAATGTTGAGTGCGTGAACCACTACTTCGGGGGATATGCCACACATGTTGGAATGACTCCAAGCAAACACATCAAGATTAGCTTTCAAAAACATGACCAAATCTTTTTGCAATTTCAGGCCCAGCTGAGAGCCTATCTTCAATACTTTATCCGGATCTTTATCATGGACTGGAATTGGAATTATGACTTCAGCTGTGCCGCTCTCCCCTCCCCTGCACTAGCCTTTCTTGGATCCATCTCTTTTTGGGCCCGACTATGCTCACCAGTATAGGGGCCATGCCTTAATTGCTATAAGGCACGATCGCGAATGCGGAGGGGGACCTCCATATTCTTTCCTTTGTCCTTTTCCTAGCTTCTCGTAGCTCATTGATATAACATTATCTAGTGATGTTTTGGTCGGCTTGAACTATGCCGATCCCCTTGTCTGTCAAAAACTTCATCGTTAAGCACCAAGGGGCTAGCACGATTCTGAAAGCCACTGGAGCTGGCCTTCATAGAAAAGCATTATAGGCTGACGGGTCATCTACAAGAACAAAAGACTGTAGCAAGGTAACTTTTCTTTTGCCTAAAATTCTTAGCAAGGGAAGAAAAGTTATCCACCGACCTTGGTGAAAGCTTCGTGAACCAGAGCGAAGCCACCCCGTCCAAATACACTAGGAAGTACAGACATTTGAGTTCATCGGTGGCCCTGGCGCTATCCATATGCTGATCGTACTTGTATAGGAACAAGTTAGGATCACTAGTCCCGTTGTAAGCTTGTATTGTCGGCGGATTGAACTTCCATGGAAACTTGGTTAACTTGATCCTTTCGGTAAGTGGGGTTTTTGTTGGAGCAAACTCCCAGTCCTTCTGTTGATCATGCCTCTCGGCACTTCCCTTCATAATTTGTTGGACCATGTCTTCAAGACACTCTTTCTCATCGCAGTGATTCGTGGGGTGGATGCCCTCTCCCTCACCGGATATTCGCTTACGCAAACTGCCACGACTAAGGATCTTGGGGCCCTGGCCCTCCCTCATGGGGAAGTGCCCCTTTGGCGGAACTTGTTGCTTTACGAGAAATTGGTCTTTCTGCACGGTTCCTAGCAGGTGGTTTAGAGCCTACATGACCAGCTTCATCTAGATCATCGATTTTCTGAACAGATTTGTCATGATTTGGACTAGTGGCAGAAGAATGAGCACCCTCCATGCGGGTCGCTTTAGTGGTAACTTTTGATGTGCGGCTTGATGAGCAAATAGAGTTTCTAGCCTCTTTATCATAGCATTTGTTGAAATTTCTATCTGATGTGTCAAACCAGCGACAGCTTTATCCAACTCTTCTCTAGTCACATCCACTCTAGCTCTAGAGGATTCACCAACCTCAAAATTAGTCTGTGGAGTGATAGGATAATTTTCTGCATTTCCAGAAGTTGCACCTACAGTCTTTCTAGTTGGTGGCTTTTTCGGCAGCATTATGTCAGACAAATTTCTATACTTCAGGGAGAATTCACCAGTTAGCCCTGATCTTAGATTTGAAGGATCTATCGTAGGAACGGGCTTCAAACACTATCTCCATAAAGCGCTTAGACTTAAGAATGTGAACATGGCCCCACAGTGGGTGCTAAAAAGTGTTTACACTAAAAATGGTACAAACACCCCCGAAGTGGATTTCACAATTCACGGAGAATTAGTTCTAGAAAATGGATCCACATTTACAAAAAATAAAAAGCAGGAAAAGTAAAGAACAGAGATTTTTTAGAGTGGTTCAGCCTAACAATGGCCTATGTTCACTATGTAGCTAGCTTTTATTATTATCATAGCGATTACAATATACACAACTCTCAATTTTGCATACATTCTCTCTCTTTTACACTTTGATTCACCTAAATCCACCAGGGAATAACTCAATTTTCTCTACGTTCGATGAGTATTGATAAAGATTTACAATCTGTCAGATACTTAAGTCATTCTTAATGATTCCGCGGATGGTTCGATGAAGAAACTTAGTTAGATGAAGGTTAGAATGGCTTAGAACAGTGGAGAAAACAGCTGGACAACACTTAGTGGAGTTAGGAATTGATTCCCTAAATTATGGAAGCCATGGGGTATTTATAGGTGGAGTCCAAATGAAGTGGTGAGCTGAAACTCATATATGCAGGCTACATTTCGTTCATGAAGTAATTACGGAAATGCCACTGCCAGTTGTTGCCGGTTGTCTGCCCGACCGACCAGCAGCGTGCTCAACCGACCGGATTGTGCTCGACCAACCCCAGCTGACGCACGACTCCTTATGCTCGAACCATGTGATGCTTGATCAATACTCATGATTGACCAGAACGCTTGACCGACCCCTTATGATGCGCGACCGACCATGTCCTTGACCGACCCCTTATAATGCTCAACCCTTGTAACTTCTAAATGACCGATAAACTCAAGAAGTAGCAATTATATTCGATCCATTGTTTTAACATAGATTCAATCTATCAATTACGTGTGATTTTTAGTGGATAAATAATATATATAAATATAATATATGAAACTTATAATTCAAGCCAATGAGTTGCTATAATTTAGTTTACAATATCCTTATAAATTAAATAACACATAGTTGCATACTTCCAATAATAAAATCCCTCAAAATTACACATTTATATTAAGTCAAAGTGACGTCTTCCAAGAATAACACTCATTAGTGCCATAATCAATGGTTATGGGTTATGTCAAAGCATAAGCACACTGTTTATTATGGTTACATGCAATAAATTAATTATGATACTCAAATTATTTAAACTTGGGTCTGACATAACTAGGTTGCCATAATAAGGTTATGGGCATAGAGACATAGAGCATGAAATATCCAATATTTGAAATGAACAAACATTGTTCATCAAGCTATCCAAGGATTATATATGTGATATAATTGACATAAGATGTCAACCTAAAAGATTGTGCTTTGGGGATTAGCCAAAGCTAACTTAAGTCATGATTAGATATGGATCTTCGATCGCTTAAATAAATAAATATACTGGTATATATTAAAATAAAGAGGGATGTTGATTTGAGTGGGAGCACGTGTTTATATATATATATATATATATATATATATATATATTTGTCTCTTGTAGATATTAAATGGAAAACAACACCAATAATTTATCACGAAGATCGGTCCTTGAGAAGGATAAACTGAATTAAATCAAATTTCTTAACCGACATCGAAATTTGAGGATTGTCCTTAAACAAAAGGAAACATATTTGTTTTGTATATTTAGAAGATCTAATAAGAAAACGGGAAGCATGAATTCAACCAAATCATGTATAAATGTTATAAGTATCAATTTATCTAGTTCTACATCTTGGGTATTAGACACTAGATGTGGATCATATACACGTGTGAATTTGTAGGAAATGCAAAAGGGTGGAAATTTGGCAAAAGGAAAAGTGGACTTACGAGTGGAAGTGGAGCAAATATTGCTGCATTGGCCATGGGAAGCTGCTGCTCCTTACCTGCTGGCCTAGTTTAAGAATTAAAAGATTATTATAATGTACTTTCCATTAAAATTTCTGTATCTTGTTTAGACAAGCTTGGATTTCCATTTGTAACAAAGGACAATTGTTGTTCATTTTATGTAAATGAAATATTTTATGGAAATACACAATTAGTTAATGGTCTTTATATTCTTAACTTTGATGTGCCTATTTATAATGTAATGACCCAGATTTTTCGGCCATTTGAATTTGAATATTTAAACTTGTTTTTAATATTGTATCTTATTAATGGATTACTAATATTGAATTCGTTTATTAAACGACGGTTGAATGCATAAATTTATATTTATATTAAAATGAACTCGAAAGTCGTGGTAGTTCATAGTATTGAGTTTTGAACTTCAATTGAATATACATAATCCGTTTTAAATTGGAATTATGTAAAACAAGAAATTTTAGAATCTATTTGATTATAGTTCTCTAATGAAGGAGAAAAATTGAGATTTCAGCTTATATATTGCAAGTTAGGTCCAAATCAAAATTTAAAATAGCCGCTATGGAAATCGTTAATAAACATAACATTATTTAATAAATTAATAATGAAGTTTAATATAATTTGAGTATAGTTTAACTCGAAAATGGTAACGTTGAGTTGTAATTTCCTTATTGGTTTATATTTGAAGTGATATATTATTTTATGTAAATATATGTGATGATAATAATTTATTATTATTAAATTTAATAGTTTTGGAATTTAACTATGTTGTATTGATATTATATAAGTCGTATAAATAATTGTTTTTCAAACAACTTTCATTTTCGACGAAACGGATTTTATTAGAATACATATAGCTAATTATTGCTAGTTTTCTAGTTTGGAGTCAATCGAAGTTATTTTGTCGGTAGGCAATATTTAGACGTGAACTGATAAATAAACTGAAATTAAAATAACAATGTTGTACAGACGAAGTCCGTTTTCAACTAATTTAATTCCACTAGATTCGCAACAGTAAGACATAGCAGTGTGTCTATTTTTATTGCATTTGGAAAGTGTATATGATGATGCGTATATTCAACAAACGGTGTTAAATAGCGGTGAATATTCAACTAACCGAAAAAAATGAACGTATCCAACCTGAGCAAGAATAAGTAAATAAAATAAATGTACAAGCCACCATAAGAAAAATTTATTTGGAATCTACTCTATCACCTTACACTTTTGGAACCAGTACACCCGTGTAATGAGATAATATGGTTGCTTCCTTCTTAAGTTTAAATAAACTAATAAACTAAAGCCTTCATACAGTAGGCGTAAGGGTGTGTCAGCCTAAATGCTTTTGGTACTAAAATATATATGCTTTTAAATAAATAAAAACGAAATTGGCATCATCTACCTACTTTAAAACAGCAGCGGAGGCTACCTCAACATAGTTTGTAACAATAGGAGTGACCACTTCATTACATTTTGGAAACCAAAGGGGAACAACAGTTGTATATTCTTTAGAAGAAAAAGATTATGCGTCACCTCGGTACTAAGCTATAGGTACAACAACCTATATATCTAAGCACATACACACACAGGCATCTCATACACCTGGTTTCATTTGTCTAGCTAATTGAAATGATAGTACAGAGCAGGTATCTCTCTCAAACACGTCTAATCTAACCTATAACTAAAACAAATGTGTGAGCACCAAACTTCACAAACGTGATGGCCAAACAACTGAATATCGTGATTGCCAAGTTTTCATCCGTGCCTACCACGACATCTCCTTATATATATATACTGAAGCTTTTTGTCATTTTCCTTCTGGTTTGCAGTAAATAAAATTTAATTCAAACCCTCTATGATTTTTTTAAAGCCTGAAATGAGTTGTGAACAACCCCTAAAATCCTTCTCTACATTTTCGCCATCTCAAATTCTTGAATGACGATGATGGATGTCAGAAGTTGTAAATTAGGTTTGGGTTTATCTAAAGTTATAGAGATTGATGTGAAGACTCGAGTGTGGTGAGACGATCAGCGAAGTATAGCGTTCAAATTGATAAAATCTCACGAAATAGTCGAAAATAGTTGAATTTACAATATTATGTAAATTGGATAGTTTAATAGATTTAATTCAGTTAGAAGTGAATTATTATAATGAATATATTATTTATAAACGACATTTGAATGCTATAATTATAATATAATTTAAAACGAGCTCGAAACATCGTGGTAGTTCATAATATTGTGTTTTGAACTTCAAATGAATATACAGGGTTCGTTATAAGTCGAAATTCTGTGAAACAAGAAACATTTAAATCTATTGGACTATATTTTTCAAATGGAAGAGAAAAATAGAGATTTCTTATTATAGATCATAAGTTATGTCTAAATCAAATTTTCAGAAAGTCGCTATGGAATCGTTTATAAACCATAACGATTTATTTAATATAATTAAATATTGGTTTCGAATTTGGACAAGATTTTTGAGACGTGTACTTAATTAATTTATAGAATTTTTCTGTAATTTTTATTTTTGAAAAATAAGCTACGTTTTTGTTTAACGTATTTTGCGCCCTAAATCAACACTTTTGGGATTTTACAAAATAAGTAAACTTGTTTATTTTATTATATTTTTGGGATCTTGAAACCTTGCTTGTCACGATCATATTTTTATTTTTGTCCATAGCAGTTGATAAATAAACAAAGTTCTTCGTAACCGATATCACATTAATGTGTTATATATATATATATGTATGTACATGTATATATTTTTAAAATTTATGTTTAATTAAATACTCCAGCTGACCGATTAATGCCGTCCATCCTATTATTTCTTTTCTGAACCCTACCTTTTCTCCGATTAAATGATCTTTCATAGTTATTCAAATCAAGTAGGCTAACATGTGCAAATTAAAACACTGTACAGCCTCCTCTCTAGAACGCAGGCTATGTTTGCCAAAAATCAATGCCTAACTTGATATTTCTTTCTCCTATTAATAGCATATGCAATGCCTTCTCTAATCACACCAGCTACAACGCTTCATACCATAGAAAATCACACAAATAATTTTCAAAGCCTAACCTATCCCCTATCTCATGTTTGCCTTGAATCATCAAATCACCTGCTATAACCTAAGAAGGGAAAACTCTTGGCAGGCTAAAAAGAGAAAAAGAGAACCTAACCACTTCTATCAGCCGAGCTACCCTGCGCCATGTTCCTTGGCAAGCACGGTTGTAAACATATAAATACATAATTAAGGCCTTCGCCTCATTTTTTTGGCTTTAGGAATTCATGGCCATGAAGAGCCTATGCCATAAAAAAATGCTATTTTGCTGGGTAGCTCATACGACGTCTGAAACTCATGAGAGGTGAACGGAGGGCTGACAACCATGAGAGAATGGTGGCAGTAGTTCGAGCAATAGAATTATCATCAAATAAAGATAGATGCAAATTGTTAGCAAGGTAACATGTGGTCCCTTTGGATCAGCAGGTGATTACAAACGTTGAGATTCGCAGTTCCTATTAGACGTCAGTTTTTGGTTGGCGCAGCCTATTTTGCAATGAAATTTACACTTGCACGCGTCCTTTTTAGCCTAGGGAGACCCAGTTTTTACTGAATTTCAGAGCTGCCACTACCTGCGGATTGCGTGACCTGCTGATGGGAACCACAAGATTAAAATGGGACTCGAGCTGGTTATAACGTGAATGGTAGGGGAGAGGAGTGGAAGAGAATGATGATTTAAGTTGATTTTTTAGTGGCGTATTTAAGGGTGCAAGGGAATACAAGAATCGGCAATGGTTTTTTCTTTCTGAAGCTGGCGGTATGTGGAAGACGCAGGACACTGTGCAAACATTCGGGTATGAGTGCTTTGAAGATCGGGTTTGTTTTCCTGTTTGGCCTTGTCGGGCTTGGGTCGCCATACGATACTAAAAAAAGGGTGAAGCCCAAGGGGAAAAAATAGGGGCGAACGTAATTTACAAATAAAAAGGGGGAGAAGTATAGGTTCGGCAATGGAAGAATTATCTGGAGCGGTGTTTTCAAGTTTTTTGGAAGAAGAATGGTAAGGCAGGTCAGAGATTTCCATGTAGGATAGTGGGCCATTTAAAATATGGGTAAGGCCCAATTTTTTTTGAAAGATAAATTAAGTTTGTTTAATTTAAAATTGTATATAAACTTGTTAACGCGATATCTTGTCCATACTTGATTAGTTTTACGAAGCATTTGTCATTTTTGGAATCGTATGGTCGTAGGCAACATACTGGAACTAGTTTGGAATGATTTGGAGCTCGGTTGAATTTATGGCAAAAACTAAACGTTTAATCCAAATCAACCGACGTTAATCATTATTTAACGATTAACCGACTAAGATGAATAAACTCAATAACTTTGTCCAGTTTTATAATTTTACAAATGTTATTTAATATTGATAAATAATGATTGAACGCCATGTACTGGTTGTTTGGATGATTTACAAATAAATTGGTTGATAGTTATATATATGAAGTCTCAGTTAAATACTGATTTAATAATTTCATATTGATACGAAATTATTGATATTTATGTTGATTAATGTCTGTGGATGCAAGGAAACAGGTTGGAGGGATCCAACTAGATTCTTCAACAATTATATTATTGTTTTTCATATATTAAATTACATGATGTGACAAATAATCTAGTGTTGATTATTGTGCATTTTGGGATGTTGAACAACCTTGACCTGAAATAATTGGTATTTAAATACCGTAAAATATATTCGAATATATTGGAAAAGAAGTTGGGGTTTAAAAAAGGGATTTTTAAAAAAATTGAAATTGAATTTCGAATGGACTAGAATGTAATAACTTGTTTTAATTATATTAAAACAAAAAGTTTGGGTTATAAACGATATTTAGAAATGGGATGAAATAATTATTATAAAATAAATTTGGAAATGTAAATTCAAGAAGGAATATTAGAAAGAGAAATGGGAAGCGTTTTCAAAAGAAAACAATTGAAATTTATTTAAATGTTCGAAACGTGGATTGATAATTATTATTCGACTTTGTCAAAGGTTATTAAAAGCAGTTTATTTTTAGAAATGATATATTACATAATTTAGAATTTTATAAAATAGATAATATTTTTGTTTAAAAACCAATAGTTTATAATCGAACGTATAATAGAGATTAAGTTATAAAACTAACTAGAAGTTGGCGTGAAAATGGAATTTATGAAATGGAATATGAATTTATATAACTCATAAACAGGATTTTAACCCGAAATGGTATTTATAAATAAAAATTAAGCTTTGATTGATATAAGAAGTCTAGATTTGTGTACAAAAATAATTTTGCAAATTGGAATGGTGATAAAAGGAAATTTGTAAATGCTGAAAGTGATAAATTCAAAAGTGGATGTAGAATTTGAGTTGACTTGAAACGGTGAGTTTATTATGACGTTAGGAACGTTGATTGAATAGAGAATATTCAAAAATGATTTGTAAGTTGGGATTTGATTCTATCGAATTCAGGAAAGTACCATTTACTTTTCGATTATAATCAAGATTTATTTATTTATTTATCTAAGTAATTAATTAATTATTTGTTTAATTATTTAAATAAAAGTTATATTTGAAATTAAATATTTCAAAGGCAGAGATTAAAACGTTATCATTATAATCAAATATTTCCATAAAGAAGTAGATTTGTAAACTGAATATGAGAGTTATGTAAATAGTTTTGTAAATAGGAAATTAAGAAATGAAGGTAAGGAAATTAGAAACTGGCTAGAGATTAGTTATGTTGAATGACATTCTGAGTATTGATCTGATGTTGGTTTCGACCTTTGGGGTTGATATTTAAGGAGTTGTTCTCTTACTGGTTTATGGTTAGGGACCGATGGATGTGAAAGAATAGTGATACGTGAATAAGATATGGAAATGTTTTCCGATGTTAATAATGTATATTTTCTAAATATAGAAAATAATAGTTGTGAATATATAGAGTTAATTCCCGATATTAAAAAGAGATATTTTCTAAATATAGAAAATAAATATATTAAAATAGATGGAAATGTTTTCCAAGGATCGTGTGAGGAAAAACGGGTTCTGAGAAATATTTAGGAAAATATGGAAAACGGGAAATTGGGAAAATGAATAAATTATTGATAAATGAATTTAAGGGGCTCAGTGTTGATGGATGGTTGATCGATAAATTTCCATTTGGAGATAAGATCGTTGTGTGTATGGATGTTTCCCTTTGATAGTTAAATCACCGACTATCAAAGTTTTTGACCTTTTTTCCGTTGTCAATACAGAGAGACCGGGATTAGATTTATTATCTGAAAACCACTCTGTATGGTCATTAGCGTTGCGAATCAAACATATTGAAGATAATTGAAGATGAAGTCTATGCAAGGGCTGTTCTGGCGATTCTAGATAGAAATTGTCTAAGATGAATTTACAGAATAGTGCCTTCTGTTTGTCCAGTCTTAGGACAACGAGTATGGACGAATGTCTGACAAAGTATATCTAATAGATCGCGTAAGTTGGTCACTTCAAACGCATTTACGTTGGTGGCAGAGGAATTCATTTCTCTTAGCTTTATTGCCATGATATTTTTTAGGAAATCAATTTGTGATTTGGCGGGTATGACGATGTGGCATTCAGAGTAAATGAAGGTGTGATCTGTTAAAAGATACCTTATGACCTTAAGCCTCATCAACTGGGAAATGAAAAAAATGGGCAGGCAGCATGGCTAAGTGGGTCGCACCCGACTAGGGTATATTGTCACCATCTAGAGAATATTCATATTTGTTACCTCTTTCATTTCTGTATCTCCCGGGAATGGTTGTTTGTATACCAACCATAAGGTGACAATATATTCGGAACATTCAAGCTAAATGAATGGCTTGTCATGTGTGGCTGAATTGCAAGATGTTCTTGTTGAACTCCAGTGTATCCCCTCTAGAGTACAATAATCGGAAGGTGGTTTCATACCTTGTCATAGTTAGAAATCCATTCTCCAATAAGAGCCCGCGATTTTGATTGTATATTATATATGTAGAATGTGAAATGCAAGCATTCTGCTAGATTGTTATTTACTTGTATTTGACACTATTATAATATCAGAACATTATTAATTTGAAAATGTTTTGGGTTATTATAAGGTAAAAACCATCCGTGTTTACGTATGGATCGGTCTTATGCTTATCATTTCTTTTGAAAAGGATTTTAAAAGTTAAACCAAATGGTTGGAGTTTACTCACACCAGTCCTATGACTGACCCAGAGTTTATTTTGTTTTGTTTTACCCTAAACTCTTAGGTGCCCAAATTGGTATAGCCAGTCAAGTAGTAGGGATTTTACAGATACTCAGAGGAGCTTGGAGTAGGAGGCTCAAATGTTAGATCCATATAGAGTTTATTTCCGTAGTGATATACATATGTGATATACCCTGATGATGTATGTAAGTCAAATAGAGTTTTGTATTTCAAAGTTATGTTATATGATATATTTTATTCGTTCTGTTGTGAGTTCGTGTTTACTCTGATTCTGTCGTATTGTGATCTTCTTCTTCTTCTATTCTAACTTTCTATCTTTCTGTTTCTCACCCTCTAACTTCTTTCCATTAATGACCTGGTATTTCCGATTCTTGAATAGTCGACATTGTATTTGGTGTCGATTTTCGGGGTTAAAAATCGCCAGGTCATTACATGGGCTTTCGAATTGAAAAAAATACAAACGTAGAAGGGTATGGGTGTAAGTGCGGTGAAATTTTGGAGGAGTGGGGAAGGATTATGGGAAGAATAATAGAATTGGGAGGAGACGTGGACTTAAGGTGGGGTGGACTTTGGCTGAATAAAGAAAAGAAAATAAAATAAATGAAGGGGTGAGGCCCGTTTAGTTTTAATTTAAAGTAAATTAAATATAACTGTTTTAAATCATATTAATATTATATCTCGACCGTATATGATCAGATTTCGAATGGTCGGTCACATTGTAAACGTGTTGATGGAGGCTATGGTATGGAGCTGGTTTAGACTGGATTGGAGACATTTGTAATTTTTAATTAACTAAACGCTAGTTTAATTTAATTAAAAACAAGCACTTAGTCGACAAATTTAAATCAAGGTGAGTTAAACTCACTCAGATTTCCCACTTATATTTTATATAAGTCTGGTTTCATAATTGTATACTATGGTTGTTAAAGTTTGATAGTTTGTTTAATATATATTTATCTATTGATTGAATTCATGAAATTAAATGTTGTTTAATTTCAGTAAAACACCAAATCATTATTTTAACGATTATTTCCAAACGAGGTAACTTATCTTGTTGGTTATGTTTATAATAATATAAACATATTAAATCTATTTGATGTTTGAATTGTCATTATTAGTTGACTGTTAACGGTTGGATTAATTATTCATGTTTATCATAACCGATGATATATTATCATATTAAATTTATTTTTTATTTTGAGATAACCTATTTGGATGCAGGGAAAAAACAAGTTGGAGGGATCCAACTGGATTCCTCAAATTTACTGTTTAGTTTCATATTATCATCATATGAACTGTTTAACCAATATGATTGGATTATTAACTTGGTTATTGATTGTTGAACCAAATTCAACGTTTATTGGGTATGAATATTGGTTTTGGTATTACGGTTGATATCTATCTTAAGATAAGAACATTGTTGATCAAGGTTTGAGAGGTAACTAATATACCCCAACGTGAACAACCTCAGAATTATCGGAGGATAATATTAGTTGTAATGATGAATATGTTAAAAATGAATTATTATGAGAGATAATAATGTAACGTTATTTGAAAAAGTTGGAAATATATATGATGGGATTCCACAATAAAAGGAAATAAAAAAAAGGGCATGGGTTATGAAACGTATTTCCATAGTAAAGATATAATTAAAGGAGATTTGTGAAAATATAACAACATTTTCAGAATAAGGAGATGAGATTTAAAATGGGTTTATTTCTAAAAAAGATAAGTGACGGTTGTGGTGTTCGAATAATGGATGGGAAAAAAATGGAGATTTTGTAACAATTGTTTTAAGAATGATAGATTGAATCAATTTCTCAGTACTATATAATAAGTAATGTCTAGAAATGTTTTAAAATGGTAATTAACAGGAAAATTGGATATGATTTTATAGTATTTTTTTTCTAAGTATTTAAATGATTTGAGAATATTAGTATATTAAATAAGAAGTGAATACTGTGTTGAAATATTTGAAGTTTGATTAATCATTGTTAATTATTTTTAATTGAAAGGCCAAGCGATGCTGTGTACTAAACCAATGGATACATTTTATTTTATGCTTGTTTATTTTAATAGTTAATAACCAACTATCAAAATCTGACCAAATGCATTATTGGTACGGAAAGACCAGAATCGAATTTATATTCGAAAACCATTCCAACAATGAATACGTTATTGTAAAAGATGATGATCGAGATGGAGCAATTGAAGACCATGATCTTCATAAAACGTTAGGATTACTTAAATGTATGGCTAATCCCTGGAGATATTCTGTGATTCTGTCGTGAATGTAATTTACATATTGCAAGGACTAGTCGCTACCGAACCATATACCAAGGATGTGGTAGGAAAGTGCCTTTGGTTCATCCTGTTCTTGGATGACTTGTATGGACAAATGTTTCACAGAGTATTTCCAAAGGGTTCGCGTACATTGTTTTCTTCAAACGTACCAAGTTGGTGTCATAGAAGGGAAACTTATTTATCTTAACAACTAGAGTATTTTTGTGGGAATAAATTAGTGATTTCTGAAGGATCTGATGATGTATCATTCAAAGCGAATGGTGGCCAGATGTCCTGAGAAGAAGATTTTAAACCTCAAGCCTCATCAACTAGGAAATCAAAAACCAGGAAATGATGGGCAGGTCATGTTTAGCCTGGGTTGGAAGGTGTTCTTGTTGAACCTGGTGTATTCCTTTCTAGAGATACACTGTCGGAAGGTGGTCCGATACCTTGCCAGGAAATCCATTCTCCAATAAGAGCATAGAGTTTTGATTGTATACTATGTCGAGTGTGAGATGGAAGCGTTCTGTTAGATTGACATTTATTTGTATTTAGACATTTCTATAATATCAGAAGAATAATGTTTTTTCAAAAATGTTTTGGGTTATCGTAAGGGAAAATGTGACACCCCACGTCCGCTAATGTCACTCACTAAGGGAATGCAATAAGTCTCGTGAAGCGCTATAGGTAAACAAACACAGAATAATTACAAGACATATATAAATAAGATAGCAGCGGAAATTTAATTTTTTATTAATCATAAAGCACGGTTACACCATATGTCTGAAAATACATAAACTCAGTACATCATTAAAACTTCTGTCTTGTACTTTAAATATCATAGTGCAATAACATAGAAAGCATAATCCCCAAATCATAATCCATAGTAGCAAAGATAGAAGCTTGCGCAATACATCTAGAAGCTCCAAGAAAGACTATAGCAGAATCCTGACTAAGCTTGAGAATTCCCTCCCTTGAGAACCTGGGAGGGAGGGGGGAAGAAGGAGAAACAAAAAGGGTCAGACATAAAGTCTGGCGAGTCTAGTTTAATTTTATTCAGTAAATAAATAAAAGTAACATGATAGACATATTTAATGGATAAGAGAGAGATCACTACATAAATGACAGGTGTGACAAGGTAGACATGATTAGGTGTATGTGCCTCACTAATGGTTACTCTGCACTATTACTAGTATAACTAAAAATGAGATGATCCCTTCCACTATAAGTTGGTAGAATTAGGGCATATGTCCGAGTGAACCCTATCCACTACCCTAATCGATCGGCTCCCTACACCGTAGATATCATGTGCTAGCCCCATAGTAGGAGGTATCACTTAAAGTGACAACCATTAAGGTGTGCACAACCATACCTACTGGTGTCATGGTCGTCTTATCCCCTTCTGCCCGGCTCGTGCACACACATGGCCTGGTCGGTTTGCGCCGCCTACACCTTCCATCTCATTTGGATATCTTATAATCAATCAGTAAGCGTGCCTCTTCTCTGCCTAGTACGCAATTCTTTGTTTGATACCAACTTCGGGTTACTGACAGAAATGGGTCCCACACAATATGATACAAGCTCTCCCCTTTGTCTTGTATCCCCACTAGGTTTTTCACTGACTACGTATACCCTTAGGTGTCTTTAATTAGATAGCCCTATGTTAGTTATGCTTTACCCTAAAGGGTGTCTTTAATTACATAACTTTTATATTTTCCACCGGTTATGTATACCTCTAGGTGTCTTTAATTACATAACCTTTTATATTTTCCACCAATTATGTATACCTTTAGGTGTCTATAATTACATAAGCTTTTATATTTTCCACCGGTTATGTATATCACCAGGTGTCTTTAATTACATAACCTTATTAGGTTAAGTTCATGGGCCTATATGTAGATATTACCCACCCCCTTAAATCTACTTAACCAACCCACTGATTCAAGCATGTTTATTTAACGGTTAAGTTTGTGGGCCTATATATACACTAATATTACACCTACCCAAGATTTACTTAACCCATCCACTATTCTAATCAATTTACTTAACCCTAACCTTAGTTCAATAATATACAATCCCTATGGATTAGACTTGGTAAAGTAGTCCAATTCATTACCATGTCCATTTATGGTTTATAATGGGCTAGGCCTCCCACATTAGGCCTACAACATGTGGATGCCGGATATGTCGGTAGAGTCTGGGCAGTCTTATTCCATAGTTGGGCCTAGCCTCGTGTCTTAGCCCGATTCGTATGTGCGTATTAAGACCTCCCACATTAGGTTCAACATTAGTGGCTACTGGATATGCCAGTCGGGTCCGGGCAGACTTCGACCACTAATGTAACCTTACCTCGTGTCATAAGTACAATTACAATTCCTAATTGTAATTGCTAGACATTCCATTTTTAATTAATTTACCAACTAATTAATTCTTTCATTTTATAGGTGTCAATACCTATTTTACTCAATAATTTGAATTACATGTCCAAAAATGGTCATATTTAATTATGCAATTTTAAAACCTTTTTCCCCCGTTCCTTAACTAGCGCCCTCACAAAATTGGCAACATGCCTAGACTAAGTCTAGTAATAAACCATAATAGGGAAAATAATGGGAATATAACTAAAACGATCATCTTGGCATAAACATAAACTAGCATGTTAATAAGGTGAACATACATACTAGCATGGATATGAAATTGTCATCATAACAAGGTGTTCATAAAACCGATGAACGGTTGGCAATCAACAACTATTATGTCACAATAAGCACAGTAAGATCTAAATTAGCAATTTAGTTGTCCAATCGGTTTAGACCTAATGTGATAACACAAGGTGATAAATTAGATCACATAATTTAGATCTATAGGTTAAAATAGATCTAACATGATAACACAATGTGATAAATTAGACCACATAAAATATATCTAACATGATAACACAAGATAGTAAATTAGATCACATAAAATAGATCTAACATGATAACACTCGTGACAATCCAGATTTGACTAACAGTTTCATTGTCCACATAAATTAGATTACTAGTTTAGAAATTAATCTACACAAATCCACATCATAGCATGCCATAGAAGTTACAGTTTAGATAAAGATCTAGATCCAATCCTAACCTGTTCAAGGTGGCATATGTTCATGATTTACATAAATGATAAGATATATCCAATGATATAACTATTCAAATTAACAGATTTATATTAACCAACAATATAGTTACAAACCAAGATCTACAATAATAACATAGTAGAATAATCACAATTGAATTGGATCTAAAAAAATAGATCTATCATGACATAGTATTAGATATGATAATAGCATAGATTCAAGGTTTACCATATCCTAATCACAGTCTTTCATAGTTTACTTTTATTTATCTAAACCTAAAAGCAACTAGGACTCACAGCGTTAGGTTTAGAGAATAAAGAGAATGGACCTTGAATTTCTGGATTTGATTTGCAAAGAATGTTGTTATAGAAAATGGTTCCATGTCAGTTCGCACTCCAACAGCATATGGCCCCCATAGTTTTTAATGAAGAAACAGGAGAATTGAGAACATATTTACAGCTGCAAAACCCTCTGAAACTAGCTTCCACCTCAGGCCTAGGGGTGTCGACACCCCTTCAGGGGGTCGACCCCTAAATCGACACCCCTTTAGGGGGTCGACACCCTAGAGCTGGAATTTTGTCGCTCTGACGAATTTTTCGAATTTGAATTGTTCTGGATAAAATTCTGACTCATCTCTGACTCATGCATGTATATGTAATTTTTTCTATGCGTATACAACCTTAAAACCCTCGTAACTTCCTCATACGGTGCCTGTTTTACGCAAACAAAGTGTCTATCTTAACCAGAATTTCGAGACAGACACAATGGTGCAGTCCGTTTCTTTTAGTTCCAAATATTAAATTAATTATCATTTAATTTATCCTCTTTTAGTGTCGGTACAAATTTGGGGTGTTACATTCTCCCATCTCGAAGGATTTCGTCCCGAAATCTCAAAGTTGAGAAGAATGCATATCCTACCATTCATCATCCATTTTCTCATCCACTAATCACTGGCATCCAATGTCCTTAAAGATTTATAATGCTTATATGAATATATGCGAAGGTTTATGTATATGTCCCAACATTAATGCGAAGATCAGGCGGTCTGCTGATTCAGTTGACCTCCTTAATGCAATGTATGTTAGTGCCATGGATCCAATATGTATGCAAATAAACCTATTGTATCATATAAGTTCTATATGTGTGCACATTCATTCGTCCAAATGCAACATCCATATGCTAACTCATCCATTTCCATCCATAAAAGAAAAGAAAATGCGCACACACATCCATATGCAGTATGAGAGTGATTGAGCCGATCTTAGTGCCTAATATGTGTGTATATGCGTCCACAGGCAACCACTAGCAAACACTTCCATCCACGTGCATCCATCAAACATAACATGTTTCAAACACATGTTTACATCCATAGGACTCCTATCTAAATGTTGAAAATACTATGGATAAGGTATACTCTATTGACATAAACAAGTACCGATAAAACTTAGGAAAAGGAGTTAAGAACATACCCTAAAAAAGAAAAGGGTATGAAGCACGAATCTTGTCTTCGGTCTTCTAAGTCGCATCTTCTGGGGTATCTCGCCATTGAACCTATAGCAACTTGATCTCCTTATTGCGCAGCTTCTTAACTTCTGACCCAAGAATACGGGTAGGGACTCGTCTGACTGTCACCTCCTGTTCCACTTCGACTTCTTTCAACATTCTCGGCTCAACAACTTCTAAGGTGTCATGCAGGCACTTCCGCAGATGAGAGACGTGGAAAACGTCATGAACGCCAGATAGATTGTCTGGGAGTTTTATTCTATAGGTCATTTGGCCAATCCTCTCGGTTATGGGAAATGGTCCCATAAACCTAGGTGCCAACTTCCCTACTGATCCAACGCGAACCACATTCCTCAAAGGTGACACTTTGATAAAAACCAAGTCTCCTACTTCAAATTCTAGAATAGGCCTTCTCTTGTCTGCATAGGATTTTTGCCTATCTTGAGCTGCCTTCATCCGCCATCGAATATGGTCAATCTTTTCGGACGTTTCCCTAACTATATCTGGTCCAAGTAATAATATTTCTACAGACTCCTACCAACAAGTTGGTGATCTACAGGGTCGTCCATACAATGCTTCGAAGGGTGCCATGCCGATGCTAGCTTGATGATTGTTATTATAGGTAAACTCTACTAAAGGAAGATGCTCTTCCCAAGTCCCTCGGAAGTCCAGGATACAAAGCCTCAAAAGATCTTCAAGAATCCTTTTTACCCTCTCTGTCTGTCCATTGGTCTGAGGATGATAAACGGTGCTCAAACACAACTGTGTACCTAATGCTTCTTGCAAGCTCCTCTAAAATTTACTGGTGAAGATGGGGTCACGATCGCTCACGATGCTGGAATGTACTCCATGAAGACGGACTACCTCACAAACTTAAAGTGCTGTCAACCATGCTACCATCCTTTTGTTCTTAACGGGAATAAAATGGGTGCTCTTAGTAAGTCTATCTACTACCACCCAAATGCTAGTGTTGCCCTTCGTTGATCTAGGCAAACCATCTATGAAATCCATAGAGATGCTCTCCCATTTCCAATGCAGGCCCTCTGAAGGATGGAGTAAGCTACCGGGCTTCCTTTACTCATCTTTGCCATGCTGGCAAATCAGACAATGAGAAACAGCGCTGCTACATCGTTCTTCATCCCATCCCAAAGAAAACCCTTTCTCAAGTGGCTCCCCTACTTGTGTGACGGTCCGTCTCGCATTAACCGACATTTCCTCCGAATGTGCGCTGTATACATGTCCGCTAGCACGAGACGGTCGTCAAAGAAAGGAATGTAGATGAATGAACTAACAAAGAAACTTGTAGAATGTCTCACAGCGCATGGAATAAAATATAATAGTAACATTCTAGACATAAAATAGGCGAGACAGTGCATAAGCAGAAAACTAAAACCATTATCATCATAGCAGCGGAAATCCAAAATACAGCTTATGATCCAACATCATTATTACAACTTTAAAACTATCTCTAAAGCAAAAGAAAGTAAAAGAAGGAGGTACACTACTAATGCCCAAGCAGTGACCTTCAACAACACAGGGAGAATATCTATATATCATACGTGGGAGCCTCCTGCTTGCCTCCGGTACAACTACTCTTGCATACTACCTAACCTGTCTCTAGCCTGCTCGTTTAGGAGCACCCAGAGTAATAAGAAGAGACATAAAACTCTGGGTCAGACAAAAGTCTGGTATGAGCGATAAGCAACAAAACAGAACAATAACAGGTATAATCCAATCATACCTGAACCTGGACCTGCAACCAAAGAGTTAGCACTACACACCGTACAATACTCTAAGGTTCCGCTAACATATGGTGTAAAGATACGGGGAAGGGGGTGTGCATGTCATAGTGATGGCAAACGATCAAGCATAGCAACCATCCTCACATCTCTCACTCAGTGCGTAAAGCATATGATATCCACTATTTGGTCACCTAATCCTTTGGGCCCTGACGGAGTCCAACCCCGTACAACTACCACTACAAGCCCACTATCCGTCTCTCAGTGGTGAAACATAGTTATGAATACTGACAACCCCTTTGCACACGTCCCGCAGCAAAGTCCAACCATGAAGTTAACTCGTTGGTTCCTAACTGGATCCTGAGTTCTACTTCCCATTTGGACTACCTTTGCATCTCGGGTTCTAGTCGTCTCCGGATCAGTTCGGTCTTCTCTCTTCACTTTGCTTCGGATCGGTTTGTCCGTGTCAACTCCTCTGGTTCGGATCGTGAGAACCCATTGGGTTCGGGTCGGATCGTGGTGCTCGCCCTCCATCGGATCGGTTCGTGCTTCCTCCGTCGGATCGAGTCGTGGCACATGACCAGCTCTTGGCTACTACTCTCAAGCGGATCGGTTCAGATGAGTACGCAGGTTCGGAGGCGGGTCAGATCGTGACTTCGTGGCGCACTCCAGGAGAACGGGTCGGGTCGGAGTTTCATGGTGCTCCACGGTTCGGATCGTGCTCCCCTTCTCCGTCCGATCCGGTTTGGCAAGTTTCTTGCACTTCTTTCCAGCGACTGTTTTACGCCACACGACGGCGTTTTCGACCATTCTAACTATTCTAAACATTCACAAAAGCATACCATACAACCATAACAACATGTATAAATATTCACAAACAACAATATGATATGTCAAAACGGATCAAACATGCCCAAAAACCCTTATTTTCCCCTTAAGCAGGTTTAACAACAACTAATGATAAGATTAGTAAAACTTAACCAAATCAACCCAAATTTCTATCAGAGCCCTAAAATGATATTTTAGAATTTTACAAATTTTTCCAGATTTTTATGACGCAAAATTTCGCTAATTATCACTAACCACTCCTTAATCTCCTAAATTCCGAGATTAACAAAATTAGTTCAAATTAACCCAAATTCATATCAGAGGCATAAAATAATATTCTGGAATTTTACAATTTTTTCTAGATTTTTCTGAGTTATAATTTCGCTAATCTTCGCTAATTACCCTAATTAGCCATAATTAGTGAATAACAATGCAAATCACTCACCTTTGCCACAAATTAAACTATAGATCTAAAATATCCTCTGTTTTGGCTCGAATCCCAATGCTTAGCAGCAGCCCTAATTCTGATTTGATGCTATCTTGGCTTGGTTTGATGTTAATTAGCTTAATCCTTGATAAGAAAGTGATTTAGAGATGTTTTAAAAAGATTTAGAAAGTGGAGGCCATGGCTAGGGCTCAAGGGAGGTTTGTGGTAGCTGCAAAAACGAATAGGAACTATTCTCTAACTCATTTCAGTCCTCCCATAACCCTAATCCCGAAATGGGTTAGGGCTTAGCTGTTAATCACTCTAATTAGGCCCGGTTAAGCTATTTTTCACCTTCTAAACCTTGTTTCATCCATATCTCCCACACGGTGAGCCCGTTTGGCTAATGTGACTACTCTACGGAAAGGTAAACCATCATCCGGATCTAATGTAAGTTGTTTTAGATCAAAACTCCTTACCAGTCAAAAGTTATGGCCAGAACAAGATCAGCTAGGGGCAAAATGGTCACTTAAAAATCGGCAAAAATCATGAACATGGAAAATGACCCCAATAGTCGTTTCCCAAAGTTACATGACCATACGACTTCGTATGTGAGAGAAATAAATATTCTACGATCCTTCGATGCGTGAAATGCGGGTCGTTACATTCTCCCCCCTTAAGAAATTTCGCCCCTGAAATTCCTTAACTAAGAAACAAGCAAAGGATTTTGCATGCCTACCAACCATTCACAACAATCAAACATACAAAACAACAAACAAGTCTATCCTAGCATGCGGAAAACTAAGTAGCAATTAAAATCTTACCACGCAAAGAGTTTTGGATACGTCTTCCTAATGCTCTCCTCTGTCTCCCAAGTACAATCATTCTTATCCTCACCCCACTGGACCTTGACTAGATTCACCGCTTCCTTCGAATTTTCTTCGTATCGTGCTCGACAATACGAATCGGCTTGCGGTTCCCAACCGCCTCGGGTTCTACTTCGATATCAACCAACTGATCAGGTGAAATAGTCGTATCGGGGTCGTGCACGAATTTCCTTAACTTGGAAACATGAAATACGTTATGAACTCCTGCCATATTCTCTGGTGATTCAACTTTATATGCCAAATTCCCATCTTCCTCGAGAACTGAAAATGGACCAACAAACCTTGGTGCTAACTTACCTTTCCCACCAAAATGAATCACATTCATCAACGGAGAGACTTTGACAAACACCAAGTCGTTAACAAAGAATTCCAAATCTCTTCGTCTCTTATTGACATAAGTCATCTGCTTATCTTAGGTAGTCTTCATTCTCTGTTGGATAACCTTGATCTTGCCTAAAGTCCCTCTTATTATTTCTGGTCTAAGCTGAAATTTCTCGCCATTCTCCAACCAACATGATGGTGCCTTGCACGGTCTTCCGTACAAAGTTTCAATTGGAACCATACCAATACTGGGCAAATAACTATAACTCAACCAGATACAAATGGCCATCCCATGACCCTCCAAAATCCAATATATAAGTTCTCAAAAGATCCTCTAGTATACGATTCACTCAAATACCATCATGACCTGACCTAGTCCTTGGTAAACCATCAATATAATCCATTGAAACTTGTTCTCATTTCCATTTAGGAATTTCTAATGGTTGTAACAACCCACTAGGCTTCTTTTGCTCAGCTTTAACTAACTAGCAATTCATGCATTTGGACATAAACTTCCCAATGTCCTTATTTATCCTTTCCCAGTGGTAGGTCTGATCCATGTCTCAATACATTTTGTTATCACCGGGATGTATAGTTAGTTTCGAGTGATGATATGCTCTAAGCACTTCATCTCTCAGTTCGTCTACGTTGGGTACAACTAGTCCCCCATTCTTACGAAGCCATCCTTCTCGATCAAATCCTTGCTTGATCATTCTTTTTCCATCGATACCCATCTCCACCCTAAAGATGATTTCCAATAGGTTAGGATTGTCCTTCTAACTGGAACCAATCCACTCAATCAAAATCGATCTAATCGTCAAGCTTACTAGAGTTTCTGAATCCAATTCACTCTTGGGTCTGAAATCATATCCTGTGATATACTCTAGTTTCTTCCAACCCAGAAACATAACCTCTAGACTGGCATGCCTCCTACTCAATGCAACTTTTACCGCACCTAAATCCTTTGCTATGTCCACTCTGCCCCATGAAGTCATGAGAACTTCACTGCACTAGCTCATAGCCTTGCTACGATCACTCTGCACCATGGAGTAATGACTACCCCACTGCACTGATACGTAGCCTAATGTCCGTCTATACTACCATCTCTTTGTTCCCCATCGCTAGAACCCTTTAGTCTACTCAAGAGAAGAAAGATAGGGACAAATATAGCAACCATAATATCCATCAAACAAGTCCTACCTATCACCTGCTAAAGCCATGAGCACGTTGACACCTACATGACTGGTCTAACCAATCCCAATATGTCGATTCTTGTATGTCCGGTCCAACCAACATCAAGAACTAATGGAAGCCCAGCCTCCAAACGGACTACCGTACATCCAACGTACATTTTATCCTCCAAGGATAACTAGATCATGTCCAACGGATCCAAGGTAACGGGCGTTCCCAGATACCCCTGCTTTAAGTCCTCCTAAAATACTTGAGTCCAACCCAAGTCTATCCATTATCTTGCTGCCCTCTCGAGTCTAACTCGAGCCAAATCCAATTCCTTGCAGCCTTCTCGAGTCCAACTCGAGTTAATCTATGACTCAGACATAGCCTTGAGTATCCATTACCGACGAACTCTGGTCCAACGTGAGTCGTCTCCCTATTCGTTGCATCTTCAAGATCAACGAACACTCATTTTCTTTTACGAGTTCAAGTCCAACTTGAATTGCCCTAATCTTCGTTGCATCTTCCATGATCAATGAACACATCCTATTTCTTCAAAGTTCTACTATCCAAAGAGAACATCAGCATATGGTCCTAAACAATCCATTACTTTGCATCTTTCTCGAGTCCCAGTCGAGCCATCTCATAACCCTATCGAGTCTAACTCAGGGCAGTCTATACCATTGAACAGTCTTATCATGTCACGGCTGCCCATCACTCCTCGAGTAAACCAAGATATCATCCAATGAAGAATCGCAACAACTATTTATCTCTCACGCAAACCATCCTAGTCGAACTCGACATTCCCCAAGCACAATCCCCAAAGGCCTAAATCAATATCAGACAAGCACCCAAGGAACATCTCCTCCGAATTCGGACAATCCATGTGAGCTGATACTAGCGAAACAACCAAGCACTGGAGCACTCATTTGCCTCCCAGAGACAACTAGAACTTATTACAACGATAACCTCTCAGCTTCCTTAACTCCAGTTACTATCGCCATCACTAGGTACGTACTTAATACCAACCTATACCTTTGGAGTAGATCGACTCCCTAAAATAATGATAAACTCAGTAAAGCCCAAAACAAAGCAATCACAAGCAAACATACATCCATGACTCGATAAGACCAAACTACAACAAATCATATTAAGATCAGTCGAACCACCTATCGGGTTTGTCACAACTAGAGGTCTATCGACTATCTCGAGTTTGTCAAACAATACTTGAATAGAAACACCTTAAATAGAAAGCGTACCTTTGATAACGACACCCTTTCCCTTCTATGCCGCAGTTGGAGCATTCGACGAAGAAGGAATAGCGTTGATAGCATATGCTTTCACAATCTGCTTCTCTTTAGGGGGTTGTGGACAATCATCCTTGTGATGTCCCGCCTGGCCGCAGTTAAAGCACTTCCTTTCCCCAGGTTTTTCTCGACAATCTCTGGCATAGTGGCCCTTCTTGCCATAACTAAAGCACTCGCCACCATTCTTATTCTTCTTATTCTGACCATCCTTGGTCGGGTTCTGCTTTGTAACATCCCGTATTTTTGGTAGCCAAATATTTTATTTAATTTACTATTTTAAATATTTTATTTGGAATATTAATGAATTTTAATATTGAATTCGTCATTTAAAATGACGTTTAAATATTATAATTATAAAACGAGCTCGAAATGTCGCAGTAGTTCGAAATTTTCGATTTAAACTTTAACTGAGTATACAGGATCCGATATAAGTCGGATTTCTATGAAACGAGAAACTTTAAAACCGTAATGATGGTAATTTTCATATGAATGAGGAAAATTCAGATTTCGTGTTATAGTTTGTTAGTTATGGCCAAATCAAATTTTAAAATAGTCGTTATGAAATCGTTTTTGAATTATAACGATTTATTTATAAATATAAATAGTTCTAATATAAATATAATATCTTTTAAAATCCAAAATTTTAAAATGTTGAGTTTCGAATTCTGCTAACTGAAATTGAAGCTGTTATTTTGATAAATACGATGATACTTATTTAGCTATTGGGCTTAGTTTATATTATCGGCATTTTAAAGATTTATAAATAACATAATCTAAAGCTCGTGTACAGCATACAGTGTCCACATTTTAATACAAACCCCTAAACGTATATGTATATTTATATACCCATCAGCATTTTTCATTCGGCAACATGAATAGAACATGAATACACCACATTGTCTAATAAAATAAACAAGTCACCCATAAACATGAAGAGGAAAACATAAAATAAACTGATATATATACAGCAAAAATAGAAATATATACATACTCAATACCAAAGTTGGGAATTGGTCCACATGAATACAAATTAAATCATATACATTGTTTTCTGAACTGAATGCAAATACAAAGAGAAATAATTTATACATTCATATTTTCGGTTGTACAAGTCTTAACCAAATATACATTACAGTTCATCCAAAATTTTAAGTGCGGCATGTCCTGTTTCCTAGAATCAGTAAACCAAATTGCCATTAACCATTGACCTAAAATAAAGGGAAAGAGAGGTCATGAAATAGATATGTATATATTTTTATACATCACATATTCATACAACGTGAACAGCAAAAAGGGAAATTGCAGTTATGTTAATAGGAGGGATAAATAACTATATAATAATGATGCAAAATGAATTTCTATAATTAGAAAAGAAGTGGGTTTTAGAACACATTTGGGCACACGCAATTTCCAATACTGGCTTCACATAATCTGTAAGATGGAAACTGAAATATACCATGTGAAACTGGAAGTGTTCATGATAATACAAAGCCGAACGTGTATAATTTTATCAAAGAAAATCATCAGGTCTTGTTCTTTCAATACGCCATGTTCTTTCAGAAAGGAAAACAGTAAAACAGACAGATAAACAGCTAAGAAAATGTACTATGGAAAGGAAAACAGATATGTATCTTTATACATGGAATAAGGCTGAATAGACAAGACCATGAATAACTATGAGGATTCAAATATATGTATATATATTTTCACATCAACTCTGAAATCGAATAACTTTTATATACATTCACATATACAGTGAAATCACATGCAGACTTCTGCAATGTATTTAGAAATGAAAAAAAAATCTAACATACAGTTCAAATCTTTTGATTTGATAGAACAATTCATACCTGTAGGAATTAAATACATTGATATACCAAATCGAAACAAAATAGTGATATGATTCATATATCAAAATCGAATAGCTAATATATATATATATATATATATATATACACATATATACAGAAGTTTCACATGCTTTCACTGTTGCCATGTGCTTCAAAATCTGAACATAGAATCGATGATACGATTTCAGATCTTTATTGAATCAACAAGTCATGGCCTAAATCTCACATAATCTATATACATACACATACTGATCAAACTACATGTGAGCAGACCAATAGTAGCACTGAAATAAAATACCAAATTTAACCAAAATCTTTGCTAAAACCGTTACAGTTCATCGACAATTCATTGACAGTACAAATACAAATCTGAAAAGAGGAATCACCTAAGAACTAGCAACAGCTAAAAGCAAAACCTATGATTTTACCATTCGTGTTGACATCGTTCTTATCTAGAGCGAATTCCCAACTATAAATATACGCACCACAATTTGTTCGAACCTCATGTAAAATCAAATAAAAAAAATATTGTAATTCGAAATTGAAAAAAAAAACTTATCTGAAATCGAAGACCTAGGGTTTAGTTTTTTTATGGAAGCTCGGGTTCGGTTGTGTAAGGGACTGTAGTGGAGCTAGAAGGTTTGGAGGATGATCGGCGAAGCTGTGGTGGTTGCTGAAGGGTTTGTTAGGGTTTGGCCTATCAAATTGAAGACGGAGGATGAAGGGAGGACGGAGCATGTTGTGTAAGGGGTTGCGACGCCCTTGATTTTGCTGAACGAGAAGGAGGATTCGAGATCGGCCATGGATTTTTGCTTTGAAGGCAGCGGATGAATGACGAGAATGAAGTATCTGGAAGGTAGGGTTTGGATAAAAGGGAATATAGGTGGGTTTTTTTTGGTGTTTGGGCTGAATGAGTAAGGTAAGGGCCAAAGTTTAATTAAATTAGAGTTTATTTAATTCTTATATTCATATAAACTTGAATCATTAATATCGAACGCATACGTAATCAGAATTCGATGGGACTAGAACCAACGGAACCACGTTGACAGGCACTTCATCATAGACCTGGTCAGTGATGGAAACAACTGTAGAATTTTGGTCAAATTAGATGGAATTTAATTGGATTAAACTAGACCGTGTTATCGACGAATTAATACCCAGGTGAGTTAACCTCACTCAGTTTTCCCCATTTATATTTCATATAAATTGGGTTTTTTTTTATGCACTCTGGTTGCTAGTGATTGATCGTCTGCTAGGTATATATTGGAATTGAATGTTCATTGTTTTTTTTAACGATTAAAATTCAATAAAGGGAATTTTTCCTTAATTGATCACGTTTATAAAATAAACGTATTTTGAAATTGTTTGAATTGTTTGTATGATCCGTTGATTGATTGATGGTCATCATTTATTACCAAATAAATGGAACAGTTCTGATTGGATAGTTGATTGGATCAATAACTGTTGAATTGAAATTCAACATTTGAAACCAGTGAGTATATTGGTTGAGTAATTTGGCATCACTGTCTAAAAGTCAATCATTATACCAATAGGGATTTTTATCGTCAAGTGAACCGACCGTATAGAAGTTAAAAAATTATTTTATAACTAATGATAGATTTTGAAACATATGATTTTAAATAAAAGTTTATAAAAGGGGAAAATAAATAAATGTTTTATTTAAGATTCAATTTATTTTTAATTGGTTTTATAAAGTCAACTCTGATGTTAATCAGATCTATTAGTACGAGAATGAAAAATAAATCGGATGGTGTGGTTTAATTGTAATAAGATTTTAAAAGGGAAATGTAATATTTATTTTAGTAAATAAAGGAATTAACTATGAAAGTGGTTAACCACCAAAGTAAATTATTATTTTAATAATTTGGAGAATACATTCTAATTAAGATTCATTTAAAAAGAACTCGAAGTTGAAGTAGAATCCAATGGAATGGTGAAAGAGAATTACGAACAAGTTTATATTTAAAACCTGAATTTGTATAACAAGTTCTAAAAAGGGATTTTTAAGCGAAGATAATAGCTTAAAAATGAATATTACTTAATTATTTGAGTCAAGTGAAAAGTGATTTCGATCAAAAAGATTTAGAATAAATCAGGGTTATGTAAATGAGTTTTTAATGCGTAAATGTGTTAATTATACATTAAAGTTATTTAAAAATGAATTAAGTGGAAAGAGAGGGGATTAAAATAAGATTTCAAGGAAGGAATTGTCGAATGGGTTTGAAAAGGGATTAGTAAAAGTGGATTTGGTTAAAGAAGTGGATCATGGGATTTTGTAATCAAATTCGAATTATAAAAATGAGTTGGTTGAAGAGGCAGAATTAAAAGTGAGATTACTTAATTAGTGAATTAAGAATTTATGGTATAGTAGAGAAAGAGATTTTCAAAAGGAAAGAAGGTTTATGAAACCAGACTTTTGAATAAAATAGTTAAAGGGAATTTGTGTTGGGATTAGGGTGAGGTATTGATTTTATATTACAACCCGTATCTATCTTTAAATATGAACGTGGTTAAGCAAGGTCTGAGAGGTAATTAAAATACCCCAACTTGAACAACATCAGGACTATCTAAGGATGGTATGAATTGTAATGGAAAAAGGGATTAGTGATAATTTAGTGAAATGATAATGTAAAGGCTGGTTTTTATCTAACAGGAATAAGCACTAAGTACTGTCAAGTAATGGATAAAGGATATTTCGAAATATTGTTTACGAGCGGTTTTGAGGAAAAATAGAGAACGGGATATGATATGGGAATTTTACTAAGTATAAAAATGAATTTGTTTTAAAGTATAATCTTATGATAAATAAAGAAGAAAGGAACTATATTTATAATATCGAAATAAATAACAGTTTTAAGTGTATGTCTGTTTAATTGATAGGCCAAGTGATGCTAAATACTGAACCAGTAAACCCATTTGATTGACATGATTGAAACACTGTTTATTTTGATAGTTAAATCACCGACTATCAAATCTGTCCAATACGATTGTTGGTACGGAAAGACCAGGATCGAATTCATGTTCGAAAACTATTCCGACCAACAAATACGTGAAGATATCGGAAGATGATCGAGCTGGAGCATTGAAGACCATAGAATTTCGTAGACGGAAGAACTACTAATAATCTCTGGTCTACAGCCAGAGAGGTACTGTGGTTCTGTCGTGATTGGAATCTATGGGTTGCAAGGACTTCTCGCTACTGATCCATGGGGAGATTCCTATATTGGATGCAGTCAGAGAGTACCTTCAGTTCATCCTGTTCCTGGGTGACTTGTATGGACGGATGTCTGACAGAGTATTTCTTAAGGGTCACGTAAGTTGATTTTTACAAACGTATCTCTGTTAGTGGCGGAGAGGGGCACCTCTCTAGCTTAACGACCAGAATATTTTTGTGGACGTCAATTAGTGATTTGGCGGATTTGACGATGTGGCATTCAAAGTGTATGATGACCAGATGTATTCTGACCTCAAGCCTCATCAACCGGGAGATGACAAAAATCGGGCAGGCAGCATGGCTATGTGGGTCGCTCCCATTAGGGTGTATAATCACCTATCTAGAGAAATTCCTATTTACTTCTTTAATCTATATTTGATGCTGTGCCTTTTTGGGAAATGGTGGTTTGAGTCCAACCGTTGGTGATATACATTCGATACACTCAAGCGAAATGAGTGGTTGGTCATGTGTGGGCCGGGTTGCTAGACGTTCTTGTTGAACCCAGTGTATTCGCCTCTAGAGATACACTATCGGCAGGTGGTCCCATACCTTGTCATAGTTGGAATCCAATCTCCAATAAGCGCCCGCGGTTTTGACTGTATACTATATATCTGGAGCGTGAGATGCAAGCGTTCCACTAGATTTAATATTTACTTCTATTTAGACATTATTATAATATCAGAAAAGATATTGATTTCAAAAGTGGTTTGGGTTATCGTAAGGTAAAAACCGTCCATGTTTATGTGTGGATTTGGTCTTACGATTATTCTTTTCTTCGGATTTTGACTTTAAATTCAAGTTGTGTGTTACCTTAATACTGTGCGAGTTTTTCTCACTCTGGTCCACCAAAGTGACCCGATGTTTTGTAAATGCTCGGGTTTGCCTGGAGTGTATAGGTTCAGGTTATCGAATGATGTGAAGGGACGAGCTGGAAGAGTCCAGAAATGTGATATTATATAGCTACTATTCCACTGTGTGTTGTATCTGAGGATAGGTTATTATAACTGTCCAGATGTTGATGTACTCTGATGATTGTAAGTATTTTAAAGCTCTCAATAAAAGATTTATTTTTTTTATTATATTTTGTTCCGCTGCGATGTGAGACTCTGTGTTGTGTTGGTTCTTCTTCTTCTTCTATTCTAATATTTCTCTCTTTCTTATCTCATCCTCTAATTTCTTTCTAATAACGTTCCAGTGTTTCAGTATTTGGAAGTTCGGCATGAGTTACAGTAAAGGTATTTATGTCGATTTTCAGGGCCGAAAATCCCTGGGTCGTTATAGTGGTATCAGAGCTATTAGTTTAGTAATAACCTTGGCTCTGTGGTGTAACTCGATAGAGATTGGGTTAGTAATACCCTAGATCGAGACTGAGTGTATATATGAGAGCATAATTGTAAATTTTATATACAAATGTTTTGTACTGTGTTATTTGATCGGTTCAAGAGTTGAGAAGCGTTGAACTGGAAATCGATACAGTATTGTTTTGTAAAGAGGGTAAATGAAATAATTTTACCCAAATTATATTTTTATAGAAAAGAAACAAAATTTTCCTAATTATTGAGATATTAGTGTGTTTGGTTGATTTGAACGATATTCAAATTAGATTGGAAATTGAATTAGAACTTAACTTTGTTAAGTAAAATTAAATTAAGAATGATATTGAAATTGAAATAAATAAATTTGGAATTTGAACCAATTAGAAACCAAACGGATATTAATCGATTGATGCTCAAATATGTGAAGCAAAAGTAAAATATTAAATTGAGCATAAATTCAATTATTTTGATTGAGACTGGTTGTGCATGGATGATTGATTGGTATTGATTTGGTGTTAGATTGCTTGAATATAAATTCATCGACAATTTAATAAAAAGTTGAATTATAATTAAATTCCAGTATAGTCAACTGGAGTATAATCACATGGATTAAAGTTGAATAATTCCGTCCTGTGTTGCAAATGAACACTTCATGCTCGATTTTGGAAATTATTTATATTGAATTGTTTTTGATTTAAAATAAATTGGATTTAGAAATTTATGGGTTTGTAACGTCCTTTCTTACCTTAACAATTTCGAGGACGAAATTATTTTAAGGGGGGAAGAATGTAACGTCCCATATTTTTGGTAACCAAATATTTTATTTAATTTATTATTTTAAATATTTTATTTGGAATATTAATGAATTTTAATATTTAATTCGTCATTTAAAACGACGTTTAAACGTTATAATTATAAAACGAGCTTGAAATGTCGCGGTAGTTCGAAATTTTCGATTTAAACTTTAACTGAGTATACAGGGTCCGATATAAGTCGGATTTTTGTGAAACGAGAAACGTTGAAACCGTAATGATGGTAATTTTCATATGAAAGAGGAAAATTCAGATTTCGCGTTATAGTTTGTTAGTTATTGCCAAATCAAATTTTAAAATAGTCGCTATGAAATTGTTTTTGAATTATAACTATTTATTTATAAATATAAATAGTTCTAATATAAATATAATATCTTTTAAAAACCAAAATTTTAAAATGTTGAGTTTCGAATTCTACTAACTGAAATTGAAGTTGTTATTTTGATAAATACGATGATATTTATTTAGCTATTGGGCTTAGTTTATATTATCGACATTTTAAAGATTTATAAATAACAAAATCTAAAACTCGTGTACAGCATACAGTGTCCACATTTTAATACAAACCCATAAACATATATGTATATTTATATACCCATTAGCATTTTTCATTCGGTAACATAAATAGAACATGAATACACCACATTGTCTAATAAAATAAACAAGTCACCCCATAAACATGAAGAGGAAAACATATAATAAACTGATATATATACAACAAAACTGGAAATATACACATACTCAATACCAAACTTGGGAATTGGTCCACATGAATACAAATTAAATCATTATATTGTTTTCTGAACTGAATGCAAATACAAAGAGAAATAATTTATACATTCATATTCTCGGTTGTACAAGTCTTAACCAAATATACATTACAGTTCATCCTAAATTTTAAGTGCGGCATGTCCTGTGGCGTCCTAGAATCAGTAAACCAAATTGCCATTAACCATTAACCTGAAAATAAAGGGAAAGAGAGGTCATGAAATAGATATATATATATTTTTATACATCACATATTCATACAACATGAACAACAAAAAGGGAAATTGCAGTTATCTTAATAGGAGGGATAAATAACTATATAATAACGATGCAAAATGAATTTCTATAATTAGAAAAGAAGTGGGTTTTAGAACCCATTTGGGCACACGCAATTTCCAATACCGGCTTCACATAATCTGTAAGATGGAAACTGAAATATACCATGTGAAACTGGAAGTGTTCTTGATAATACAAAGCCGAATGTGTATAATTTTATCAAAGAAAATCATCAGATCTTGTTCTTTCAATACGCCATGTTCTTTCAGAAATGAAAACAGTAAAATAGACTGATAAACAGCTAAGAAAATGTACTATGGAAAGGAAAACAGATATGTATCTTTATACACGGAATAAGGCTGAATAGACAAGACCATGAACAACTATGAGGAATCAAGTATATGTATATATATTTTCACATCAACTCTGAAATCGAATAACTTTTGTATACATTCACATAAACAGTGAAATCACATGCAGACTTCTGCAATGTATTTAGAAATGAAAAAAAAATCTAACATAAAGTTCAAATCTTTTGATTTGATAGAACAATTCATACCTGTAGGAATTAAATATATTAATGTACCAAATCGAAACAAAACAGTGATAAGATTCATATATCAAAATCGAATAGCTAATATATATATATATATATATATATCCATATATACAGAAGTTTCACATGCTTTCACTGTTGCCATGTGCTTCAAAATCTGAACATAGAATCGATGATACGATTTCAGATCTTTATTGATTCAACAAGTCATGGCCTAAATCTCACCTAATCTATATACATACACATATCGATCAAACTACATGTGAGCAGACCAATAGTAACACTGAAATCAAATACCAAATTCAACCAAAATCTTTGCTAAAACCATCATAGCTCATCGACAATTCATTGACAGTATAAACACAAATCTGAAAAGAGGAATCTCCTAAGAACTAGCAACAGCTAAAAGCAAAACCTATGATTTTACCATTCGTGTTGACATCGTTCTTATCTAGAGCGAATTCCCATCTATAAATATACGCAACACAATTTGTTCGAACCTCATGGAAAATCAAATAAAAAAAATATTGTAATTCAAAATTGAATAAAAACTTATCTGAAATCGAAGACCTAGGGTTCAGTTTTTTTTATGGAAGCTTGGGTTCGGTTGTGTAAGGGACTGTAGTGGAGCTGTAAGGTTTGGAGGATGATCGGCGAAGCTGTGGTGGTTGCTGAAGGGTTCGTTAGGGTTTGGCCTGTCAAATTGAAGACGGAGGGTAAAGGGAGGACGGAGCAGGTTGCGTAAGGGGTTGTGACGCCCTTGATTTTGCTGAACGAGAAGGAGGATTCGAGATCGGCCATGGATTTTTGCTTTGAAGGCGGCGGATGAATGACGAGAATGAAGTATCTGGAAGGTAGGGTTTGGATAAAAGGGAATATAGGTGGGGCTTTTTTTTGGGTTTGGGCTGAATGAGTAAGGTAAGGGTCAAAGTTTAATTAAATTAGAGTTTATTTAATTCTTATATTCATATAAACTTGAATCATTAATATCGAACGCATACGTAATCAGAATTCTATGGGACCGGAAGCAACGGAACCACGTCGATAGGCACTTCATCATGGACCTGGTCAGTGATGGAAACAACTGTAGAATTTTGGTCAAATTAGATGGAATTTAATTTGATTAAACCAGACCGTGTTATCAACGAATTAATACCTAGGTGAGTTAACCTCACTCAATTCTCCCCATTTATATTTCATATAAATTGGGTTTTTGTTTTATGCACTCTGGTTGCTAGTGATTGATCGTTTGCTAGTTATATATTGGAATTAAATGTTCATTGTTTTTTTTAACGATTAAAATTCAATAAAGGGAATTTTTCCTTAATTGATCACGTTTATAAAATAAACGTATTTTGAAATTGTTTGAATTGTTTGTATGATCCATTGATTGATTGATGGTCATCATTTATTACCAGATAAATGGAACAGTTCTGATTGGATAGTTGATTGGATCAATAACCGTTGAATTGAAATTCAACATTTGAAACCAGTGAGTATATTGGTTGAGTAATTTGGCATCACTGTCTAAAAGTCAATCATTATACCAATAGGGATTTTTATCGTCAAGTGAATCGACCGTATAGAAGTTAAAAATTTATTTTATAACTAATGATAGATTTTGAAACATATGATTTTAAATAAAAGTTTATAAATGGGGAAAATAAATAAATGTTTTATTTAAGATTCGATTTATTTTTAATTGGTTTTATAAAGTCAACTCTGATGTTAATCAGATCTATAAGTACGAGAATGAAAAATAAATCGGATGGTGTGGTTTAATTGTAATAAGATTTTAAAAGGGAAATGTAATATTTATTTTAGTAAATAAAGGAATTAACTATTAAAGTGGTTAACCACCAAAGTAAATTATTATTTCAATAATTTGGAGAATACATTCTAATTAAGATTCATTTAAAAAGAACTCGAAGTTGAAGTAGAATCCAATGGAATGGTGAAAGAGAATTACGAACAAGTTTATATTTAAAACCTAAATTTGTATAACAAGTTCTAAAAAGGGATTTTTAAGCGAAGATAATAGCTTAAAAATGAATATTACTTAATTATTTGAGTCAAGTGAAATGTGATTTCGATCAAAAAGATTTAGAATAAATCAGGGTTATGTAAATGAGTTTTTAATGTGTAAATGTGTTAATTATACATTAAAGTTATTTAAAAATGAATTAAGTGGAAAGAGAGGGGATTAAAATAAGATTTCAAGGAAGGAATTGTCGAATGGGTTTGAAAAGGGATTAGTAAAAGTGGATTTGGTTAAAGAAGTGGATCATGGGATTTTGTAATCAAATTCGAATTATAAAAATGAGTTGGTTGAAGAGGCAGAATTAAAAGTGAGATTACTTAATTAGTGAATTAAGAATTTATGGTATAGTAGAGAAAGAGATTTTCAAAAGGAAAGAAGGTTTATGAAACCATACTTTTGAATAAAATAGTTAAAGGGAATTTGTGTTGGGATTAGGGTGAGGTATTGATTTTATATTACAACCCATATCTATCTTTAGATATGAACATTGTTGAGCAAGGTCTGAGAGGTAATTAAAATACCCCAACTTGAACGACATCAGGACTATCTAAGGATGGTATTAATTGTAATGGAAAAAGGGATTAGTGATAATTTAGTGAAATGATAATGTAAAGGCTGGTTTTTATCTAATAGAAATAAGCACTGGGTACTGTCAAGTAATGGATAAAGGATATTTCGAAATATCGTTTACGAGCGGTTTCGAGGAAAAATAGAGAACGGGATATGATATGGGAATTTTACTAAGTATAAAAATGAATTTGTTTTAAAGTATAATCTTATGATAAATAAAGAAGCAAGGAACTATATTTATAATATCGAAATAAATAAGAGTTTTAAGCATACGTCTGTTTAATTAAAAGGCCAAGTGATGCTGAATGCTGAACCAGTAAACCCATTTGATTGACATGATTGAAACACTGTTTATTTTGATAGTTAAATCACCAACTATCAAACTTGTCCAATACGATTGTTGGTACGGAAAGACCAGGATCGAATTCATGTTCGAAAACCATTCTGACCAACAAATACGTGAAGATATCGAAAGATGATCGAGCTGGAGCATTGAAGACCGTAGAATTTCGTAGACGGAAGAACTGCTAATAATCTCTGGTCTGCAGCCAGAGAGGTACTGTGGTTCTGTCATGATTGGAATCTACGGTTTGCAAGGACTTCTCGCTACTGACCCATGGGGTGATTCCTATATTGGATGCAGTTGGAGAGTACCTTCGGTTCATCCTGTTCCTGGGTGACTTGTATGGACGGATGTCTGACAGAGTATATCTTAAGTGTAACAATCCGTATTTTCAATAACCTGTTATAACATAAATCGAGGCAGAATTTAATTCAAAAATCTGAATCAAGGGAAACGGGCTATGCCATTGCGTTTGTCTCGGGAAAATACGCGAAATAGAGTCCGAGTTTTCGAAAATCGGAGTCCGTATGACCCAGTTAAGGCCCATTGAAGTTTTCAGAAATTTCCATGTTAAAAACAGATTTAAATTTTAATTAAAAACAAGGATTAGGGCTAACTGGCGTCAGGCGGGAAAACTCCCGCCAAGACCCCCATGTCGACAGGCATGTCGACAGGGGTCTAAGGGTGTCGACTGCCCTGTCGACAGCCCTGTCGACACGGGGTGGCCGGGCAGTTTTGCCTGGCGCACCATTTTTGATTTGGGCTTGGTTGTGTGGCTTGGTTCTGGAGAATTCCGAAATCTGATGGACCTAATTCAACCTAGGGTTAATCCTATGGTCTAAATCACTAGCCTAATCTATAAATAAGACCCTAACCTACCCTAAATCACTCATTATTCATCCTAACAACCAAACTATGTCAAATTGAATTCTCAAATGGCCTCCACCTAAAAACCCTAGCCTCCACCCTCTTCAAAAATCATTCCTATGAAGGTTTTGATGTTCATACAAGCATTTCTAAGTTGTATGAATGATCATTAGCTTGCATACATCATCAAGTTGCAAGCTTTAATTGCTAAGCTAGAGTTTTTGGGATTTTTGTTAATTGGAGCTTTGTTTTGGGTTTTTATATGCTTGCATAAAGGGCTTCTCAATCTTTATTAGTAGATTTGTGTCTTCATAATATTTGTAAGCCCTCTTACCTTCATTTTAGAAACTCTAAAGTTAATATGTGATGAAAGTTGGGATTTATGCATGTTTAATAAGTTATGCATGCTTATGCGAGTTCACCATGCTATGTTATGCATGTTTAATAAGTTATGCATGCTTATGCGAGTTCACTATGCTATGTTATGCATGTTTAATAAGTTATGCATGCTTATGAGAGTTCACTATGCTATGTTATGCATGTTTAATAAGTTATGCATGCTTATGCGAGTTCACTATGCTATGTTATGCATGTTTAATAAGTTATGCATGCTTATGCGAGTTCACTATGCTATGTTACACATGTTTGATAAGTTATGCATGTTTATGCAAGTTCACTATGCCATGATTTGCAAGTTTAACAAGTTATGCATGTTTATGCAAGTTCACTATGCCATGATTTGCAAGTTTAACAAGTTATGCATGTTTATGCAAGTTCACTATGCTAAGTTAAGCAAGTCCAACATGTTATGCATGTTTATTATGATATGTAAGATTCATCATGTATGTTGTGTCAAGTTCCCTCTTTCTATCCTTTATGCGTTATAACGAATATGTAAGCGATAGAATGACGTTGGGGGGTTTGGGGTAAAACTTAAAATACATGAAAATATGAGATTGGGAATTTACCTATTAAGTTAGGTCTACCCCTTGGGAATTTACCTATTAAGTTAGGTCTACCCAAGTATTTGTTAAACTTGTAATTATGTTTTGAAAATAAAGTGGACATGACACTTAGAAAACATAAGTGTGGCCAACTCGAGGTTGGGTTGAGTTTGTAGCGTAAACCTACCCGGAACCGACCGGCTTAACTAGTTGCTACAAACAATAGGACCCAATGTGAGAAGTTGGTCATGTGTACCTTGGACCCGAGGTTAGACCAAGTTGTGGTGTAAAGCTACCCGGACCCGCCCGGCTTAACTAGTAACCGCAACAAAGTCTAATGTGAGAGGTTAAGGCACAATTAAATTAATTAATGCCTCATGATTAGGGTTAAGTCATGGCCCACTAATACTTAACCAATTTTGGGGATACGAGGGATTAAATGGGGTTAAGTGGTGAACTGTTGGTTACACTTAACTAATTTAATCCATGATTAGTGAGGGGTTAAACCACACTTAACCCTCTTAGAAATCCCTAGCAACGTGGTCTGTTCCAGCAGTAATCCCAGTTTGGTATCATTCACAACCCTAGAGGCTAGGCTAGGGCGGGGCACGATTACTGGACTGATGTAAGCGACCAAAGCGACGGCTGAGTGGTACAGTGGTGCGGGTCCAGGCGGGCTACGGACGTGCACGTAGTCCGGTGTTGGACAAACTCGAGGCACGGGTACCAGTAGGTTTAGACTGTGCATTATTGCTTAGGTGTCTGGGGTTGACACCCGAGGGCTTGATACACCCGAAGGTGGACCCAGCACAGTCTGACTACAACCATATGTGGGCCGTATGGACACCAACACTTGACGTGTTAGGTTTATAGGGAGCCGATCGACTAGACCGTTGGGCTGGACCTTGCATTAAGGTCACCTCATGCTATTGGGCCAAAGTTTGGGCTGAGGGATCAATACCTGTTATGTTAGTTTGCTAGTACACGGTGGTGCAAAGCTTAATCTTCTTTATGTGATGACACCTTTGTCTATTGCCAGTATGTTCATCTCAGTTTCCATCATGATGTTAACTTTATTAGTTTATAGACTGATCGTAGTAGGGCTTACCAGTCTTTTTGACTGACCTGTTTTCTTTCGCTTCTTTTCTTCCGTTTTCCCCCCAGGTTCTCAGGGAGGGAACAGTGGTGCTTAGCTTGGATCGCTTGCTTGTTTGCTGGATAGCTCATGTATGTCTGGACATTGAGCTCGCTATGGTTTATCATCTTTATTTTGGGGATAGCACTATGTATTTCAGTATTTCTGTTTATGACGTACTAGACATGTTTATTTTGGCAGTTGACTTTATGATGTACTACACTTGTTTTGAGATGGTTTGAGATATTCCGCTGTTTTATTCTCACTTACTCTGTTTTACATATATACTTATGTTCTTGTTCCGCCTTGATATATCATTATGCATGCTTACCCAGTTCTAACGCCCCCCAGAAGCTAGTGCCCCCGAAAGAGTGACCCTAGCGGAGGTGGGGTGTTACAAATTTGGTATCAGAGCATATGGTTTACAAGAAAGAACAAAATGTTTTTAAAAAAAAAAGACTTTTGAAAAACTATTTTCAAAACAAGTATAAAGTATTTTCCAAAGAAAAGTCTAGTATTTTAAAAGGCTATTCCCCAAAAAGCCATTAGCGTTATCCTTCGTTCCCTTGACCTAATCTTATCTTATCTTTCGTTTCAGTATGGCTGAGGATCTTGCCATCCCGGATGGAGTAAACGTACCACTCTGGTATAGGAGATTTCTAGAAGCTAGGGCGGCAGCCGGCCCCGCAAACCCAACTCCCACTCCTCCTCCTGTAGTTGAGAATCCTCCCCCTAATGTCCCTCCTCCGGTGGTTCCTGTTCCCCCTCCTCCAGTAGTTAATGTTCCTCCTCCTCCAGTTGCTGAGGCTCCTCTCCCTCCTCCTCCCCCTCAGCATCCTCAGGTTGAGTTCACGAAGGTTTGTAAAGACTTCAAGGCGATGGGAGGCAAGAATTTCCTAGGCACGGAATCTTTTGTTGAAGCAAGGAATTGGCTGAAATACACTGAGGACTTGTTTGCTATCTTTAGGATTGATGACGAGAGGAAGATCTTATTGACAGTGTGGCTTTTGAAGGACGAAGCAGCCTATTGGTGGGAAGTCACCAATGGGACGAGGCCCGTTGAGACTTGGGCCGATTTGAGGGCTAGATTTGTGGCCAAGTTTCTATCTTCTGCTGAGGCGAATTTACAGATGGAGAAGTTCATTGCATTAAAGCAAGGTGATATGTCTGTCAAGGAGTATGTGAACAAGTTTAATCAGCTGGCCCATTTTGGTTTGGATATGGTGAACACTCCTGAGAAGAAGGCTCTTCGATTTGCTAGAGGGTTGAATGAGCCGCTGCAGGGTTTGGCGATGTCACATATTCCGCATGGGGCTACTTTTGAGAGTTTGGTCGATATGGCTCTACTTCAAGGAGATGGAAAGAAAGAGATCAAGTCGAGTGATACTCAAGCAAAGAAGACTGATTCTCAAAGTAAAGGCAATCAAGGTGGTCAAAGCAGTCAGGGGAATCAGAGCAAGAACAAGAAGGGAAACAACAACAAAGGCAAGGGAAAGTGAAATTACTGTGGTGCGCCTGGACACTTTGCTAAGGATTGTAGGAAGAAGAAAAGGAAGCTTAATGGTGGATGTTTTTCCTGTGGTGAGACTGGACACTTCAGCAAGGAATGCCCGAAGAAGAAAGGGCAGGCTGGACCTTCAGGAGGGCAAGTTCATGCTCTCAATACCGCTCCAGTTCCCGACCGAGGTAGTGTTTCTGTTGAAAACCTTGTTTATGTTTCCGATCTCCCAGTTCGTACCTTGTTTGATTCTGGTGCATCACATAGCTTTATTTCATCTGATCTTGTTGATAGCTTGCACCTTAGTACTAGCTTAGTGGATGATCCCGTTTGTGTTTCGAATCCCATTGGGGGTTCTGCTCATCTATCTATGATATGTGAGGATCTGAGGATCTCTATACTCAGTGTAGAGTTCTTGTGTAGTGCGTATGTTCTTGGTTTCAGGGGATACGGATTGATATTGGGCATGGATTGGCTGTCCCGATATGGAGCCATTCTTGATTGTGAGCATAGGGTTGTGAGGCTTGTGACTCGCCTTGGCAACACCTTAGAGATTTCATGCAATCCGAAGGATCCCGTCATGTTGTGCTATCTTGAATCTCTCGACTCGTCAGAGGAAGCCCTTCAGTCTGTAAGGGTGGTCCGAGATTATCCAGATGTTTTTGAAGAAGTTAAGGGGTTGCCCCCTAAACGAGAGATTGATTTTCGCATTTATCTGGTGGATAATGCTAAGCCTGTTTCTTTGCCCGTTCGGCACATGGCTCCGCGTGAGAGACGGGAGCTCAGCAAGCAAGTAAAGGAGTTACTTGAGAAGAACTTCATCAGACGAAGTATATCCGAATGGGGAGCGCCTGTGGTGTTTGCTACTAAGGCAGATGGTTCTCTTCGACTCTGTGTGGATTATAGAGAATTGAATAAGCTGACTAAGAAGAACAGACACCCGTTACCGAGGATCGATGATCTCTTTGACCAGCTTGTTGGTGCTTCTGTTTTCTCTCAGCTTGATCTTGCTACTGGATTTCATCAGCTCAGAGTGGCTGAAGATAGTATAGACAAGACTGCATTCAGAACTCCAGATGGATTCTTTGAATGGCTTGTTATGCCGTTCGGTTTGACGAATGCACCCGCGTATTTCGTGGACTTGATGAGTAGGGTGTTTCGAGAGTTCTTGAACAAGTTTGTCGTGGTCTTTGTGGATGATATTCTGATCTTCTCCAAGGATGAAGAAGACCACGCGAGGCATCTTGTAGAGGTGATGGATACGCTTAGAGCGCATCAGTTAAAGGCCAAGTTCTCCAAGTGTCACTTTTGGAGAAGGGAAGTTAGATTCCTTGGGCATATCGTATCCAAGCAAGGCTTAGCGGTGGATCCCGCTAAGGTGGTTGCAGTTCAGGATTGGAAGACTCCAAGGAATGCAACCGAGGTGAGAAGTTTTCTAGGTCTTGCAGGTTTTTACCGGAAGTTCATCAAGGACTTCGCGAAGATATCCGCTCCTCTTACTAAGTTGACGAAGAAGAACTTAGTTTTTGCTTGGGATATGGACTGTGAGCTTGCTTTTCAGAGACTCAAGAGAGCCCTTACCTCAGCACCAGTTCTAGCTTTACCCGATGGTGGTAAGATGTTTACCGTGTACACTGATGCTTGTGGCACGGGATTGGGCGCCGTTCTGATGCAAGAGGGCAGAGTTATATGTTTTGGTGGTAGGCAACTTAAGGTGCATGAGAAGAATTATCCCACTCATGATCTAGAGCTGGCAGCGATAGTATATGCACTCAAGGCTTGGCGTCATTATCTTCTGGGAGAGAGATTTGAGCTGTATACTAATCATAAGTCTTTGAAGTATCTCTTTTCGCAGAAGGATCTGAACTTGAGGCAGCAAAGGTGGATGGAATTCTTGGCGTCCTATGATTTTGATATAGCCTATACCCCTGGCAAGGGGAATGTTGTAGCGGATGCGTTGAGTAGAAAAAGGTTGACACTAAGTCCTCTATTTGTTGAGATGAAGAATTTAGAGTTCTTGGCAACCTTTGATTTCTCTTTGGCGGTTGAGTCGATGACCGGTTCTTTAGCATCTCTTGAGCTCAGGCCTACCCTTCTGGATCAAGTTGGGGCTTCGCAGAAGGAAGACCCTCAGATAATTGAGATTATGGATAAGCTGATTCGAGGGGAGACATCTAGTCACCTTGCTCGATATTCTATAGATGATAAGGGTTGGCTGAGGAGAGACGGAAGGCTTTGTGTTCCGATGATAGAAGACTTGGTGAGGAAAGTTCTTGATGAAGCACATCGCTCCAAGTTGACTATACATCCGGGTGGAGATAAGATGTATAAGGATATGAAGCGCATTTTCTTCTGGCCTAGAATGAAGAAGGATGTGGCAGAGTTTGTCTCTAGATGTGTTGTTTGTCAGAGAGTAAAAGCCGAGTCGAAGAAGCCCGGTGGGCTATTGCATCCTCTAGAGGTCCCGCTATGGAAGTGGGAGAGTATTTCTATGGACTTTATTGATGGGCTTCCAAGGTCAAGGAAAGGGAATACGAGTATTTGGGTCATTGTAGATAGGCTTACGAAGAGTGCTCATTTCATTCCGGTGAAGAGCAAAAGGACCGCATCTGGACTAGCATCAGTATATCTTCGTGAGATAGTACGACTACATGGAGTCCCTTCCAGCATAGTCAGTGACCGAGACCCCATCTTTACTAGTCAGTTCTGGAACAGTTTGCAGGAAGCTATGGGCACGAGGTTGAACCTGAGTACGGCCTATCACCCACAAACGGACGGTCAGACGGAAAGGGTGAATAGGGTACTTGAGGACTTGTTGAGGCTTTGCATTCTGGATTTTGGTGGTACTTGGGAAGACCATCTTCCTCTTGTTGAGTTTGCATATAATAACAGTTATCAGGCAAGCATAGGGATGGCACCATTTGAAGCTTTATATGGGAGGCCGTGCAAGTCGCCTACATGTTGGTGGGAGACTACAGAGAAGCTCATACTTGGGTCTGATATGATCAGAGATACGTCCGAGAAGATCGAGTTGATTCGGAGACGAATGAAAGCGGCCCAAGACCGACAGAAATCCTATGCTGATAAGCGAAGATCCGATTTGGAGTTTGATGTCGGGGACATGGTTTTCGTAAAGGTTTCTCCTTTGTGGAATGTGGTCCGATTTGGAGCTGTTGGGAAGTTAGCACCGAGATTTGTTGGACCCTTCCCTATCATAGAGAGAATTGGGAAGATGGCTTATAAAGTGCAATTGCCCGAGAAGCTGTCCGGAGTGCATAATGTCTTTCATGTCTCGCATCTCTGAAAGTGCCTACATGAGTCCGCTGAGGTGGTTGAACCTAGCATTCTTGAAGACGTGGAAGTAGAGAAAGAGGCAACTTTGAGGAGAGCTCCGATTCGTATCTTGGGGACGGAGACCAAGAAGCTAAGGAATCGAGAGGTCAAGTTGGTGAAGGTTCAATGGGGTGAAGCCGAAGAAGACGCAACTTGGGAAACCGAGGAGAAGATGCGTGGGCTTTATCCATTCCTTTTTGAGGGTACACTCTCAATCTCTTTCCTTTGTTAGCATATCTTTCTCTTTGCTATCCATGTTTATCTAGTTATCGTGCTAATCTTGTCATGAGAACCTTAGGTAGAAACCCTTTGGATGAAACATGTGTTTGAGACATGTTATGTTTGAGGGTTGCAAGTGGTTGCAAGTATTTGCAAGTAGTTACTCGTGGATGCATGATACACATTAGGCACTAGATCGGCTCACACACTCCTCATATTGCATGTGCATGAGTGTTTATGCTTATTCTTGGATGAAGTTTGTATGCCATCACATGGATGTTGCATATGGATGTATGATTGAGCACGCATGTAGATATTATACATTATGTTAGGGATTTGCATACATATAGATACATTTCACTAACATATTTTGCATTGATCTTTGCATTAGATAAGTACATATACACACACTTTTGCATATGTTCATACAGCATTTAGAATCTTTTAAGGACAATGATTGCTCGTGGATGATGCTTTGAGTAGATGGATGATTGGATGGTAGGATACGTTCTTCCTAACTTGAAGATTTCGGGGACGAAATCCTTTAAGGAGGGGAGAATGTAACAATCCGTATTTTCAATAACCTGTTATAACATAAATCGAGGCAGAATTTAATTCAAGAATCTGAATCAAGGGAAACGGGCTATGCCATTGCGTTTGTCTCGGGAAAATACGCGAAATAGAGTCCGAGTTTTCGAAAATCGGAGTCCGTATGACCCAGTTAAGGCCCATTGAAGTTTTCAGAAATTTCCATGTTAAAAACAGATTTAAATTTTAATTAAAAACAAGGATTAGGGCTAACTGGCGTCAGGCGGGAAAACTCCCGCCAAGACCCCCATGTCGACAGGCATGTCGACAGGGGTCTAAGGGTGTCGACTGCCCTGTCGACAGCCCTGTCGACACGGGGTGGCCGGGCAGTTTTGCCTGGCGCACCATTTTTGATTTGGGCTTGGTTGTGTGGCTTGGTTCTGGAGAATTCCGAAATCTGATGGACCTAATTCAACCTAGGGTTAATCCTATGGTCTAAATCACTAGCCTAATCTATAAATAAGAACCTAACCTACCCTAAATCACTCATTATTCATCCTAGCAACCAAACTATGTCAAATTGAATTCTCAAATGGCCTCCACCTAAAAACCCTAGCCTCCACCCTCTTCAAAAATCATTCCTATGAAGGTTTTGATGTTCATACAAGCATTTCTAAGTTGTATGAATGATCATTAGCTTGCATACATCATCAAGTTGCAAGCTTTAATTGCTAAGCTAGAGTTTTTGGGATTTTTGTTAATTGGAGCTTTGTTTTGGGTTTTTATATGCTTGCATAAAGGGCTTCTCAATCTTTATTAGTAGATTTGTGTCTTCATAATATTTGTAAGCCCTCTTACCTTCATTTTAGAAACTCTAAAGTTAATATGTGATGAAAGTTGGGATTTATGCATGTTTAATAAGTTATGCATGCTTATGCGAGTTCACCATGCTATGTTATGCATGTTTAATAAGTTATGCATGCTTATGCGAGTTCACTATGCTATGTTATGCATGTTTAATAAGTTATGCATGCTTATGCGAGTTCACTATGCTATGTTATGCATGTTTAATAAGTTATGCATGCTTATGCGAGTTCACTATGCTATGTTACACATGTTTGATAAGTTATGCATGTTTATGCAAGTTCACTATGCCATGATTTGCAAGTTTAACAAGTTATGCATGTTTATGCAAGTTCACTATGCCATGATTTGCAAGTTTAACAAGTTATGCATGTTTATGCAAGTTCACTATGCTAAGTTATGCAAGTCCAACATGTTATGCATGTTTATTATGATATGTAAGATTCATCATGTATGTTGTGTCAAGTTCCCTCTTTCTATCCTTTATGCGTTATAACGAATATGTAAGCGATAGAATGACGTTGGGGGGTTTGGGGTAAAACTTAAAATACATGAAAATATGAGATTGGGAATTTACCTATTAAGTTAGGTCTACCCCTTGGGAATTTACCTATTAAGTTAGGTCTACCCAAGTATTTGTTAAACTTGTAATTATGTTTTGAAAATAAAGTGGACATGACACTTAGAAAACATAAGTGTGGCCAACTCGAGGTTGGGTTGAGTTTGTAGCGTAAACCTACCCGGAACCGACCGGCTTAACTAGTTGCTACAAACAATAGGACCCAATGTGAGAAGTTGGTCATGTGTACCTTGGACCCGAGGTTAGACCAAGTTGTGGTGTAAAGCTACCCGGACCCGCCCGGCTTAACTAGTAACCGCAACAAAGTCTAATGTGAGAGGTTAAGGCACAATTAAATTAATTAATGCCTCATGATTAGGGTTAAGTCATGGCCCACTAATACTTAACCAATTTTGGGGATACGAGGGATTAAATGGGGTTAAGTGGTGAACTGTTGGTTACACTTAACTAATTTAATCCATGATTAGTGAGGGGTTAAACCACACTTAACCCTCTTAGAAATCCCTAGCAACGTGGTCTGTTCCAGCAGTAATCCCAGTTTGGTATCATTCACAACCCTAGAGGCTAGGCTAGGGCGGGGCACGATTACTGGACTGATGTAAGCGACCAAAGCGACGGCTGATTGGTACAGTGGTGCGGGTCCAGGCGGGCTACGGACGTGCACGTAGTCCGGTGTTGGACAAACTCGAGGCACGGGTACCAGTAGGTTTAGACTGTGCATTATTGCTTAGGTGTCTGGGGTTGACACCCGAGGGCTTGATACACCCGAAGGTGGACCCAGCACAGTCTGACTACAACCATATATGGGCCGTATGGACACCAACACTTGACGTGTTAGGTTTATAGGGAGCCGATCGACTAGACCGTTGGGCTGGACCTTGCATTAAGGTCACCTCATGCTATTGGGCCAAAGTTTGGGCTGAGGGATCAATACCTGTTATGTTAGTTTGCTAGTACACGGTGGTGCAAAGCTTAATCTTCTTTATGTGATGACACCTTTGTCTATTGCCAGTATGTTCATCTCAGTTTCCATCATGATGTTAACTTTATTAGTTTATAGACTGATCGTAGTAGGGCTTACCAGTCTTTTTGACTGACCTGTTTTCTTTCGCTTCTTTTCTTCCGTTTCCCCCCCAGGTTCTCAGGGAGGGAACAGTGGTGCTTAGCTTGGATCGCTTGCTTGTTTGCTGGATAGCTCATGTATGTCTGGACATTGAGCTCGCTATGGTTTATCATCTTTATTTTGGGGATAACACTATGTATTTCAGTATTTCTGTTTATGATGTACTAGACATGTTTATTTTGGCAGTTGACTTTATGATGTACTACACTTGTTTTGAGATGGTTTGAGATATTCCGCTGTTTTATTCTCACTTACTCTGTTTTACATATATACTTATGTTCTTGTTCCGCCTTGATATATCATTATGCATGCTTACCCAGTTCTAACGCCCCCCAGAAGCTAGTGCCCCCGAAAGAGTGACCCTAGCGGAGGTGGGGTGTTACATTAAGGGTCACGTAAGTTGATTTTTAAAAACGTATCTCTGTTAGTGGCGGAGAGGGGCACCTCTCTAGCTTAATGACTAGAATATTTTTGTGGACGTCAATTAGTGATTTGGCGGATCTGACGATGTGGCATTCAAAGTGTATGACGACCAGATGTATTCTGACCTCAAGCCTCATCAACCAGGAGATGACAAAAATCGGGCAGGCAGCATGGCTATGTGGGTCGCTCCCATTAGGGTGTATAATCACCTATCTAGAGAAATTCCAATTTGCTTCTTTAATCTATATTTGATGCTGTCCCTTTTCGGGAAATGGTGGTCTGAGTCCAACCGTTGGTGATATACATTCGATACACTCAAGCGAAATGAGTGGTCGGTCATGTGTGGGCCGGGTTACAAGACGTTCTTGTTGAACCCAGTGTATTCACCTCTAGAGATACACTATCGGCAGGTGGTCTCATACCTTGTCATAGTTGGAATCTAATCTCCAATAAGCGCCCGCGGTTTTGATTGTATACTATATATGTGGAGCGTGAGATGCAAGGGTTCCACTAGATTTTATATTTACTTGTATTTAGACATTATTTTAATATCAGAAAAGATATTGATTTCAAAAGTGGTTTGGGTTATCGTAAGGTAAAATCCGTCCATGTTTATGTGTGGATTTGGTCTTACGATTATTCTTTTCTTTGAAAGGATTTTTACTTTAAAATCAAGTTGTGTGTTACCTTAATACCGTGCGAGTTTTTCTCACTCTGGTCCACCAGACTGACCCGGTGTTTTGTAAATGCTCGGGTTAGCCCGGAGTGTACAGGTTCAGGTTATCGAATGATGTGAAGAGACGAGCTGGAAGAGTCCAGACATGTGATATTATATTGCTACTATTCCGCTGTGTGTTGTATCTGAGAACATGTTATTATAACTGTCCAGATGTTGATGTACTCTGATGATTGTAAGTATTTTAAAGCTCTCAATAAAAGATTTATTTCTGTGTTATATTTTGTTCCACTGTGATGTGAGTCTCTTTGTTGTGTTGGTTCTTCTTCTTCTTCTATTCTAATATTTCTTTCTTTCTTATCTCACCCTCTAATTTCTTTCTAATAACGTTCCAGTGTTTCGGTGTTTGGAAGGTCGGCATGAGTTACAGTAAAGGTATTTATGTCGATTTTCAGGGCCAAAAATCCCTGGGTCGTTACATGCTTCCTCTTGTTCTGAGAATTCTTCTTGCCTTCACCGCCTACTTGCGGCTTTGGTTCCTCTGTAGATGCAATAACAACTTCGGTCTTTGACTTAGGGTAAAGGCTCTCTGACCTTAATGCCCTTCCTACAATAGACTCGAACGTCTCATCGATATGGTTTATATGTCTTTCCCCCAAGTACTCATCTAAACCAGTTATGAACTTTTCGTTCTTCTTTTCGACTGTATCGATAGGGGACAATCCATATTTCGATAAAGTGTCGAATTCAGCGATATACTCCGAGACTACTCTACCATTCTGCTTAAGCTCCAAGAACTTCCTGAACAATTCTGATTTATGAGCAGTTGGAATAAATTTATCACAAAAGCGAGTCTTAAACTGATTCCAAGTAACTTGATCCTCAGGAGTAGCTGCCTTAATAGCATTCCACCAATTCAAAGCTCGTCCTTGTAGTTGACGCGATGCTAGTTTCCTCTTCATTGCGTCTTCGATTCCCAAATCTTTGACGATGCGCTCACAACTATCTAGCTAATCTTGAACTTCTGTAGCCGACTCCGTTCCGTGAAATGGTTTCCCACTAAGGCTAGTGTAATCCTTGTTTAGCTTGGCGAAATCGACCCTAGGCGCCTGCACTGCTGCACCACCACCATTAGCAGCATTAGGAATGGCTCCCCGAGCATCCCTAAGCAACTCTCTCATGAGGCCAGTAAACATCGTCCTCCTCTCAGCAGCATTCCCATTATTGGCTCCTCTACCAGTACCCCTCGTATATCGGCTCATCGTTCAGTCTGTAAAGAGAAAACGATTAACCATCTCCATAGTGGTGCTAGTGCAATGCGACTTCATCCTTCGCTATACTAATAGTATATATATATATATATAGCTTTTGAAAACCGAAATAATCACAAATACGCGCTCTCATATACGTGTACTATCTCTCCCTGATGACTTTCCTAGGTTAACTACGCAACCTAGAGCTCTGATACCAAGTGTGACGGACTGCCTCGCATTAACCGACATTTCCTCCGAATTTGCGTTGTACACATGTCCGCTAGCGCGGGACGGTCGTCAAAGAAAGGAAAGAAGATGAAAGAACTAACAAAGAAACCTGTAGAATGTCTCACAGCGCATGGAATAAAATATAATAGTAACATACTTGACATAAAACAGGCGAGACAATGCATAAGTTGAAAACTAAAACCATCATCATCATAGCAGCGAAAATCCAAAATACAGCTTATGATCTAACATCATTATTACAACTTTAAAACTGTCTCTAAAGCAAAAGAAAGTAAAAGAAGGAGGCACACTACTAATGCCCAAGCAGTGACCTTCAACAACACAGGGAGAAAATTTATATATCATACGTGGGAGCCTCCTACTCCTCTCCGGTACAGCTACTCGTGCATACCACCTAACATGTCTCTAGTCTGCTCGTTTAGGAGCACCCAGAGTAATAAGAAGAGACATAAAACTCTGGGTCAAACAAAAGTATGGTATGAGCGATAAGCAAAAAACAGAACAATAACAGGTATAATCCAATCATACCTGAACTTGGACTTGCAACCAAAGAGTTAGCACTACACACTGTACAATACTCTAACGTTCCACTAACATATGGTGTAAAGATACGGGGAAGGGGGTGTGCATGTCATAGTGATGGAAAACGATCAAGCATAGCAACCATCCTCACATCTCTCACTCAGTGCGTAAAGCAAATGATATCCACTATTTGGTTACCTAATCCTTTGGGCCCTGACGGAGTCCAACCCCGTACAACTACCACTACCAGCCCACTATCCGTCTCTCAATGGTGAACCAAAGTTATGAATACCGACAACCCCTTTGCACACGTCCCACAGCAAAGTCCAACCATGAAGTTAACTTGTTGGTTCCCAACTGGATCCTGAGTTCTACTTCCCATTTGGACTACCTTTGCATCTCGGGTTCTAGTCGTCTCCGGATCGGTTCGGTCTTCTCTCTTCACTTTGCTTTGGATCGGTTTGTCCATGTCAACTCCTCTGGTTCGGATCGTGGGCACCCATTGGGTTCGGGTCGGATCGTGGTGCTCGCCCTCCATCGGATCGGTTCGTGCTTCCTCCGTCGGATCGGGTCGTGGCACATAGCCAGCTCGTGGCTCCTCCTCTCAAGCGGATTGGTTCAGATGAGTACACAGGTTCGGAGGAGGGTCGGATCGTGACTTCATGGCGCACTCCAGGAGAACGGGTCAGGTCGGAGTTGCATGGTGCTCCACGGTTCGGATCGTGCTCCCCTTCTCCGATCCGATCCGGTTCGGCTAGTTTCCTGCACTTCTTTCCAGCGACTGTTTTACGACACACGATGGCGTTTTCAACCATTCAAACTGTTCTAAACATTCACAAAGCATACCATATAGCCATAGCAACATGTATAAACATTCACAAACTGCAAAACAACAATATGATATGTCAAAATGGATCAAACATACCCAAAAACCCTTATTTTCCCCTTAAGCGTGTTTAACAACAACTAATGATAAGATTAGTAAAACATAACCAAATCAACCCAAATTTCTATCAGAGCCGTAAAATAATATTTTAGAATTTTACAAATTTTTCCAGATTTTTATGATGCAAAATTTCGCTAATTATCACTAATCACTCCTTAATCCCCTAAATTCCGGGATTAGGAAAATTAGTCCAAATTAACCCAAATTCATATCAGAGGCATAAAATAATATTTTGAAATTTTACAAATATATCTAGATTTTTCTGAGTTATAATTTCGCTAATCTTCGCTAATTATCCTAATTAGCCATAATTAGTGAAAAACATGCAAATCACTCACCTTTGCCACAAATTAAACTATAGATCTGAAATATCCTCTGTTTTAGGTCGAATCCCAATACTTAGCAACAGCCCCAACTCTGAGTTGATGCTATCTTGGCTTGGTTTGATGTTGATTAGCTTAATCCCTGATAACAAAGTGATTTAGAGGTGTTTTGAAGAGATTTAGAAAGTGAAGGCCATGGCTAGGGCTAAAGGGAGGTTTGTGGCGGCTGGAAAAATGAATAGGAACTATTCTCTAACTCATTTCGGTCCTCCCATAACCCTAATCGCGAAATGGGTTATGGGCTTAGCTGTTAATCATTATAATTAGGCCCGGTTAAGCTGTTTTTCACCTTCTAAACCTTGTTTCAGCCATATCTCCCAAACAGTGAGTCCGTTTGGCTAATATGACCACTCCACGGAAAGGTAAACCATCATCCGGATCTAATGGAAGTGGTTTCAAGTCAAAACTCATTACCAATCAAAAGTTATGGCCAAAAAAAGAACAGCTAGGGGCAAAATGGTCATTTAAAATTGGCAAAATCATGAACCTGGGAAATTACCTCAATAGTCGTTTTTCAAAGTTACATAACCATACGACTTTGTATATGAGAGAAATAAATATTCTATGATCCTTCGATGCGTGAAATGCGGGTCGTTACAACTTGCTTACTTAGCTCCCTCCTTTCCCTTGGAGTCGTATGGCGCACTGGTAATGCAACTGGCTCCACCAGATATATACGAAAATCGATCTCGCGCTTTGGATGTAAGCCCTGTACCTCATCAAAAACGTCAAAATAGTCTCGGACCACTAGAACAGATTGCAGATCACTGACAGATGCATCAAGAGACTCTAGGAAACTAAGCATCGCCGACCCTTGTGGGTCACAAGAAATCTCAAGGGTCTTCTTATGACATGGCAGAAGCCTAACGACCCTCCTCTCACAATCCAGAATGGCACCATATGTGGTAAGCTAGTCCATTACTAGAATCAACCCATTGCCTATGAACCCGAGCACATATGCGTCGCACTCAAACTCGACGTCTAACATAGATATTCTCAAACCCCAACAAATCATAGATTAATGAGCCGAACCACCTATGGGGTTTGAGACAATAACGGGATCCACTACCATACTAGTATTTAAGTGCAGAGATTCAACTACAGAACTGGATACAAACGAATGCGAAGCGCTAGAATCAAAAAGAGTTCTTATTGGAAGATTGGAAAGAGAAATCAAACCTTCCATGGAAACTTCCCTACATTTATCTAGTGCACTAGCCACGCGAGCATTCGCTTTCCCTTAAGAGGTTCCTGTCTTTGACCTTGCCCTTGCTTCCTTGGGCACTCCCTAGAATAGTGTCCAACCTCTTCACAAACGAAGCAAGCATTCTTCCTTTTCCAGCTGTCCTGGGTCAAATGACCCTCTTGCCCACAACTATGGCACTTCCTCTTACCCTTAGCCTTGTCATTCTTTCCGCCCTTCTTCTATTTTTGTTGTCGTCCTTCCTTGGGCCATACCTTTTTATTTTGTGTTTCCTTAACCTTAACTTTTTCCTTTTCACCTTTATTTGAACTTTTCTATGTTCCCTTCTTGGGCCATCATTTTTTTCATCCTTGGGTTGTGCTCCTTAGCCCTAACTCCCTTATTTTCCTTTTTACCATATTTGTATAGCAAGCTAACTAGTATCTCGAAAGCTACCTCCATCACATGGAAATCCTTATAAAGCTCGAGAAAATTAGCCGCAGGTGATACTACTGCAGCTACAGATGGAGGCTAGGCATTACATTGCCCTTTGATAAGCCGCAATTTAAACATACCTATGGCATCATGCCATAATGGGGACACCTTTTGGGAAGAATCAGTTCCCTAGACAAAAAGGGAAAAGGAATCAAGCGTAGAATTGAGAGATACTTCCGATGGATTTGGAAAATATGTTTTTCATAACAGACTTTTCTTTTTGAAAAATGCTTTTTTTAAAACCTTTTTGAAAATATTTTTCAAAAACTTTATCCAATCTGGTAACATTCAGCTCTGATACCAAGTGTGACACCCCATGTCCGTTAATGTCACTCACTATGGGAATGCATTAAGTTTCATGAAGAACTATAGGTAAACAGACACAGAATAATTACAAGATAGATATAAATAAGATAGTAGTGAAAATTAAAAAAATTATTAATCATAAAGCACAGTTACACCATATGTCTAAAAATACATATACTCGGTACATCATTAAAACTTTCTCTTGTACTTTAAATATCAGAGTGCAATAACAAAGAAAGCATAATCCCCAAATCATAAGCCATGGTAGCAAAGATAGAAGCTTGAGCAACATCTAGAAGCTCCAAGCAAGACGATAGTAGAATCCTGACTAAGCCTGAGAATTCCCTCCTTTGAGAACCTAGGGGGAAAATAAAGAAATAAGGAGAAACAATGTAACACCCCGGAATTTTAACGACACTACAAATGATGAATTAAAGAGTAATTAGTGTGAAATACAATGTTAACAATGAATTAAGGAAAATTTAATTAAATATTAAGAATTAAGTAAAACGGATAGTGCCATTGCGTTCATCTTAGAATTCTGGTCAAGATAGACACCTGGTTTGCATAAATCAGACAACGTATGAAGAAGTTATTAAGGTTTGAAGTTTGTATGCATTTAGGAAAGATACATACACATATAAAATTCAAAAATATTCAAAAATCAGCAAAACCAGAAATCCAGCGTGCAAATCGAGGAAGGGCCGATATTTTGAAGTCGACCCGAGACCCTGTTGGGTCAACCTAGGGGCCGACTCAGGCTTATGGGGGTCGACCCCAGGGTCGATTCCCATGAAGGGGGGGGGGGTCAACCTAGGGGTCGACACCCATGAAGGGGGTTTGACCTAGAGGTCGACCCACCTTAAGGGGGGTCGACCCACCCGTGGCTCTAGAAACTTCTTTTCTAAACCTGGATGATTTTGGAGCTAAATTCATGAACCCTAGGCTATATAAAGGACCATAATCCTAGGTTTTATTCATCTAAAAAAGTGGTGACGGCGAAGCTCCGCTGCAACGAAGATTGAATGGCCTAATCTACTCCAAATCTAATTCGACAAACATTATATAAATTCGACGATTGCTACAACAAATTCAGCGATGGCTACAACAACTTATTCAACATGTTCTTCGCAGTAGTTTGGATCCATTTCTTTAGATCTATTCACTGTGAGTTCATGTTATTTTTAGATCTGAATATTTAAATAGTAATCTTGATATGTATATAAAAACTGGATCTTGAATCGGTGTCTAATCGATTTTATTATGACATAATTATCAAATCTGCTTTTATATGTTCGTATCACCACCATGTTAAATCTTGTCATAATATGCCTATTCAGTTTATGCCTATTTCTATCAATTTATTATTGATTCGTTATTATGCCTATTCTTGATTATCTTCTCTTCCTCTTTTCCCTTTTTATTTTTATATAGCCAGGTTACCTTCGAGCCTAGGCCTTATACTGAAAATGCAAAAATGCGAAATTGGGAACGATTGGGAAAGACAATTTAGGGGCATATATTGTGTTGGATAATATGAATATGAATTTAGACATACATTGGAAAATATGATTTGAGCATAAATTGGTACATGTGTAAGTACTGATTTGGGACATAAATTTGGACGTATGTGAATATGAATTTTAGGCATACATTGGAAAATACGCGAATATGGATTTGGGTATAACCTGTGTTGAAATGGGCGAATATGTACTAGGGACATAAATTGGAAAATATGTAGATTTGGGTTTGTTCATAACACGGACACACACAGACACACAGACACACACACACACACACACACACACATATATGTATATGCCATGACTTATAACTTGGGAAAAAGAGCATATGGTGCATAATTAAAAGGTGAATTGAAAAGGGGTGCAAAAGTCTATGATTTGAATAGTGAATTGGGCATATAATTAAATATGGGGAAAAAGAGAAACAATCACCTATAATGACATAGGTAGATTTGGATAAAAGTGGAATGCCTAGTGATTACAATTAGGAATTGTAATTGCACTTATGACACGAGGTTAGGTTCATTAGTGGCGGAAGTCTGCCCGGACCCGACCGGAATATCCAACAGCCACTAACGTTGAACCTAATGTGAGAGGTCTAAGTGTGCAAATATGAATCGGGCTAAGACACGAGGTTAGACCCAACTATGGAATAAGACTACCCGGACTCGACCGGCATATCCAGCATCCACATGTTGTATGCCAAATGTGGGAGGTTTAGCCTATTATAACCATAGTTGGACATGGTAATGAATTGGACTACATAACCTAATTTAATCTATAAGGATTGTATGATTATGAACTTAAGTTAGGGTTAAGTAAAATTGGATGGGTAGTGGATGAGTTAAGTAAAATAGAGGGGGTGGGTAATATTTACATATAGGCCCAGAAACTTAACTCAGTAAGGTTATGTAATTAAAGACACCTAGTGGTATACATAATCGGTGGAAAATATAATAAAGTTATGTAATTAAAGACACCTTGTAGGGTAAGCATAACTTGTAGAAATGATAAAATTAGATATGCATAATAATTTGCTAACTAAACAACAATAAGTTTTAGTGACGTGTAAATTGAATTTATGATTAAATGAGAAAGAATGAGGAAAACTTGTAAAATAAATAAGTTATATTTAATCATGAATGGTAAGTGACATGTTAATTAGGAAACATGTGAATTGAGATATACTTAATAATGTATTAAAGAGAACATGTTATTATAATGATGTAACCAAGCAAGAATATAAAATAGATTGTGGATTACAGACCTTGGGCCACAATCTAGAGAATAACATGTTGTGGGCTTATTAATAAACTTAAATGGATTAAGTTCTATGATTGAAATTAATAAACAAGAGAAACTTGGTAAATTGGAATAAGAATTCAATATGAACGGGAATAACCAAGTTAGATGGGAACCGGGTGAGGTAAGGCAGGCGTGTAAAAGAATGTCTAGACATAGGGTCCAACAACATATTAAAGAAAGGTGCTTGGACCAGCCTGTACGTTTGAGGGTGAATAACCCAACGGGGTAGATCATCGAGGTGTTATAAGACACGAGAGGAGCGCACATTCATCTGATTGTTATGACGACTCTAAAGGACTGGAAGGGGAAGCACGCGGCTTCCTGAAGTACGTAAGGTGCTCCTTGTAGTCCTCTGTGCGGTGGTAGATGTCTTAGGCTGTACTCGCAGAGGTTGGGTCTGCCTGTAACTACTAGGTGGGTGGGCCTTGAATGCAGATGTAGCTATGCAGTCAGAATGTTGTGACGAGGTGACACCAGGGTGATTCGGCGTTTGCCTCATGAGGAGGTAGAGAGGGTCATGACCAACAACGATAGTAGACTGTCAGATATCCGTCATCGACAGCCAGCGGGATGCGAAAGACTAGAGCTAAACCCAAGATCTCATTTCACCTTTCACTATCGAGGTACGGGGTTGAGGGTAGATGCCACATGGATGTTTAGATTGGTTGTATTAGGGGCGGTCGCTTAGCTCTTATAGTCTTTACTAGTTGAGGGAGGGGCCGAGGTGGGGCCATAGCCACCATGGAAAACATACCCAAGGAATATCTGTATTTGAAGGCACTTAAAGGCGACCTGTACAGGTATGGATAAGCTCCCAGCCGAGTTATGTGTTTCATGTTTAGCCCTACCACGGAACTCGGTGCACATTAGAGGACGTGCGATTGAGGCATCGAGCTACAATTACAGTACTTACAGTACATACGTGGGACAGTCTAGATACATGCATATCTTCTCTGGATGGTGTGTCTTAGACTAGAGGGCATTATTCCGATATGGAATCTGATTCGATCGATGGTGGCGGTCCGTACGCTTACGTAGCATAATAATGATAGATATACGTGGAACGTAACATCGGTATATAGAGATCCATACGTCACTCCAACGTAGGATGAGGGACTGCGTTCTTTACAGTGGAGACCGTGCGAGTGGGGTAATATGGGGTGTATCTCAATATTGAGAGATAGATACATATATTGTATTAGGTGGATCCATGGGAAAGTAAATGGGTATGATGCGCGTATAAGTCTTGAGTTCTATTAACCCAAGTAACCTAATAATCAGGAAAATGTAGTGGAACAGTATTAGTGGGGATCATTCTATTTCTGATATACTGGTATCTACGCGGTGCATAGAAATATATTTAAGAAGCACAATATATCATGTTCATCTTATCTTGCTCAGTTCACACTTGTTATTGTTACTATTATCTTGTTCTTCCAGTTTTATATACCTGTCATGATACTTTTATTTATTTATATTTAAAAGTAACTGGACTCGCCAAACTTTATGTCTGACCCTTTTTGTTTCCTCTTCTCTCTCTTTCGTTCCCCGTAGGTTCTTAGGGTGGAAGTGCTTAGAGTTGATTTGGATTCTTTCATCTTAGCTTGGATTTTGGATATAGATGTACTGCTTTGACTTCTTGTCAACCCTCTTATGGCTTTGCAAGGGAAATATGGTTTTATGCTTTTGTATTATGATATTTTTGGAAAGACAGATTATTAATGTAATTAGTTACTTATGTTGTAAACTCGGTATTTGGGACCATGATGTTTTGATTTAAATAAAGTTTTAATTCCGCTGCTACTTTACATGTCTATCTTGTGCTACTATGTTCTTATTTACCTATAATGCTTCATGGAACTTAATGCATTCCCTTAGTGAGTGACATTAACAGACATGAGGTGTCACAAATAGAAAGGGTCAGACATAAAGTCTAGCAAGTCTAGTTACTTTTAGACAGTAAATAAATAAAAGTAACATGATAGGTTAATAAAGTGGATAAGAGAGATCACTACATAAATGGCAGATGTGACAAGATTAGGTGTATGCACCTCACTAATGATTACACTGCACTACTACTAGTATAACTAAAAATGAGATGATCCCTTCCACTATAAGTTGGTAGACTTAGGGCATACGTCCGAGTGTACCGTAACCACTACCCTAATCGATTGGTTCCCTACCCCGTAGATATCCTGTACTGTCCCCACAGCAGGAGGTATCACTTCCGAAAGTGGCAACCATTAAGGTGTGCACGACCGTACCTACTGGTGTTACAGTCGTCTTATCCCCTTCTGTCCGGCTCATGCACGCACATGGCCCGGTCGGCTTGCACCGCCCACACCATCTGTCTCGTTTGGATCTCTTATAATCAATCAGTAAGCATGCCCCTTCTTTGCCTAGTACAAAGTTCTTTATTTGATACCAACTCCGGGTTACTGATTGAAATGGGTGCCACACAATATGATACAAGCTCTCCCCTTAGTCTTGTATCTCCACTAGGTTTTTCACTTACTATGTATACCCTTAGGTGTCTTTAATTACATAGCCCTATGTCAGTTATGCTTTACCCTAAAGGGTGTCTTTAATTGCATAACTTTTATATTTTCCACCGGTTATGTTTAATTGTAGGTGTCTTTAATTACATAACCTTTTATATTTTCCACCGGTTATGTATACCTCTAGGTGTCTTTAATTACATAATCTTCTATATTTTCCACTGGTTATGTATACCACTAGGTGTCTTTAATTACATAACCTTATTAGGTTAAGTTCGTGGGCCTATATGTAGATATTACCCACCCCCTTAAGTCTACTTAACCCACCCACTGATTCAAGCATGTTTATTTAACGGTTAAGTTTGTGGGCCTATGTATACTAATATTACCCACCTACCAAAGATTTACTTAACCCATCCACTATTCCAATCAATTTACTTAACCCTAACCTTAGTTCAATAATATACAATCCCTATAGATTAGATTTGGTTAAGTAGTCCAATTCATTACCATGTCCATTTATGGTTTATAATGGACTAGACCTCCCACATTAGGCCTACAACGTGTGGATGTTGGATATACCGGTCGGGTCCGGGCAGTCTTATACCAAAGTTGGGCCTAACCTCGTTTCTGATCCCGATTAATATTTGCGTACTTAGACCTCTCACATTAGGTTCAACATTAGTGGCTGCTGGATATGCTGGTCGGGTCCGGGCAGATTTCCACCACTAATGCAACCTAACCTCGTGTCATAAGTACAATTACAATTCCTAATGTAATTACTAGACATTACATTTTTAATTAATTTACCAATTAATTAATCCTTTCCTTTTATTGGTGTCAATACCTATTTTACTCAATAATTTTAATTACATATCCAAAAATGTTCATATTCAAATTATGCCATTTTTAACCCTTTTCCCCCCGTTCCTTAACTAGCATCCTCACAAAATTGGCAACATGCCTAGGCTAGACAATAGCCTAGTCATAAACGATAATAGGGAAAATAATGGGAATATAACTAAAATGATCATCTTGGCATAAACATAAACTAGCATGATAATAAGGTGAACATACATACTGGCATGGACATGAAATTGTCATCATAACAAGGTGGTCATAAGACTGATGAACGGTTGGCAGTCAATAACTATGATGTCACAATAAGCATAGTAAGATCTAAATTAGCAATTTAGATGTCCAATCGGTTTAGATCTAACATGATAACACAAGGTGATAAATTAGATCACATAATTCAGATCTAGAGGTTAAAATAGATCTAACATGATAACATAAGGTGATAAATTAGATCACATAAAATAGATCTAACATGATAACGCAAGGTAATAAATTAGATCACATAAAATAGATCTAACATGATAACACAAGGTGATAATCTAGATCTGACTAACAATTTCAATTCCACATAAATTAGATCTACTAGTTTATAAATGCATCTACACAAATCCACATCGTAGCATGCCGTAGAAGTTACAATTTAGATAAAGATTTAGATCCAATCCTAACCAATTCAAGGTGGCATATGTTCATGATTTACATAAATGATTAGATCTATCCAATGATATAACTATTCAAATTAACAGATTTATATTAACCACAATGTAGTTATAAATCAAGATCCACAATAATAACATAGTAGAATAATCATAATTGAATTAGATCTAAAGAAATAGATCTATCATGACATAGTACTAGATATGATAATAGCATAGAATCATGGTTCACACATATCCAAATCACAGTCTTTCAGAGTTTACTTTTATTTATCTAAACCTAAATGCATCTAGAACTCACAGCATTAGGTTTAGAGAATAGAGAGAATGGACCTTGAATTTATGGATTTGATTTGCAAAGTATGTTGTTGTAGAAAATGGTTCTGTCTCAGTTCGCACTCCAGCAGCATATGGCTCCCATAGTTTTCAGTGAAGAAATAGGAGAATTGAGAACATATTTATAGCTGCAGACCCCCTGAAACCAACTACCACCTCAGCCCTAGGGGTGTCGCCACCCCAGTGGGTGGGTCGACACATAGGTCGACACCCCTTCAAGGGGGTCGACCCCTAGGTTGAATTTTTTGAATTTGAATCATTTTGGATAAAATTCTGACTCATCACTGACTCATGCATATATATATATATATATATATATAAATTTCAGTGCGTGTACAAACTTAAAACCCTCATAACTTCCTCATACGGTGTCCGTTTTACGCAAACCAAGTGTCTATCTTGACCATAATTTCAAGACGGACGCAATGCTGCAGTCCCTTTCTTTTAATTCCGAATATTAAATTAATTAACATTTAATTTATTCTCTTTTAGTGTTGGTACAAATTCGGGGTGTTATAGAAAAACCATCTATATTTCTGTGCAGATTTGGTTTTACGATTATCCTTTTCTTTCGAAAGGATTTTTGTCTTTAAAATCAAGTTAGATGACACCCTTAAACTTAGTGGGTTTCTCACTCTGGTTCACCAGACTGATTCGACATTTGTAATGCTCGGGTTAAACTGAGTTGTACAGGTTCAGGTTATCGGATGTTATGAAGAGACGAGTTGGAAGTGCTTAGACATATGATAGTGTATTATTCCACTGTGTGTTGTATATGAGGACACACTGTTATAACTATCCAGGTGTGTGATGTACTCTGATGATTGTAAATTTTATTTCAAGCTCTCAGTAAAGATTTATTTCTATATTATACTTGTTCCGCTGCGATGTGAGACTCTGGTTGTGTTGGTTCTTCTTATTCTTCTTGTGACGATCCCAAAACCCCGTGACATGGTGTTAAGGATAATCATTGGAATATAACACATTAATCATCATTAGCATATCACAGATAATAGCATAAACAGAAAATAGAATAATTTACACACATATGACAGCGGAATCATATAGATATCATCACATCAGAGAAGCACAGTACAGGATACAACTTAGTGCATAATGATACATAATCAGTCACCATCGCCTGAGGCGGAATCATACATAAAGAGTACACAAAAGGAATATCAGTCTACATCGCCAATGGCGGAATCATAATATAGATACAATAATGGCGGAGAAAATCCAAGTCAGCGCAGTGTAGTCAAGCCTCGCCATGAGCCAAAAGATGCGTCAGAAACCTGTAACTAGGCTGCCCGTGTGAAAATGAGGGCACCCGAGTTCGCAAGGTGAAACAAACTACGAGTCAGTCATGGGACTGGTATGAGAAATCTATTCAACTTATTAACAACAATAATAAGGCAAATCAAAGGACCACGCCACTTTCGCGGAACGGGTTTACTCCAATGAGTGCTAGTGCATGAAATAAAGTAAATGATTAAATCAACGCAATGCTTTTTATAAAATGAAGCCATTATAAGACTCAGGTCCCATCACACAATGCAATGCAAGCCGGAGGATAGAGTTTTTACCTTATAATGGCCAAAGATGCTTCATACGAATAAAACAAAAGTGTTTGGTATTATTACTAGTGCATATATGTTTCAAAAGCAAATTCAATCATAAATATCAATCATAGGCGGCATAAATGACCCATACCACTATGTCGCCATACTAGTAATACAATCACGTCCGCATATATCGTATTGGAAATTGGATTCCTTCATGAGTCGAGGCAAGGGGCAAGCTCCTCTCCGATTCGAGACACTCTAGCAAATGTCCCAGGACCCCACTATGATCCTTGGATCTTCAGGGCCGGTCCTCTCTTACTTTTGAGGATTAATTATTCCTGAACACACGTTTCCCGGTCCTTACAGACCTATATCGAGGCGCCTCGCATTCCAACAACCACATAGGTGAAAAGTATATATAATATCAGGGCTGGTAGGTCACTGACACCACCTTAGCTAGAAAGAAACGTCGTGCTCTCCCTGCAGTCACTCTCCCGTTTTTGACTCATACTGAGGTGTGAGGCTCGCGAATTCACGTTATACACAAAGCTACGTCACACAGACCATGCTTTGATCATCAACCACAAGACTTTGCTTTGCAACAAAAGCCTTGATCATATGCCACTTAGGCGTGCCACACAGGCAATCCACTCCATGCGACTGATTTCTGTCAATACATAACCTCTGAGCTCGTACGTCTCAGAGAAGGGCGTTAAGCAAGAGAATAAATTCTCCGCCGCCAAACAGATATATATTTAACAGAGATCAATCAACACAGAACAAAATCCAATGTCAGACACACAGTCCATTTACAAGTCCATTCTGGGTTTGAACGAAATCGGAGGCACCAATTCCTCGCATATCTGTACAATCAACAGTATGTGTGGACGGCTACTACTTCAATTCCTTCATGGTAGCTACTCCAATCACGAGCATCAGTAGCGCCCATCCATCCAATGTGGAGATCGTCGGTCTTCAGTCGTCTTCGACTCTTCGACTTGTCAACGTCGATCGATTATTTGAAATGAGTTAAACTCGGCCTTTTCAAATAACCCACGTATATTTATATTTTCAAATCAATTAATCACATGGTTGGACTATTCAACATTCACATTTCAGTTATTCAGTTATAATTTTCATGTCAAATACATTCAACCATCACATATCAAGCAAACACAACAAAATTGGTTTATTTTCACTCTATATCGTCTATAGTACTTTATAACGATATATCGCCATTTTTATTTAATTTAAAACGGCCATATTTAATTAAACGACGTTTCTGGTCGTGTCGATGCACTGGCGCTGCTTTTCACTAATTTTGTTTTACACATATATGAAAATCTAACCGTTGGATCTTCACAAATTTTACATCATTAGGAAGGTCATTTCAAAACGAATCCAACGGTTTCAGTTTTGGGAAAATCCGACGGTCGGATCTTCCACACTAACCATTTGAAGTTACGATTTCAATTTACGAACTGCAGCGTCGTTATTCGATATAATTTAATTATATTTATATATATATAAATATAATTGTTTCTGGCGCTGTTTTTCTTCTGTTTTGAATTAAACATTCCAGACAATCCAACCGTCGGATCTTTACAAAGTTGGTGCCGTTGGAAAGATATTTCCAAGGCGAACCCAACGGTTGAGGTTTCAGGAAAATCCAATGGTCGGATTTCCCGCACTAGTCGTTTGAAATCACGGTTTCAAAACACGAACTGCACGGCCACGTTTCGTTTTAATTCTATTTATATTTATAGTTATATAAATAAAGTTCTTTCAAAAATTCCTATATTGTTTCCACTTCAATTATTTCACTAAAGCCTTTAAATTTTGGAAAATTTCGCCATAACCTCCTTTGTACGGGAGGGTCTGGGAAAAATTCCCAAATAGCCACACGGGCGTCTCATATCAAAAAGAAAAAGAAAAAGCCAAGCGGCTAGCCAACAGACTCATAAAATCATCACCCAAACAAAGCGGTAAATGTGTACCTATTTGTCGGGCACAAAATTCTATTTCTCTTCTCTAGCCCCTTTTGCTTTAACCTGTTCAATAGATATACATGTACATATATACAATTTCTACCATTTACCATTTTCCATTCAATTCCATATTTGATTTGCTTTGGCTTAAAAACACCATTCATTCTAATGTTGCATGCATAGGCTAAAATCATATCATTAGCTAGTTAATGTATATTTCAACTCATGCACGTTTATTTGAACAAGTGGCTATTTTTAACACTTCACATTTCAAAGATGATAATTTTGGCGAACTAAAATAGATTTCAACACATGACTATTTTATTTAGTTCCTATGCATGTTAAAAATAATATTTCTATCACAAATATTTATTTCAACGTCCGCATATCTTTAGCATATCACACATATGATAAAAATGATATTTTTATCATTTAAAATATTTATTCAACAAATAGATGTTTCTGCACTTCATAGTTTCAATAAAAATGTAATTTTTATCGTTCGATCTTTTCATTCAACACATGAACTTTTCCACTCCACACACTTCTCAACAAATGAGTATTTCCACACATGGACAATTTATTTATGTTGTTCATATTAGAAAGATGGGATTTTTATGGTTGAAATTATTTATATAAGGCGAATATTTTTCATATTTCATATATATATAAAAATGTGATTTTTATTGCTTAAAACACTTCATTCATTCACAAATGAATTTAATTTTCACACAACGCTTTTCAACACATGAATATTTCCACACATGGATATAGTTTCAATATATGACTTTAATCTCAACGCAAGAAAATAATTTCAACATATGAAAATAATTCTAACACACAAAGATTATTCAAAATTTCGGCAGCATAACGACAGGGTAGTTAAAACCGGCACTGTCCCTAGTATGGCTCCTCGCTCTACCTTAAAACCTCGCGGTTTTTGACAATGGGGATTCATGCATCTAATTCGCATGCAGGCGGCATGTTTATTTTTATTTCCACAAATATTTCCAATTCATTTCAATCACCAATGGGTATTTTTCAACCACAACCAAACAATATCAACCACAGACAATTATTCAACCATTCGTATTTTTCACCCAATATTTGACACCAATTCACCACAATAAATATCGTCCATGGTTTGTGGACGAGGGGAGTATATATATATATATATATATAATATAATATATATTTGCTATATTTCACTAGCATTTCAACACAAATATCAATTATTCAATGCATGTAAAAATTCATACTTCGCTTATATAGCTTACACTACGCATGTACATGAGGTATACAACACGTATGTAATTTATATTTCGCTTATATAAATTATACAAGACATTTTCCATTCAATTTCACGTTAATTTAGATTTCTCACCTTGGTTTTCTGAGCGCTAAAAGTCGATACGATGTCAGAAAAATCCGTAGCTTCTTCTATTGGGTAGAGAGCTTCCTTGCGGTCTCGATGTTTCCTGTTTCATCGAATTTCGTCAACACACCAAAAAGATATGATTTTTCAAAGTGTAAAGATCAAAGAAAAACTCACTTTCACGATGGTTCAAAACTAGGTTTGCGGTTTTCGCGAGAACCGGGGCACGAGGGGACGATCAGGGAGTTGGACGTGGAAGAGCTTCGAGAGGGCTACAGGCACGCGGCGGTTTGGTGGCGTTCGGTGGTCCAGATCGGCGGCGACGGTTTAAAGGTCGGAACTTTGGAGGGGGATATCTCAACGTTGAAGCAACGATAGGGGGAGCTCCTTATATGGATTTGAAGAGGGGAAGGAGAACTACAAAAAGTTGAACTGGGGGAGGAGCTAATTTGGGCTGTGGCGATCGGAAATCGCCAGGGAAGGGGGGAAAAGCTTTCCGTCGTTGATGTCGGGGTCGGGGGGGGGGGGAGGGGGGGTTCTGATTTTTTTTTTTTTTATGAATGGAGAAATATGATTGGCCGAGGACTATATTAAATTTTTAAATAGTGTTTTCTCAAACGAACTCCTTTTTAAACCCAACGACTGTCGCCCCTAGCTAAATACCCCCATTCCGGACACAATGGGATATGTTTCGTAGGCCAATTCGACTGTCACAATCAGTTATTTTTCAAATTAAAGTATAAAACATTTAATTTTTAACTCTGAACGCACATTTCAATTTGCCAGGGCCACAAACTGATTCGAAAAATTCCAGAAAAATAAATCTAGCTATGTTTTGACTCTACGGTCCCAACAAAACTAGTTTCGTCGAATTCTGAGGTCGTTTGAAAAATGGCCATTTTCTGGTCGATCCAATTTAACAGAAATCGACCAAACACATTTTCTTTTGCCACGCTCACAAACTAGCTTCAAAAATTATGAAATTTGAAACCTAGCAATAGTTTGACATCCCGGACCCAACAAAAGTGGTTTCATCGAATTCCGAGGTCGTATGCAAAATATCAATTTTCCAGGCCTATATATTCTATATACCGACCCTTCTGAAAATTCATTCGGCCATAACTTTTGATTCCCGTTATGAAACTTCGATTTTTCAGATTCGTTAGAAAGGTATTGACTAACAGATTTAAATATTTTTGGTTTCGTTAAAATCCGTTATATTTTCCACCCTGCATAGTCGGTCAAAGTTTGAATTCAAATTTTCAAACTGACTCACTATTTCTAATTCACTATTTTATTGAAATATTCTATTTCAATTGTTCAAATTCCTTTGAAATCACCATTTTAAAAATTTTAAATTGGCTCGTATTTTCCGGGTTATTACAATCTCCCCTACTTAAAACTTTTCGTCCTCGAAAAGGAAACAACAGTAAAGGAGGAAATAAAATGTAAATGCAAAGTATTGTAAAGGTACCTTGCACCGGAGTTAGTCAGAGATATCCACTCTGCATTTGGGGTAAGCTTGCTTAATGCTTTCCTCAGTTTCCCAAGTACAGTCTCTAGGATCACTGCTCCACTGCACTTTAACTAAATGAACCTTTTTGCTTCTGAGTTCTCTAGTTTCTTTGCCAACAATCTTTAATGGCTCTCTTCTGAGTGCTAATTTTGGAGTTATCTCCACATCCCGTTGCGCTGCTTCTTCTACAACAAGATCCGGATCATGCACATGTCTCCTAAGTTGAGATACGTGAAATACATTGTTCACTCCAGGCAACCAATCTGTTAATTGAACCCTATAAGCAAGAGTTCCAATTCGTTCAAGTATAGGAAAGGGACCAATAAATCTCGGTGCCAACTTACCAGTCTTGCCAAATCTGATTACTCCTCTCATCGGAGAAACCTTTAAATAAACATGATCACCAACAGCAAATGTCAAATCTCTCCTTCTAGAGTCTACATAACTTTTCTGTCGGCTTTGGGCAGTTTTCAATCGCTTCTTGATGAGGTCCACTTTATCAGATGCTTCTCTAATCATATCGGGTCCTAGTACAAGTCTGTTGCAAGGTTCTACCCAACATGCTGGAGATCTGCAGGGTTTGCCATATAATGCTTCAAATGGTGACATTCTCAAACTTGCTTGATAGCTATTGTTATATGAGAATTCTGCCAAATGCAAATGATCTTCCCATGACCCACCAAAATCGATTATACAAGCCCGCAATAAATCTTCTAGAATTCTATTCACCCGCTCAGTTTGGCCATCTATTTGAGGGTGATAAGCGGTGCTCATATTCAGTTTTGTTCCTAATTCTGTCTGGAAAGCCTCCCAGAACTTGCTACTAAATAGGGGATCTCTATCACTGACTATGCTGATGGGAATTCCATGCAGCTTAACAATTTCTCTGAAATATATCTGCGCTAGACTTTGGGCAGTTCTATTGGACCTGACAGGTATAAAATGGGCAGTCTTCGTGAAACGATCTACGATTACCCAAATGTTGTCATTACCTTTCTTGGTTCGCGGCAAACCATCTATGAAATCCATGGAAATCTGTTCCCATTTCCAACTTGGGACTTCCAACGGTTGCAACAGTCCAGCAAGCTTTTGTTGGTCACTCTTGACCAATTGACAAGTAGGACATCTACTGACATACAAAGAAATATCCCTTTTCATTGCCTTCCACCAGAAAGTGCGTTTGATATCGTTGTACATTTTACTCACCCCAGGATGGATGCAAAATTTGGATTTATGGCATTCGTCCAGCACTTCTCTTTTAAGCTCGGGAATGTCGGGAACACATATTCTTCTATTCAGCCTCAGAACTCCCTCTCTATCCACTAGGAAACTGGAGCCTTCGCCCCTTTGAATCCTTTTTACCATTTCTTTCACAAAATTGTCACTTTTCTGAAGAACAGATATCCTATCAATCAATCCAGGTGTAATTATAAGATTGGCAATGATTGCGGTTTTTCTACTAAGTGCATCCGCTACAACGTTAGCTTTCCCCGGCGTATACAGGATATCCAGATCATATGCTGCAAGAAATTCTAGCCAACGCTGCTGTCTCAGATTCAGATCTTTCTGGGTATATAAATACTTCAATGATTGATGATCTGTGTACAGTATAAATTTCTCGCCCAATAAATAATGCCTCCAGATTTTCAATGCAAAAACGATGGCTAGCAGCTCAAGATCATGAGTCACATAATTCTTCTCATGCGGTTTCAGTTGGCGGCTTGCATAAGCGACTACTTGGCCTCTCTGCATTAACACTGCACCAAGACCTCTAATAGAAGCATCTGTCCAAACCGTTAAATCTTGATTGCCATCAATAATAGTTAACACTGGAGCGGTGGTCAGCTTCGATTTCAATTCCTGGAAAGCTTCTTCACAGTCGGAAGTCCACTTAAACTTCTCATGTTTCTTTGTGAGCTTCGTTAACAGACCGGATATCTTGGAAAAATCCTTAACGAACTTTCGATAATAACTAGCCAACCCCATAAAACTTCTAACTTCTGTGGGAGTAGTGGGTTGTTTCCAGCCTTGAATCGCTGTTATTTTGCTTGGGTCAACAGAAATTCCTTTCTCTGACACGACATGGCCAAGAAATTTGACTTCTTCTTGCCAGAAGACATATTTAGACAATTTGGCTTTGAAGACGTTCTTCCTTAGAATCTCCAATACTTGTTCTAAGTGTTTTTCATGCTCGGGTTTTGATTTGGAGTAGATTAAAATATCATCGATGAATACGAGGACAAATTTATTCAGAACTCCCCTGAACACTCTATTCATTAGATCGACAAAGTATGCTGGAGCGTTACATAGGCCAAACGGCATTACTAGCCATTCATAAAATATGTCTGGACCTCTGAAAGCTGTCAAAGGAACACACTCTTCTGCTATTCTCAATTGATGAAAACCTGTAGCTAGGTCCATTCGGGAAAATACTTTCGCCCCATTCAATTGGTCTAGCAAATCATCAATGCGAGGTGATGGATATTTATTTTTAAGCGTCTGTTTGTTGAGGTCTCGATAATCAACACATAATCTAAGAGTACCGTCTGACTTTGGGACAAACACAACAGCTGCACCCCAATTAGAAAAGCTAGGTATGATTAGACCCTTCCACAACAGTTGACGAGTTTGATCGCCTAATTCTTCTTTTTCTTTCAGAGTCATTCTACGAATTGGATGCACCACTGGTCTGGCATTGGGAATTAGATCGATTCGGAATTCTATTTCTCTTTGCGGAGGTAAGTTTTCAACTTCTTCAAACACATCCGCAAAGTTTCTAACAATCGGAATCTTTTCCATGGAAGTGGGGATAAGTTCCAATGCAGACCAAAATTCTTCTCTATTCGGATTCGAACCATGACAGGGAACCGTAATATATCCAAGCTTCGTTCGAATTTTAACGATTCTTTCCGCACAATTCACTTCGGCTTCATATTTCGTTAACCATTCTAGCCCAAGGATAACGTCGAATTCAGGAAAATCCATAACGATCAAATTAATGGGAAATTTGTAGGAAGAATAAGAGATTGGCACTCTACAACATGAACTGAGAGTGATAGGACCCCCTATCGGGTTATGTACCTCAACCGATTCTTTAAGCTTCCTCTGTTTTAACTTTAATTTGTGTACTGTGTTATTAGCAATGAAACTACGCGATGCACCTGTGTCAAACAATACAGAAACAGGAATATTTTTAATTGTAAGGGTACCTCCCAAAACATCGGGTTTACCTGCTCCATCGGAAGTAGCTGGCGGGCTAGACCCGTCATAGACATGAGCTACTGTAGCTTTCTTCAGCAAAGGACAGTCTTTGACCAGATGATCGGTCTTGCGACAGTTGAAGCACGAGCGAGGGTTCTGAGAGCCTTGGCTCGAGCCTTGAGAATTTGTCTTCTGCCTCTTCGGAGCTGTGCAGACGTTTGAGTAGTGCCCTGGCTTACCACAGTTAAAGCAATTTCCTCTTGGCAGCTTGCCAGTCTGAGGCTTTGAAGATGCTGCTTGGCTTGACTCGCCCTGATTTACAGCAGGCTTGCACTTGTTTCCGGCTTGGCTTCTAGCGCGATCCTGATCCAGATGCCTTTGATCAAGGTCTTCATAGTTGCATGTCATTTCCACTAGCTCGTTGAATTCCAGCTTGACATGGGCCATGGCTCTATCATGATATTGTCGTCTTAGTCCAAGGATAAACCTCTTATTTTTGGATTTCGCGGTGGTGACGAGCTCTGGAGCATAGGGCGACAACATTGTAAATTTGTTCAGATAATCCTGCACGGAAAGATCCCCTTGCTGGAGATTGGCGAAGTCATCGTGCATTCTTTCTAGAGCTTGTTCTGGGACATATTTCTCCTTGAAGAGTTCTTTAAATCCATCCCATGTTCTTCCAGCTTCTCTATTCCCGACGGTAAGAGATTCCCACCATAATTCAGCTTGTTCCTGCATAAGCCAGGCGCCCATAATAGCTTTGTCTTCGTCTCCTAGCCTTAGGCCTTCAAGAATTTTCTCGTATGTTTTGAGCCATGCAAGGGCCTCTATTACGGTGCCAGTTCCCGAGAAGGTCTTGCCTCCTAAGTTCTTATATCTCTTAGCTACACGGTCAAGCTCGAAGTATTGAGCTGTCGGAGGTTGTATCAAAGGTCCTTCTTAGGCTGGGACTTCTCCCCTTCCTCGGCCTCGGCCGGCACGGCCTCCTCTAGCGGCGGCTGCTCTGGTAGCCATTTGTCAAATTCTGTATAAGCAACGAAAAAAGTCAGCTAACAGAAATGATAGTCTATTGCATAGTTAAGCAGAAAATTTTACGGAAAGATAACGATGGACTGGTCAATTGTTTTGCTATTCTGCTCAGCTCATTCTAGGACCTTACTAGTCCTATCTCTAATGAGCGACTCGCCTTAGAATACTACTAGTTCTATTTTGACGAAGTGTTTAATGTGTTAGACTCCAGAACTAAGGTTAACCAAAGCTCCGATACCAGCTGTGACGATCCCAAAACCCCGTGACACGGTGTTAAGGATAATCATTGGAATATAACACATTAATCATCATTAGCAGATCACAGATAATAGCATAAACAGAAAATAGAATAATTTACACACATATGACAGCGGAATCATATAGATATCATCACATCAGAGAAGCACAGTACAGGATACAACTTAGTGCATAATGATACATAATCAGTCACCATCGCCTGAGGCGGAATCATACATAAAGAGTACACAAAAGGAATATCAGTCTACATCGCCAATGGCGGAATCATAATATAGATACAATAATGGCGGAGAAAATCCAAGTCAGCGCAGTGTAGTCAAGCCTCGCCATGAGCCAAAAGATACGTCAGAAACCTGTAACTAGGCTGCCCGTGTGAAAATGAGGGCACCCGAGTTCGCAAGGTGAAACAAACTACGAGTCAGTCATGGGACTGGTATGAGAAATCTATTCAACTTATTAACAACAATAATAAGGCAAATCAAAGGACCACGCCACTTTCGCGGAACGGGTTTACTCCAATGAGTGCTAGTGCATGAAATAAAGTAAATGATTAAATCAACGCAATGCTTTTTATAAAATGAAGCCATTATAAGACTCAGGTCCCATCACACAATGCAACGCAAGCCGGAGGATAGAGTTTTTACCTTATAATGGCCAAAGATGCTTCATACGAATAAAACAAAAGTGTTTGGTATTATTACTAGTGCATATATGTTTCAAAAGCAAATTCAATCATAAATATCAATCATAGGCGGCATAAATGACCCATACCACTATGTCGCCATACTAGTAATACAATCACGTCCGCATATATCGTATTGGAAATTGGATTCCTTCATGAGTCGAGGCAAGGGGCAACCTCCTCTCCGATTCGAGACACTCTAACAAATGTCCCAGGACCCCACTATGATCCTTGGATCTTCAGGGCCGGTCCTCTCTTACTTTTGAGGATTAATTATTCCTGAATACACGTTTCCCGGTCCTTACAGACCTATATCGAGGCGCCTCGCATTCCAACAACCACACAGGTGAAAAGTATATATAATGTCAGGGCTGGTAGGTCACTGACACCACCTTAGCTAGAAAGAAACGTCGTGCTCTCCCTGCAGTCACTCTCCCGTTTTTGACTCATACCGAGGTGTGAGGCTCGCGAATTCACGTTATACACAAAGCTACGTCACATAGACCATGCTTTGATCATCAACCACAAGACTTTGCTTTGCAACAAAAGCCTTGATCATATGCCACTTAGGCGTGCCACACAGGCAATCCACTCCATGCAACTGATTTCTGTCAATACATAACCTCTGAGCTCGTACGTCTCAGAGAAGGGCGTTAAGCAAGAGATTAAATTCTCCGCCGCCAAACAGATATATATTTAACAGAGATCAATCAACACAGAACAAAATCCAATGTCAGACACACAGTCCATTTACAAGTCCGTTCTGGGTTTGAACGAAACCGGAGGCACCAATTCCTCGCATATCCGTACAATCAACAGTATGTGTGGACGGCTACTACTTCAATTCCTTCATGGTAGCTACTCCAATCACGAGCATCAGTAGCGCCCATCCATCCAATGTGGAGATCGTCGGTCTTCAGTCGTCTTCGACTTCTCAACGTCGATCGATTATTTGAAATGAGTTAAACTCGGCCTTTTCAAATAACCCACGTATATTTAGATTTTCAAATCAATTAATCACATGGTTGGACTATTCGACATTCACATTTCAGTTATTCAGTTATAATTTTCATGTCAAATACATTCAACCATCACATATCAAGCAAACACAACAAAATTGGTTTATTTTCACTCTATATCGTCTATAGTACTTTATAACGATATATCACCATTTTTATTTAATTTAAAACGGCCATATTTAATTAAACGACGTTTCAGGTCGTGTAGATGCACTGGCGCTGCTTTTCACTAATTTTGTTTTACACATATATGAAAATCTAACCGTTGGATCTTCACAAATTTTACATCATTAGGAAGGTCATTTCAAAACGAATCCAACGGTTTCAGTTTTGGGAAAATCCGACGGTCGGATCTTCCACACTAACCATTTGAAGTTACGATTTCAATTTACGAACTGCAGCGTCGTTATTCGATTTAATTTAATTATATTTATATATATACAAATATAATTGTTTCTTGCGCTGTTTTTCTTCAGTTTTGAATTAAACATTCCAGACAATCCAACCGTCGGATCTTCACAAAGTTGGTGCCGTTGGAAAGATATTTCCAAGGCGAACCCAACGGTTGAGGTTTCAGGAAAATCCAATGGTCGGATTTCCCGCACTAGTCGTTTGAAATCACGGTTTCAAAACACGAACTGCACGGCCACGTTTCGTTTTAATTCTATTTATATTTATAGTTATATAAATATAGTTCTTTCAAAAATTCCTATATCGTTTCCACTTCAATTATTTCACTAATGCCTTTAAATTTTGGAAAATTTCGCCATAACCTCCTTTGTACGGGAGGGTCTGGGAAAATTCCCAAATAGCCACACGGGCGTCTCATATCAAACAGAAAAAGAAAAAGCCAAGTGGCTAGCCAACAGGCTCATAAAATCATCACCCAAACAAAGCGGTAAATGTGTACCTATTTGTCGGGCACAAAATTCTATTTCTCTTCTCTAGCCCCTTTTGATTTAACCTGTTCAATAGATATACATGTACATATATACAATTTCTACCATTTACCATTTTCCATTCAATTCCACATTTGATTTGCTTTGGCTTAAAAACACCATTCATTCTAATGTTGCATGCATAGGCTAAAATCATATCATTAGCTAGTTAATGTATATTTCAACTCATGCACGTTTATTTGAACAAGTGGCTATTTTTAACACTTCACATTTCAAAGATAATAATTTTGGCGAACTAAAATAGATTTCAACACATGACTATTTTATTTAGTTCCTATGCATGTTAAAAATAATATTTCTATCACAAATATTTATTTCAACGTCCGCATATCTTTAGCATATCACACATACGATAAAAATGATATTTTTATCATTTAAAATATTTATTCAACAAATAGATGTTTCTGCACTTCATAGTTTCAATAAAAATGTAATTTTTATCGTTCGATCTTTTCATTCAACACATGAACTTTTCCACTACACACACTTCTCAACAAATGAGTATTTCCACACATGGACAATTTATTTATGTTGTTCATATTAGAAAGATGGGATTTTTATGGTTGAAATTATTTATATAAGGCGAATATTTTTCATATTTCATATATATATAAAAATGTGATTTTTATTACTTAAAACACTTCATTCATTCACAAATGAATTTAATTTTCACACAACGCTTTTCAACACATGAATATTTCCACACATGGATATAGTTTCAATATATGACTTTAATTTCAACGCAAGAAAATAATTTCAACATATGAAAATAATTCTAACACACAAAGATTATTCAAAATTTTGGCAGCATAACGGCAGGGTAGTTAAAACCGGCACCGTCCCTAGTACGGCTCCTCGCTCTACCTTAAAACATCGCGGTTTTTGACAATGGGGATTCATGCATCTAATTCGCACGCAGGCGACATGTTTATTTTTATTTCCACAAATATTTCCAATTCATTTCAATCACCGATGGGTATTTTTCAACCACAACCAAACAATATCAACCACAAACAATTATTCAACCATTCGTATTTTTCACCCAATATTTCACACCAATTCACCACAATAAATATCGTCCATGGTTTGTGGACGAGGGGAGTATATATATATATAATATAATATATATTTGCTATATTTCACTAGCATTTCAACACAAATATCAATTATTCAATGCATGTAAAAATTCATACTTCGCTTATATAGCTTACACTACGCATGTACATGAGGTATACAACACGTATGTAATTTATATTTCGCTTATATAAATTATACACGACATTTTCCATTCAATTTCACGTTAATTTAGATTTCTCACCTTGGTTTTCTGAGCGCTAAAAATCGATACGATGTCAGAAAAATCCGCAGCTTCTTCTATTGGGTAGAGAGCTTCCTTGCGGTCTCGATGTTTCCTGTTTCATCGAATTTCGTCAACACACCAAAAAGATATGATTTTTCAAAGTGTAAAGATCAAAGAAAAACTCACTTTCACGATGGTTCAAAACTAGGTTTGCGGTTTTCGCGAGAACCGGGGCACGAGGGGACGATCAGGGAGTTGGACGTGGAAGAGCTTCGAGAGGGCTACAGGCGCACGGCGGTTTGGTGGCGTTCGGTGGTCCAGATCGGCGGCCGCGGCGGTTTAAAGGTCGGAACTTTGGAGGGGGATAACTCGACGTAGAAGCAACGATAGGGGGAGCTCCTTATATGGATTTGAAGAGGGGAAGGAGAACTACAAAAAGTTGAACTGGGGGAGGAGCTAATTCGGGCTGTGGCGATCGGAAATCGCCAGGGAAGGGGGGAAAAGCTTTCCGTCGTCGATGTCGGGGTCGGGGGGGGGGGGGGGGTTTCTGATATTTTTATTTATTTATTTATGAATGGAGAAATATGATTGGCCGAGGACTATATTAAATTTTTAAATAGTGTTTTCTCAAACGAACTCCTTTTTAAACCCAACGACTGTCGCGCCTAGCTAAATACCCCCATTCCGGACACAATGGGATATGTTTCGTAGGCCAATTCGACTGTCACAATCAGTTATTTTTCAAATTAAAGTATAAAACATTTAATTTTTAACTCTGAACGCACATTTCAATTTGCCAGGGCCACAAACTGATTCAAAAAATTCCAGAAAAATAAATCTAGCTATGTTTTGACTCTACGGTCCCAACAAAACTAGTTTCGTCGAATTCTGAGGTCGTTTGAAAAATGGCCATTTTCTGGTCGATCCAATTTAACAGAAATCGACCAAACACATTTTCTTTTGCCACGCTCACATACTAGCTTCAAAAATTATGAAATTTGAAATCTAGCAATAGTTTGACATCCCGGACCCAACAAAAGTGGTTTCGTCGAATTCCGAGGTCGTATGCAAAATATCAATTTTCCAGGCCTATATATTCTATATACCGACCCTTCTGAAAATTCATTCGGCCGTAACTTTTGATTCCCGTTATGAAACTTCGATTTTTCAGATTCGTTAGAAAGGTATTGACTAACAGATTTAAATATTTTTGGTTTCGTTAAAATCCATTATACTTTCCACCCTGCATAGTCGGTCAAAGTTTGAATTCAAATTTTCAAACTGACTCACTATTTCTAATTCACTATTTTATTGAAATATTCTATTTCAATTGTTCAAATTCCTTTGAAATCACCATTTTAAAAATTTTAAATTGGCTCGTATTTTCCGGGTTATTACACTTCTATTCTAATTTTCTTTCTTATCTCACCCCCTAATATTCTTTCTATTAACGTTCCGGTGTTTGCGATGCTTGAATGTTCGACATGGGATTTTTGTGTCGATTTTCAGGGTCGGAAATCCATGTTCGTTACAATGGTATCAGAGCAATGGTTTAGTAGTAACCATGGCTCTATGGTATAACTCGATAGAGATGGGGTTAGTAATACCCAAGATTGAGTTTGAGTGTATGTGTATGAGCGAGAGTGTATTCGTAGATTCTATATACAAATGTCTTGTATTGTGTTGTTTGATCGGTTCAAGTCGAACTAGCAATTGATACAACATTGTTTTTTAAAGAGGGTAATTGAAATATTTTTATTCAAAATATATTTTTGCATAAAAAAGAAAATAATTTTATCAAATTATTGAGATATTGGTTTGTTTGTTGATTTGAATTAAAATTCAAACTGAATTTGAATAAGTTAATTTAACCAGATGAATTTCACATAGAATTTGTGAATGAAAATTTAATTTTAACTTGAGTTATGGAGGTCCTATTAGAAAAAGGGGATTATTTGGATTAAAAACTTAACTAAGGAAAGTTAAATAAAGTTGAATGATTCAAAATTTAACTTCAAGCTAAGTTAAATTAAATCAAAAAATGAAAAGTGGAATAATTGTAAGACTAGCTAGTTAGTTGAATATGAATTCAATTGGTTTGGTTATGTTGGTTGTTTGTTCATTGAATAATTGACTGGTTGGATAAAAATTCATCAAAAGTATTATGAATTGAAACCCGAGAAATAAATTATAGTATAATGAAATTAAATAGAATCACTAATGAAAAAAACAAGATGAGTTTACCCTATAATTGTTATTTGTATGATATCGAGTTAAGTGCGGGTTGAAAAGGGGAACAACTGCTAGTTACTGTGCTTGGTTATTAGAGATTGGTTGCCCGACAAATAGGTAAACCTTAATATTGCATTGATTTGGGTGATTGATTTTGTACCCTGAGTTGGATAGTCATTAGGCTTTGTTTTCTTTTGATCGATATGAGGTCCGAAGTGACAGATGTAGTTGTTTAGATCGAGCCATATAGAGGAGGTGCTGGCGAATTTCTCATAGAATTTTAAAAGTTAGAATATTTTTTATAATAATTTTCTAAAACCTGAAAGTATATATTTATGGTTTGGAAAATAATTATTTTGTAAATAATTTGGTTTAGAAAATTCTTCTTTACTTAGCAATTTCGGGAACGAATTTCATTTAAGGAGGGAAGAATGTAATAACCCAGATTTTTCGATCATTTGAATTTGAATATTTGAAATTGTTTTAAATATTGTATTTAGAATATTAATGGATTATTAATATTGAATTCGTTTATTAAACGATGGTTGAATGTATAAATTTATATTTACACTAAAACAAACTCGAACGTCGCGGTAGTTCGTAATATTGAGTTTTGAACTTCAAATGAATATACAGAATCCGTTTTAAATCGGAATTCTGTAAAATACAAAACGTTAGGATAAATTTGATCATAGTTTTCTAATGAAGGAGAAAAATCAAGATTTTAGCTTATATATTGCATGTTATGTCCAAATCATAATTTAAAATAGTCATTATGGAAATCGTTAATAAACGATAACGTTATTTAATAAATTAATAGTGAATTTTAATATAATTCTTGTATCGTTTAACTCGAAATGGTAACGTTGAGTTGTAATGTCCATATTAGTTTATATTTGAAGTGATATATTATTTTATGTAAATATAAATGACGATAATAATTTTCTTATTATTAAATATAATTGTTTTGAAATTTAACTATATTATATCGATATTACATAAGTCGTATAAATAATCATTTTTCAAAAGACTTCCGTTTTCGACAAAATGAATTTTATTGAAATACGTATAGCTAATTATTGCTAGTTTTCTAGTTTGGAGCCAATCAGAGTTATTTTGTCGGTAGGCGTTGAAGCGATAAATAAATTGAAATTAAAATAACAACGTTGTACAAACGAAGTCCGTTTTCAACAAAATTAATTTCATTGGATTCACAAAGGTAAGACATAGCAGTGTGTCTATCTTCGTTGCATTTGGAAAGTGTGTGTGATTGTAACAATCGGTGTTAAATAACAGTGAATATTTAACTAACCAGAAAAAAAAGAGCGTATCCAACCTAAGAAAGAATAAGTAAATAAAATTAATGTACAAGCCAACCTAAGAAAATTTATTTGGAACCTACTCTATCACCCTAAACTTTGGAACCAGTACATCCCTGTAATGAGATAATGTGGTTGCTTCCTTCTTAAGTCTAAATAAACTAATAAACAAAAGCCTTCATACATTAGTCATATACGCTTTTAAATAAATAAAAATGGATTTGGCATCATTTACCTACTTTAAAATAGAAGTGGAGGCTTCCTCAACATAGTTTGTAACAACAGGAGTGACAACTTCTTTACATTTTGGAAACCAAAGGGAAACAACAGTAGCATATTCTTTAGTAAAAAAAAAAAAGAGTCTGTGTCACCTCGGTATTAAGTTATAAGTATAGCAACCTATATATCTAAGCACATACATGCACAAGCATACACCTAGTTTCATTTTTCTAGCTAATTGAAATGGTAGAACAAAGCGGCTATCTCTCTCAAACACAGCTAATCTACCCTATAGCTAAAACAAATGCGTGAGCACCAAACTTCACAAACGTGATGGCCAAACAACCGAATTCCGTGATTGCCAAGTTTTCATCCATGCCTACCACAACCTCTCCTTGTATATATATACTGAAGCTTTTCCTCATTTTCCTTCTGGTTTGTGGTAAAGAAAATTTTATTCGAAGCTTCTATGATTTTTAAAAAATCATATGAGCACCCTAACATCATGAAACGAGTTGCGAACAACCCCTAAAATCCTTCTCTACAATTTCGCTATCTCAAATTCTCAAAGGACGATGATGGACGTCGGAAGTTGTAAATTAGTTTTGTGTTTATCTCGAGTTATAGAGATCAATGTGCAGACTCGAGTGTGGTGCGATGATCAACGAAGTGTGGCGTTCAAATTGGTAAAATCTCGTGAAATCTGGTGATAAAAATTGCGCACCTGGACGAGGGAAGCACGCATCGGATCATGAAGGAGGCTATCGGAGGTAGTGAAAATAGGGTAGGCAAGTCGAGTGGAGGAAGTGGAGTTGAATGGTAAACTTTGGTTGGTGGTTTGGAGTTGAATGGGTGGTGTCATTGCATGCATGATTGTGTAGAAGATTGAGCAACATGAGGAAATAATCAATCGGGGAAGGAGAAGGGTATGGGTTGGAATGGGGTACGTGGGTTGTGTTTACAATGAGCAGTTGGGCTTTCGAATTGAAAAAAAATGTAGAAGGGTATGGGGTAAGCGTGGTGAAATTTTGGAGGAGTGGGGAAGGATTATGTGAAGAATAATAAACTTGGGAGGAGATGTGGACTTAAAGTGGGCTGGGCTTTGGGCCAAATAAAGAAAATGGAATAAAATAAATAAAGGGTGAGGCTCGTTTAGTTTTAATTTAAAGTTTAATAAAATTTAATTGTTTTAAAATCATATTAATATTATATCTCGACCGTATTTGATTAGATTTTCGAATGGTCGATCACGTTGGAAACTTGTTGACGAAGGCTACGAGATGGAGCTGGTTTGTCCTGGATTGGAGACAACTATAATTTTTAATTAAATTAAGCGCTAGTTTAATTTAATTAAAAAAAGCGCTTAATCGACGAATTTAAATCAAGGTCAGTTAAACTCACTCAGCTTTCCCAATTATATTTTATATAAGTCGGGTTATATAATTGTGTAATATGTTGTTAATGTTTGACTGTTTGTTTAATATATATTTATCTATTGACTGAATACATGAAATTAAACATTGTTTAATTTCAGTAAAACACCAAATCGTTATTTTAACGATTATTTCTAAATGAGGTAACTTACCTTGTTGTTTATGTTTATAATAATATAAATGTATTAATATAAATGTATTAAATATAATTAGATGTTTGAATTGTCGTTATTAGTCAACCATTAACAGTTGGATTGATTATTCATGTTTATTATAACCAGTGATATATAATCATATTAAATTGATTGTTTATTTTGAGATAACCTATTTGGATGCACGGAAAAACAGGTTGGAGTGATCCAACTAGATTCCTCAAATTTACTGTTTAGTTTCATATTATCATCATATGAACTGTTTAACCAATATGATTAGATTATTGACTTGGTCATCGATTGCTGAGCACAAATTCAACGTTAATTTGTTACTAACCAATGGGTAATGTTGATTGAGGAATTACTATCGGATGGCCTAATAAAACATCGTTTTATGAATACTGATTTATTTACAGGTAAATCGATGAGAATGAAGTTATGAAATTTATTTTATAACTGAAGATAGATTTTAAAATATAATATTTTAAATGGAAATTTATAAAGGAAATAAATATTTTTATTTATTTTTATTAGGTTTTAAAGTAATTATTAAATGATCTCGTAAAGATTAATTCTTATATTAATAAGATCGATAAGCAAGTTAACAGAAGTTAACGTAATGATTGATTGTTTTAAAGAATAATTAAAATAGGTTTATGCCAGAATTGATTATTCGTTTAATTATAATCAAAGTAATGGGATTTTTTAAATTAATTTTATTATTAATTTAAATGAAAAAGCTAATTGGAATTGATTAACGAATCAATCATGGGTAGATTTGACCAAGTAAACCGCGTTAACTGAAATTGATTATAAAATCAGTTTGTCAATTTAATGGAGATAGTTAATGGTATAGTAAACCATTTTTATTCTGATAAAAAGTTGAAAGATGATGATTATTTATTTAATAATAATCAGAGTGGTAATCTTGGAATTTAATGTTTATTAATGGAGATTTTTGAAGTTTTAAAACATGTTTATGGTTTATTGAATTTTTAAGCATTTGATATTAATAATAATATAAAATTAGTTTAAACTGAAGTTTTAACGTAGAATTCTTATTTCGATTATATGAATTCTATGAAATCCATGATTTGTCGGACTTATAAAACCAAGTTTTATTGAATATATTATTGAAACTAGTCACTAAAAATGATTTATGAATGGGATAAAGTCTAATATTCGAAATGTAAGAATTTGAAACCTAATTGGAGATCGCTTATGTTAAATGATTTTCTGAATATTGATCTGATGTTGGTTTCGACCTTCGGGGGTTGATATTTAGAAAATTATTATTTTTACTGATTTACGGTTAGGAACTGATAAAGGTTTGGAATGGAAATCACAACTAAAACCCAGATTTGAATTAAAATGGTTAGACGCGTTAAGTTATAAAGTGAGATCTGGATTTTCTATATTAAATAGAGACGAGATCTCATCGAGGTATAACTAAAATGGAATTTGTTTTGATATTGGGTATGAATATTGGTTTTGGTATTACAACTGATATTTATCTTAAGATAAGAACGTTGTTGATTAAGGTTTGAGAGGTAATTTAAATACCCCAACTTGAATGACTTCAGGATTATCAGAGGACGATATGAGTTATAATGATGAAAATGTTAAAAGTGAATTATTATGAGAGATAATAATGTAATGTTATTTGAAAAAGTTGGAAACATATATAATGGGATTCCAAAATAAAAGGAAATAAAAAAGGGCTTGGCATATGAAATATATTTCCATAGTAAAGAAATAATTAGAGGAGATTTGTGAAAATATAACAATATTTTCAGAATAAGGAGATGAGATTTAAAATGGGTTTATTTCTAAAAACGATAAGTGACAGTTATGGTGTTCGAATAATGGAACAAAAAGGTGATTTCGTAATGATTGTTTTAAGAATGATAAATTGAATCGATTTCTCAATATTATATAATAAGTAATGTTTAGAATTGTTTTGAAATGATAATTAGTAAGAAAATTGGATATGATTTTAAGGTATATTTTTTTTATGTATCGAAATGATTTTATAATATTAGTATATTAAATAAGAAGTGAATACTGTGTTGAAATATTTGAAGTTTAATTAATCATCGTTAATTATTTTTAATTGAAAGGCCAAGTGATGTTGTGTACCAAACCAATGGATACATTTTATTTTATGCTTGTTTATTTTGTTAGTTAAATAACCGACTATCAAAATCTGGCCAAATGCGTTGTTGGTATGGAAAGACCGGAGTCGAATTTATATTCGAATACCGTTTCGACCAATGAATACGTTATTGTAAAAGATGCTGATCGAGATGGAGCAATTGAAGACCGTGATCTTCATAAAACGGTAGGATTACTTAAATCTCTGGTTGTTCCCTGGAGATATTCTGTGATTCTTTCGTGATTGAAATTTACGAATTGCAAGGACTACTCGTTACTGATCTATAGAGTGGTACCTAGGATGTGGTAGGAAAGTTCCTTTGGTTCATCTTGTTCCTGGATGACTTGTATGGACGAATGTCTAACAGAGTATTTCCAAAGGGATTGCGTACATTGTTTTCTTCAAACGTACCAAGTTGGTGGCATAGAAGGGAAACTTCTTTAGCCTAACAACTAGAGTATTTTTGTGGAAATAAATTAGTGATTTCAAGAGGATCAAATGATATAGCATTCAAAGTGAATGGTGACCTAATGTCATGAGAAGAAGATTTTAAACCTCAAGCCTCAGAAACCGGGAAATGGCAAAAATCGGGTAGGTCGCATGGTTATGTGGGTCGCATCCATCAAAAGGGTACGTTGTCATCTAATCTAGAGAAATTTGTATTTGTTTTTCTTTCGCTTTTGTATCTCGAGGAATGGTTATGTTGCTAGCAACTATAAGATGACAATACATTTGGTACTCTCAAGTGAAATGAGGGGTCGATCATGTTTAGCCTGGGTTGCAAGATGTTCTTGTTGAACTCGGTGTATTCCTCTCTAGAGATACACCGGCGTAAGGTGGTACCATATCTTGTCAGGAAATCCATTCTCCAATAAGAGCCCGCAGTTTTGATTGTATACTATGCATGTAGAGCGTGAGATGCAAGCGTTCTGCTAGATTGATATTTATTTGTATTTAGACATTATTATAATGTCAGAAGAATATTGTTTTTTCAAAAATGTTTTGGGTTATCATAAGGGAAAAACCTTCTATATTTCTATGTGAATTTGGTCTTACGATTATCCTTTTCTTTCGAAAGGATTTTTAACTTTAAAATCAAGTTGGATGACACCCTTATACTTAGTGGGTTTCTCACTCTGGTTCACCAGAATGATCTAGCGTTTGTAATGCTGGAGTTAGACCGAGTTGTATAGGATCAGATTGTCTGATGCTACGAAGAGACGAGCTGGAAGAGTTAAGATGTATGATATTATATTATTCTGCTGTATGTTGTATATGAGGACAGATTGTTATAACTATCCAGCTGTGTGATGTACTCTGATGATTGTAAGTTTTATTTCAAGCTCTCAGTAAATATTTATTTCTATATTATATTTGTTTCATTGCGATGTGAGACTATGTGTTGTGTTAGTTCTTCTTATTCTTATATTCTAGCTTTCTTTCTTATCTCACATTCTAACATTCTTTCTATTAACGTTTCGGTATTTTTGATGCTTGAACGTTCGACATGGGGTTTTGTGTCGATTTTCGGGGTCAAAAATCCCTGTTCGTTACATATAATATAAATACTAATGGGATCAAATCTAATGATTTAAATACAACATATTTTTGGCATTGTCGTTTAAGCCATATAAATAAGGATCACATATCAAGACTCCATAAATATGGAATTTTGAATTCATTTGATTTCGAATCATATGAAAATGCAAATATTGTCTATTACGAAAATGACTAAAGCACCTTTCACTGGAAAAATTGAATGAGCTAATGGTGTGCTAGATCTTATACGTAGTGATGTATATGAGTATCTCAGCTAGTAGCAGGTTTTATCATTTCATTACATGTACTGATGGTTTCAGTAGATATGGATATGTGTATCTTATGAAGCACTAATCAAAGTCCTTTAAAAGTTCAAAGAATATAAAAATGAAGTTCAAAACCAACTTTGAAAGTATATATAAAGACTCTTCGAATAGATCAAAGAAGAAATATTTAAGCTAAGAATTTAATGACAATCTAAAAGAGTGTGCAGTTATATTATAACTCACTCCATTGGAACGCCGCATTGGAATGGTGTGTCTGAAAGGATAAATCACCCTTTATTAGATATGGTACGATCAATGATGAGTCATACTAATCTTCCAATTTGGTTTTGGGTTATGCCTTTGATACAGTTGTATTCACACTTAATCGTGTTCCCACTTAAATGGTTCTAAACACACCATATGAGATATGGACTAGAAAACGTCCTAGTATGTCTTTTATGAAGATTTGGGGATATGAGGCGTTTGTTAAACGTCTTACTTTTAACAAGCTTAGATACTAATTCGATAAGTGTTATTTTTTGGGATATCCAAAAGGAAACAAAATATATTATTTCTACAAATCTTCTAAGAATAAAGAGTTTATTGCTAAGACTGGTATTTTTCACAAAGAGAGCTAGTCTCTGAAAGTACCGATGAAACAAATTAGAACTCGAAGAGATTTTAGAACCACAAGATACCATTAAACCTAAACTAGAAATTGAGTAGGAACCACAAACTATTATGGAAACTGAACCTGCTCAAATTACACAATATATTCATAGATCTGTTAGAATACTTCGTGAGACTAATAGATAAATCAAATTTCTTATGACTCGCAATTGAGACGTGATACTCATAGATAAAGATGAGCCTACTTCTTAACAAGAAGCTATGAATGGACCAAAATCTAAGAAATGGCTTGAAACATGAAATCTGAAATGGATTCCATGTACACCAACCAAGTATATACTTTAGTTGATCCACCTGAGAGGGTAAAACCAATCAGGTGTAAGTGGGTTTTCAAGAAGAAAACTGACATGGATGGTAAAATCAAAAACCTATGAAGGTCGATTGGTGGAAAAAGATTTCAAACAGGTTTAAGGAGCTAATTATGATGGAATCTTATCTCCAGTGGCACTTGCAATTGAAGCTTTTCACGATTACGAAATCAAGCAAATGGATGTCAAAATTGCCTTCCTTAATGGGAATCTTATCAAGGATGTGTACATGACACAACCTAAAGGTTTTGTAGATCCAATAGATGCTAGAAAAGTATGTAAGCTACAATGGTCCATTTATGGATTAAGGCAAGTATCTCAAAGCTGGAATCTTCGTTTTGATGAAACATTCAAAGAGTTTGGATTCATTAAAATGAAGATTACACTTGTGTATACAAGAAAATTAGCGAAAATATAATGTTATTCCTAGCATTATATGTTGATGACATATTACTTACGGGGAATGAAGTTAGTTCAAAAGCAAGAAACAATTGCTAATTCCACAAAGGTGGTTGTTTGGATTAAGAAGTTCATTATTGAACTTAGTTTCATCCATTATTGATCCAATAGATTAATATTGTGATAACAGTGGGGGTTATTACTCAAGCCAAGGAACATACATCTCATCATCGATCCAAACACATAATTAGATGATATAATCTCATTAGTGAAATTGTTGGCAGACAAGATATATATATATATATATATATATATATATATATATATCCAAAGTACTAATAAATAATAATGCTGAAGACCCATTGACTAAAAATCTATCGCAGTAGAAGAATGATAGTCACACTAATTCATGGGTATAAGATACATGAGTGATTGACCCTAGTGCAAGTGGGAGATTGTTATAGTTTTTACCCTAGAGGCAATCCAATTGATGTGAATAATAACACTATTGATGTCATGTTTTACTTTTTGGATAAAAGATTTTATTATGTTATATTTTCTTGCATAATATAAATATTAACATAATTATGTTATATTTTACTGCATAATATAAATATTAACATAATAAAAGTCCTTAGAATTATACTACGGAGTTATATAGTTTCAAATAAGTGACTTGAACATGAGATTACATAATACGATAAGTATTGTGATTTTTAAAAGTACTTAGTCAATTTTTGTTGTAAATAGGATAATAATGAAACGTTCAGGCTAGTATGTTGATTGACTGATGATCATATCTCATTGATCATTAATATATAAGATATTAATGTCAATACTTAAATATGTGTTGGAGAACAATGTATTGGACAGACCCAACTTGAGAAGAACCTCATGTAGAATAATGATAGTGGCATAAGTAATTCTCATAGTGACAATGATATAATGGTCCTTAGACCTGAAATCATTATATATTTTATTCGAGGATATTTGTGGTTTGATATCATCAAAATTTACTCTTAACATAGTAAACGATAATGGTAATTGTTGGATACATCTCGAATCAATTAAATAATATGAATGATCTAGATGGAATTTAATCCAATAATACAAGTAGTGATATCCGTGGGCCTCTTGATTGAGTAAGATTATGAAATGCATGGCCGTGATCAAATACTAATTTGTTTTATATCATCTGCTCATAGATCAAGATAAAAGGATTAAATTATAAAGAGGATGATACGTTCAATGCCTTGAGTTTAATCTTATATATAATGGTTAAAAGTATTAAATTACATTGAAACATTGGTCATAGAAAAGTTGTATCGAGTCATCAATTTTATTATAACTTGGGTAACAATGATGTGTTACTAGATGCCAATTGTTGTTTATAATTTTAAATGTGATTTAAAATTATTGCCAACATTGTAATAACCTATAGGGTTACACACTGAGAAAGGTTAAAGGGGGAACCATTCTTTGAATAAATAAATATCAAACGGTTGATATTTTATATGCAATAGAATTGGTATGGTCAATTTTAATTCCTTCGATGTTGTTCTTGTTTGTTTTAAAAAGGATGAATACCCCCCTTTTTTAAAAATACGTAAAAACAATATAAATATAAGATCGAAGAAAAAAACCAGTCAATAGCTAGTACCAAATCGTCCTATCTCAAATTCGTTAGACGAAAAATGGGAATCATTTAGTGATATATATGGAGACATTGTTCAACTGGATAGCTTTCGAGATTCGGTCAATTTGGCTTCATTATTACCGTGGTTTCGTAAAATCAAAACTGGCACGCTCAACTCAATTTATCTAATTTCGCATAGACCATGTTTTATTGGGTTGTAAAAAAATAATTTTTGGCTGCTGATTAATAGCAAATACCCAAGAATGGTATCAGACTGAGGCTTGCGAAAATTGTATTTTGAGTTTTGAATTTGGTTTTTGTATGTATGTTATCTTGCAAAATCGAATGAGTTGTTGACACTGGTGCAAAAATGTAAAATGAATTCATTTCTGAAGTGAAATTGTTTCAATTTAAATACTGTTTGTATTTGATACAAAGTTTGAAGCGAATTGATGGGTTAATATTGGATATTAAATCTATTTTTTATTACAATATCATTCCTGCTTTTCATTTGATGCTGAATGAAGAATCAATACCTTTGATTCGATTATAGAACGAATATAGATTACATTGGGTTTATTTTTTCTGTCATGAAGATTTTTTTCTCAAGGATATACCTACAATGCTTAAGTTATTAATTTTATGTATATCTTGGATCTAATCTTGTGAACCATATTAAACCGTGAAACAATATGTTAGATTACTGGAAGTTAATATAAACAGCCGAATGATTTTGAATCATTGCAAAAACTGTGTAGTATATTGATTAAGACTTTGTACTAGGCTTAGTATACTGTGTTTTAGATCAATCTCCAGATAGTATATGTCTAATAATGAAATTCCATATCAAATATTCAAAGATTATTTCTATCCAATCCCAGTTTGAAAAATCTTTATCTTTAAAAGATTAAATCAAAACCGTAGGAACTGGATGAAAACTGCATTAACTCATGTTTGATATCAATTCCATACTTAACCGATACTATAAGCGGAATAACGGTAAATCTACCTTTTAAATTCCCCAAATAACACAAGCTTATTTATGGGGTTAATGGCGATATTTGAAGATCACTCTCAACAATTTCCAATTTTGTTAATAATTGGAAAACCTCTTATTTAAAGATAAATTATATTTTATTCTTAAACAAATATGTTTAAGGAATATAAACTTCCAAAAATATTTCATAAATCATTTAAAAATAATTATTTATGATTCAAATAGTAATTATCAAATTTAAAATTTTGAATTATATGATAGAAAATCACACTATGCAAATCAATGAAAATTCTTTCAAGACCATCTTTAATGATGCCCTTGGCTAATACCTTTTCTTCCTCATCCTCATCCTCCGCCTTCAACTCCTCCTTTCCACCTCTTCCATCGCTCCCTTCTCCTCTTATTCCTCCTGATCCTCCACCTCCTAATGTAAAACCCTCATCTGCAATCCCCTTTTTTGCCAATTCCTCAATTCATCTTTCGGGTGTGAACTCGTTGAACCCTAACCTTGGTAATGGAGGATCTGCAAATTCCTGTGATCCAGTTTCAAACAGCGATCATGTTAATGTCAATATCCCTAATTCTGATAACCGTAGTTCTCATGTCAATCCTAATCTTGAATCATAGAAATTTTCCTACCCTTATTTCACTAAAGTCAACTATGCATCTCTCTTTAAGTCACTTCCCAAGAATGCTGGAGTCTATCGGCCACAACATTTTGATATTCCTCAGGATGGACGACCGAAATATGTACTAGATTTGATCAAGAAGGAAGGTTTGAATTACTGCAGTAGCTATTTGATAGGGTTTTTCTTAGATGGATCCTAATCATATCTCTCAGTGGTTAATTTCTTGAACTGTTATTGGAAGCTACAAGGTGAGATTGATGTTAAGTATGATGGTATTCATTTCTATTTTAAGTTTTCCAATGATGATGATAGAGACAAGATCCTTAAATCTTATCCAATCTTTATTCGTGGTAGAATGTTTATAATTTCAAATTGGGATCCTTCAATAGGAAATACTCAATCTTAGATTAGGAAAGTACTGATATGGATTCACTTTTATAGAATTCTGATGATCTTGTGGGCTCTTTTAGGTATAAATTGGCTTGTTTGCCGTATAGGAAAATTAATTTGCTTTGACAGCAGTACTGAGAGAATGCATCGATTTAGATATGCTAAGGCACTAGTGGAGATTACCCCTGATTTTGAGCTTCCTGAATCATTAGAGTTTACAGATCTGGGTGAAAAATGCCCCTCTGTAAAATTGTCCTATGATTGGAAACCAAAGATTTGTACATTCTGCAAGGTTTTTGGCCATGATACTATTTCTTGTGAGTTTAATCCTCAGGCTGAAGGTGTAAATATCAGTAATGTAGATGTAAATAAGGTTGATGGTGTAAATATCAATAATGGTAGGAGAAATAGGAGCATGCATACCTCTGTAAATAAGGTTAACTAGATAACTGTAAAGAAGTAATATTGGAAAAAGAAAGATGTTGACAAAGGAAATGCAGATGGAGCTGTTGGTTTGGATAACGTGAATAGAAATCAGCTTGAAGTTTTGATTAATGATGTAAATGAAATTAATAAGGGGCAAGAGGTTAATGATGTTAATGGTGATGGGCTACTGATATGGGCAAAGCAAGCTCAGGTTTTCATGTTTCTACTGATAGTGATGCGGTTAATGTATTCATTTTGGGTAATGTTGTTAATGGTGATGCTGCTGCTGAAATTCAGGATAATAGCAATGGGGATAATGTAGAGAATGAGAATAATATGGTTTTACGTGATAAAGTTGATAAAATGGAGAATAAATCAGATGAGCCTTCTGATAATGCAAATGTGGCAACTTCCTCTCCTGCAAATTCTGATATTTCCCCTAATGGAAATATTGATGCTGATGTTCAATATGGCACTTCAAAAATCATATCCAAAAGTAGTAAAAGGTATCTTGCTGGTTAGTCTGCTGGTTAATTCTCTGTCGATACTTGGAGTGTTGATAGTATATTTGTGGATATGTGGAAAGTTTGTGGATATGAAGTTACGAGGTGATGGATATGTGGATAGTACTTTGCAAAGTGTATAGTACATTTATTCTTTGCTATAGCATTTATATGCTTTCAGCTAGCCATTCTTGGTTTTCGAGGATAGGTGGATTAGTTTTGGTAAATATGGTAGATTAAAGAAGAAGTTTGGCAATTACTAATGAAGGCAAATTTAGTTTGACTGATTTGAAGAAGGGTTCATGTTGTTTCTTGTCTAACCGTAAAGTAGTATTATCTCGTAATGCTCAGCAGTGTTGAGTTTTTTTTGGATTTCTTTTGTATCTTTAGTCATTGTTTTTTTCTCTCAACACCCCTATCTCCTTTAGTCAGATGGAAAAAACCATCAGTAAAGGTAGGCTTGGCATAACTAACACCATAACATGGAATAAGGCTTCTTTTGTCAATGACAGCCTACTAAACAAAACTGAAAGCATATGTGTAATTTGGTCCAATAAATGCATCATTGGCAATCATAATTTCTAGACTATATCAACCCCATATAATCTCAGTTGGACATGGATAAAAGAATCTGAAAAAGTAGAAATGATATTCTGCCTTAGTTTAAAATAACCACCTACATATAACACTATTAAGTTATGGGATGACCCGTGGCTTGATTATGGTATCATCCTTAGTAACTTAATAGCACATCATGAGTGTAACACCCCATAATTTTGTTAACATTAAAAAGGATAAATTAAATAATAATTAATTTAATATTAAGAATTAAGGGAAACTGACTATGTTATTACATCCGTCTCAAAATTCTGGTCAGGATAGACACCAAGTTTGCGTAAAACGGATAACATATGAAGAAGTTATGGATGATAAAAGTATGAAAACCAAAATCAGGTATAACTGGCGCACTTGCCAAGTGCGCCAAGGCAATTTTGCACTGGCGCACCTGTAAAGTGCACCCAGAATAGTTTTTGGGTATTCGGGCATTTTCCAATGGGAGGTGACCTGCGACCTGATTTACCCTAAGGCTTATGTGGCAGTCGGTTCCAGTGGGCTCTGTAGCTATAAATACATGGCAATTTCACATATTTCTTCATTAGAAATCATGGCGGCCAAACTCTGCCGGAGTCTGAACTGAACTAGGGTCTCTCATCACCTTCTATCAACTAAAGCAAATCAAATTATGATTTTCAAGCACAGACTCAGCACCAACTTCTTTTCTATCATCTTAGTAATCCAATCACAATGAGTTTCTAGTTGCTTTTAGGTTTAGATAAATAATAGTGAATTATGAAAGATAGTGATTTGGATACGTCGTAAACCTTGAATCTATGTTATTGTTAGATCTTATGCTATGTCATGATAGATCTATTTCTCTAGATTCAATTCAATCGTGAATATTCTACTATGTTATTATTGTGGATCTTGGTTTTGTAACTATATTGTGGTTAATATAGATCTGTTAGTTATATCATTGGATAGATCTAATCATTTATGTAAATCACGAACATATGTCACCTTGAATAGGTTAGGATTGGATCTAAATCTTTATCTTAATTGTTACTTTTATGCGATGCTATGATGTGGATTTTTGTAGATCTATTTCTAAACTAATAGATCTAATTTATGTGGACATTGAAACTGTTAGATAGTTATCTAGATTATCACCTTATGTTATCATGTTAGATCTATTTTAGGTGATCTAATTTATCACCTTGCGTTATCATTTTAGATCTATTTTAACCTCTAGATCTATTTTATGTGATCTAATTTATCACCTTGCTTTATCATGTTAGATCTATTTTAAAATCTAGATCTGATTTATGTAATCTAATTTATCACGTTGTGTTATCATGTTAGATCTGAACCAATTGGACATCTAAATTGCTTTAATTTAGATCATATTATGCTTATGACATCATAGTTATTGACTCCCAACCGTCCACCAGTTTTATGTCCACCTTGTTATGATGACAATTTCATGTCCATGCTAGTATGTATGTTCACGTTATTATCATGCTAGTTTATGTTTATGCCAAGATGATCATTTTAGTTATGTTCCCATTATTTTCCCTATTATCGTTTATGACTAGGCTATTGTCTAACCTAGGCATGTTGCCAATTTTGTAAGGGCGCTAGCTAAAAAACGGGGGGAAAAGGGTTAAAAATGGCATAATTTGAATATGAACATTTTTGGATATGTAATTAAAATTATTGAGTAAAATAGGTATTGAGACCTATAAAAGGAAAGGATTAATTAACTGGTAAATTAATTAAAAATGGAATGTCTAGTAATTACAATTAGGAATTGTAATTGTACTTATGACACGGGGTTAGATTGCATTAGTGGCGGAAGTCTGCCCGGACCCGACTGACATATCCAGAAGCCACTAATGTTGAACCTAATGTGGATGGTCTAAGTACGCAAATGTGAATCGGGCTAAGACACGAGGTTAGGCCCAATTGTGGAGTAAGACTGCCCGGACCCGACCGGCATATCCAACATCCACACGTTGTATGCCTAATGTGGGAGGTCTAGCCCATTATAAACCATAAATGGACATGGTAATGAATTGGACTACATAACCTAATCTAATCCATAAGGGATTGTATGAATATGAACTAAAGTTAGGGTTAAGTAAATCTTAGTAGGTGGTAATATTAGTATATATAGGCCCACAAACTTAACCGTCAAATAACATTCTTGAATCAGTGGGTGAGTTAAGTAGATTTAAGGGGGTGGGTAATATTTACATATAGGCCTACAGACTTAACCTAAAAATGTTATATAATTAAAGACACCTATTGGTATACATAACTGGTGGAAAATATAAAAGGTTATATATTTCAAGACACCTGGAGGTATACATAACTGGTGGAAAATATAAAAGGTTATGTAATTAAAGATAACTAGGTATACATAACTGGTGGAAAATATGAAAGTTATGTAATTAAAGACACCTTTTAGGGTAAGCTTAACTGGTATAGGGCTTTGTAATTAAAGACACTAGCGGTATACATAGTCAGTGAAAATCTAATGGGGGATACAAGACAAAGGATTGAGCTTGTATCATATTTTGTGGGACCCCTTTCACTCAGTAACCCGGAGTAGGTATCAAATAATGTACCCCGTACTAGGCAGAGAAGGGGCACGCTTACGGACTGACTATAAAAGATCCAAACGTGACGGACGGTGTGGGCGGCGCAAACCGACCGGACCTTGTGCGTGCATGGGCCGAGCAGAAGGGGATAAGACGACCGTGACACCAGTAGATATGGTTGTGCACATCTTGGTAAATGAAGGGTTGCCACTTTAGGAAGTGATACCTCCTACTGTGGGTCCAACACAGGGTATCTACGGAGTAAGGAGCCGATCGATTAGGGTGGAAGTTAGGATACAAGAGAAGCGTATACACCTTATCCTATCTACCTTGTCACGTCTACCTTTTATGTAGCTATCTCTCTCTTATCCACTTTATATGCCTATCATGCTACTTTTATTTATTTACTAGCTAAAAGTAACTAGACTCGCCAGACTTTATGTCTGACCCTTTTTGTTTCTCCTTCTTTCTTCCATTCCCCCGCAGGTTCTCAAGGGAGGGAATTCTCAGGCTTAGTTAAGATTCTGCTATCGTCTTGCTTGGAGATTCTAGATGTATTGCTCAAGTTTCTATCTTTTCTACTATGGCTTATGATTTGGGATTATGCTTTCTTTGTTATTGTACTCTGATATTTAAAATACAAGACAGAAGTTTTAATGATGTACTGAGTTTATGTATTTTCAGACATATGCTGTAACCATGCTTTATGATTAATAAAAGTTTTTAATTCCACTGCTATTTTATATCTGTCTTGTAATGTTTCTGTTCTATTTACCTATAATGCTTCACGAAAATTAGTGCATTCCCTTAGTGATGACATTAACGGACGTGGGGTGTCACACTTGGTATCAGAGCTGAACGTTACCAAATTGGATAAAGTTTTTGAAAATTATTTTCAAAAAGGTTTTAAAAGAAAGCATTTTCAAAAAGAAAAGTCTGTTTTTAAAAGCATATTCCCCAAAGCCATGGGAAATATCTCTCGATTCCTCGCTTAATTCCTTTTTCTTTTTGTCTGGGGAACCGATTCTTCCTGAAAGGTATCCTTATTCTGGCATAATGTCGTAGGCATGTTTAAACTGCGACACATGTCGAAGGGCAACGAAGTGCCTAACCTCCATCTGTAGCTGCAGTAGAATCACCTACAGCCAATTTTCTCGAGCTTCGTAAGGATTTCCATGCGATGGAGGCAACTTTCGAGAGACTTGTTAACTTGTTACACAAGGATGGTAAAAAGGAGAACAAGGGAGTTAGGGCTAAGGAGCACATCCCAAGGATGAGAAAAATGATGGCCCAGGAAGGGAACACAAATAAAGTTCAACTAGATCTGAAAGGAAGAAGTTAAGATTGAAGAAACACAAAATAAAAAGGTATGGCCCAAGAAAGGACAGCAACAACAACAACAGAAGAAGGGCGGAAAGAATGACAAGTCTAAGGGTAAGAGGAAGTGCCGTAGTTGCGGGCGAGAAGGTCACTTGGCCCAGGGTTGCAGGCAAAGGAAGAATGTTTGCTTCGTTTGTGAAGAGGCTGGACATTATTCTAGGGAGTGCCCAAGGAAGCAAGGGCAAGGTCGAAGGATAAAACCTCTGGAGGGCAAGCGAATGCTCCCGTGGCTAGTGCACCAGATAGAGGTAGGAAAGTTCCATGAAAGGTTTGATTTCTCTTTCCACTCACCCTATTAGAACCCTTTTGATTCTGGTGCCTCACATTCATTTATATCAAGTTCTGTAGTTGAATTTCTGCACTTAATTACTAGTATGGTAGTGGATCCTGTAGTTGTTTCAAACCCCATTGGTGGTTCGGCTCATTTAACTATGATTTGTCGGGGTTTGAAAATATCTGTGTTAGGCATCGAGTTTGAATGTGACGCGTATGTACTCGACTTATGGGCTATGGGTTGATTCTAGGAATGGATTGGCTTACCACGTATGGTGCCATTCTGGATTATGAGAAGAGGATTGTTAGGCTTCTAACTTTTCATGGGAAAAACCTCGAGATCTCGTGTGACCCACAAGTGTTGGTTATGCTTAGTATCCTAGAGTCTCTTAATGCATTTATCGACGATCTGCAATCTGTTCCAGTAGTCCGGGATCTTTCCAATGTTTTTGATGAGGTTCGGGGTTTACCTCCAAGGCGTGAGATCGACTTTCATATATATCTGGCGGACAGTTCAAAGACAGTTGCATTTCTTGTGCTCCATATGGCTCCAAGGGAAAGGAGGGAGCTGAGTAAGCAAGTAGGGGAGCTACTTGAGGAAGGGTTTATCAGACGAAGCATATCTGAGTGGGGTTCTTCAGTAGTATTCGCAACTAAGGCGAATGGTTCGCTTCGTTTGTGTGTTGATTAAAGAGAGCTGAATAAACTCACTAAGAAGAATAGGCACCCACTTCCAAGGATTGATGATTTATTTGATCAACATGTTGGTGCCTCGGTATTTTCTTAGTTAGAATTGGCCACGGGGTTCCATCAGTTGAGGGTGGATGAGGACAACATAGATAAGGATGCCTTTAGGACTCTGGACGGTTTCTTTGAATGGCTAGTTATGCCTTTTGGGCTGGCGAATGCACCTGCCTATTTTGTTGATCTGATGAGTAGCGTGTTTCGGGAGTTCCTAAATAAATTTTTTGTACTCTTTGTCGAAGATATTTTGATCTTCTCCAAAAGCGAAGAAGAGCATGCCCAACATTTGAGAGAAGTTTTGAAAAATCTCTGTGACCATCAGCTTAAAGCAAAATTCTCCAAATGCCATTTTTGGAGAAAAGAGGTGAGATTCTTAGGGCATTTGGTCTCTAAAGAAGGGACAGATGTAGATCCCGCGAAGGTGATTGCAGTGCAAGATTGGTAGGTTCCTAAAAATGCAACCGAGGTGAGAAGCTTTCTTGGATTAGCAGGTTACTATAGGAAGTTCATTAAGGACTTCGCAAAGATATTAGCCCCACTCACCAGGCTAAAGAAGAAGAACTTGGCATTCTCATGGGATATAGACTGTGACGTTGCTTTTCAACGACTGAAGAGGGCTCTGACAACAACCCCAGTCTTGACCTTGCCTGATGGGAATAAAGTTTTTATCGTTTACACTGATGCATGCGGTATAGGGCTTGGTGCGGTTCTAATGCAAGAAGGGAAAGTAGTGTGTTATGGGGGTAGACAGCTAAGGCTCATGAAAAGCACAACCCCAACCATGGTCTAGAGCTATCTGCCATAGTATTCACGTTAAAGATGCGGCATCATTATTTACTTGGAGAGAAGTTCGAGTTATACACCGATCATAAATCTCTCAAGTATCTATTCTCGTAGAAGGATCTCAATTTAAGGCAACAACGTTGGATGGAGTTTCTAGCTTCTTATGATTTTGAGATTTCTTATACCCTTAGCAACGGTAATGTGGAGGCAGACACACTAAGTAGGCAGAGGGTGGCCCCTGAGTCCTCTGTTTGTGGAAAGAAAGAACTTGGAGTTCATATTAGCTTTTGATTTTAGACCCTCCATCGAGATTTTGCTTGATTTGTTTGCATCCTTGGAGATACGACTGACTCTTATGGAACAAATAGGAGCTTCGCAACAAGGTGAACCATAGATTCTAGACATCATAGATAAGCTCAAAATAGGGGAGACTTCTTGTCACCTCAGCAGATATGCCATAAAGGAAAAGGGGTGGTTGCGACGAGATGGAAGGCTTTGTGTTCCTCAAACTTGAAGCTTGATAAAGGCAGTGCTAGAAGAAGCCTACCATTCTAAGATGCATTCATCCAGGCAGTGATAAGATGTAAAGGGACATGAAGAGGGTTTTCGTTTTGGCTGGGATGAAGAAAGATGTGGCCGAATTTGTTTCTCAATGTTTAGTTTGCTAGCAAGTCAAAGCTGAGCAAAAGGAGCCCAGTGGATTACTTCATCCATTGAAAGTTCCGTAGTGGAAATGGGGGAGTCTCTATGGATTTCATAGATGGTTTGCCTAAGATCGAATAAAGGCAACACCAGTATCTGGGTTGTGGCAGATAGACTCACTAAGAGCGCTCACTTTATTCCGGTTAAGAGCAAGAGGATAGCATCATGGTTAGCAGCAATTTATGTGTGTGAGATAGTTCGTCTTCGTGGAGTGCCTTCCAGCATCGTGAGCGATCGTGACCCCATCTTCACTAGTGAATTTTGGAGGAGCTTGCAAGAAGCAATAGGTACACAGTGTTGTTTGAGCACCGCTTATCATCCTCAGACCGATGGACAAACGGAGAGGGTGAACAGAATTCTAGAAGATCTTTTAAGGCTGTGTATCCTAGACTTCGGGGGGACTTGGGAAGAGCATCTTCCTTTAGTAGAGTTTGCCTATAATAACAGTTATCTAGCTAGCATCGGCATGGCACCCTTCGAAGCACTGTACGGACGACCCTGTAGATCACCAACTTTTTGATAGGAGTCTAGTGAAAGATTATTACTTGGACCAGATATGGTTAGGGAAACGTCTGAAAAGATTGACCTTACTCGATGGCGGATGAAGATAGCTCAAGATAGGCAGAAATCTTATGTAGACAAGAGAAAGACTGACATCGAATTTAAAGTAGGAGACTTAGTTTTTATCAAAGTGTCACCTCTGAGGAATGTGGTTCGCTTCGGATTGGTAGGGAAGTTAGCACCTAGGTTTGTGGGACCATTTCCCATAATCGAGAGGATTGGCCAAATGGCCTATAGATTAAAGCTTCCTGAAAATCTATCTGGTGTTCATGATGTTTTCCATGCTTCTCATCTGCGGAAGTGCCTGCATGACACCGCAACAATCGTTGAGCCGAGTGTGTTGGAAGAAGTCAAAGTGGAACTGGAGGCGACAGTTAGGCGGGTCCCTACCCGTATTCTGGGATCAAAAGTTAAGAAGCTACGCAATAAAGAGATCAAGTTGCTAAAGGTTCAATGGGGAAACAACCCAAAGGATACGACTTGGGAGACCGAAGACAAGATTCATGCTTCGTACCCTTTTCTTTCCAAGGGTATGTTCTTAACTCCTTTTCCCAAAGCTTTATCAGTACTTGTTTCTATCATTTGTGTTACAACTCGGAATTTTAGAACCAATTTTTATGTTTTAATCTAAACTATTTTTAGGTATATGGAGTATAAATTGGTTATTTTTACGAAATAAAAATTTGAGAATAACTTAAATAAATTGTTTAAGTGATTAATTTTAACTTATTTGATAATTATAGCATGTATTGATTGTAAATAATTTTGGTGATTCTATTCCTTTTTTATCACATCTTCTCTTATGATATATGTTTATATTATCTAAATGTTTTTATCTATTTTATACTATTCCATTTTGGAGTCACGTTCATGTTCATATATTACGTCTCATTCAATTTTTCATTCATACTGTTTTTATAGTTCGTATCTGAAAAGAAAAATACAAATTTATATGTGCCAAAGTTGTCCCCTTTATTAACCTGTTTGATATCATTTATTATATGAATTTATTTTTCAACTCATAGTTATCTACTTTAAATTATAGGAGAACTAAATATGATTTTATATGTTTTATGCTTAATTTTTTTTATCGTATTCATTTGTCAAAAAAATAATCGTCATAATTAGACTTTTATGTATGTTTGTTAGATTCTAATTTTAATACATACTAAATCAAAACTTCACATATTCATTTGTTATTTTATAATGATTTAAACTGTCAAGTAATTAGTTATTCATAGTACATGTGTCATTTTAATTCAAGATTTAATTTTTTCCTTTTATGGGCAAATACAATTTTAATCTTATAAATCTTCCTAAACTGAAGCTTGATTATATTTTGTAATTCTAGTTATCAAATTATGACAAAGGTTAAATTTCATTTTATATGCATATATATATGATTTAGAGTTCAATTACTAACTTGAATGAATGTGCCAATAATAAGGAAAATACTGCACCTTTTTTTTCATAAATGTCGGCCTTAATTACTTAACCATTCCTTTGGTTAACATATGTTAACTTTTTTCTATTAGTAAAATTTCTTTTAAGGCATTTTACACACATGCACTTGCATAAATATTTACTATCACTTATTTGTTTTAAAATAAATTTTGGACAACAAAGGCATGAAATATTCTGTAATAATTGTCATTAACTTGATAAAAAAAAGCGAAATGAAACAAAGGATGGAAATGTATAAACATCTGCGCATGAAGAAAAAAAAATGTTTTCTTTATGACATCATTCTAATTATGGAAGTAAAATTATATCTTGTAATCAATTGCATGAATTAAGACTATCTTTCCAGAATAAAATAAATCTGCCATTAACGAGATGCGTTAACAAGAGAACTTTTTTTTGGTGTAGTCTTATTCTTTTAAAAATTAAAGATGTGGTAATAAATGTGGTATGGTAATTAACTTTCAATAAATGTTTTTGAATCACCTATTGTAATAAATCACTAGTATTTATGGTCGTTGTAACTTGCGTAACACCCATTTAGACCAAAGATTAAAACATATTTTGGGATAGTATTACACCAAAAGTTATTTTTGAAATAAAAATTTTAGTATTAAGACATAATAGGGGGTAAGATTTTTGGGATATAATAAATGATTGGAAGAAGGTTAGCGACTTTTATTTAATAATATGTATCTACACACAACCATGCTTCACAAAAACTAACAATAAAATATTATAAAAGAGCTTTTGTCTTCTCCCCCAAAAAGCCTAACCTATTGTAGCAATCGCCCCCCTTGAATTTCATGGCCATAATCCTTCCATACTTCTTCCTCTAATTTCCATCAATCCAAACTCTAAAATTCACCAATCCTTTAGAATTTATTGAAGAGATTTTCCTCCTCTCTCCATCCATACGGACATTAGCATCTGTAGTGAGGTATTCCGAGAGCTACAGGCCCCTAAACTTGACAGGTTTCAACCGCCGCCGCCCCCTATTGACGCCATCGCACCTGCTAAGGGTGGGACCCTCCTATGCGCCGCTTTTCGCTCTCCGACGCTGCACCATCCGATCTTCATACCACTGCACCATTCGATCACAAAAGTGAAACCTAGAATTGAACTAATTCGAAAAGCTTACGGCCTTGTCTGTTAATTGAGGAAGAAGGTGAAATATTATTTAATTATTTAAAACTAATTTATTTTAAATATTATCAATGTAAATTTAATCATATCTCATCCGTACTGACTCAGAACGGAACGATTTTCAAAGCGATGCGATCGTAGAGACGAGATCTACGATTCTAGACTGAAAAGAAGCGATTCTGAGCTGATTGAATTTTGGGTCAAATTTTCAGATCTGAACAATTTAGATTCAAAAGAACGGTGAGAAATCCAATTTTATTTTTTTTATTATTTATTTATAACAAGTAGAATAAATCTAATTGTATTCTCATTGATTCATTGTACATGCTATGTACGTGATTTGATTTGTATGCGTTGTGTTAATATAGATCAGATCTGTTAATTTAGATGTTTTGTTAATATAGTTCTATCTGTGATGTGTTAATTAAAATAAATCCTTTTTGTTGACATTTTGTTGAATCATATATATTCAATAAAAATGGAGCATCATGTCGATATTATTGAATTGAATTAGAATTTTCAATTCAATAAAAATTTCACATTTGTCTATGTTATTGAATTGAATTAGAATTTTAAATTCGATTAAAATTTCACCTTTTTTATTGGACCGAATTAGAATTTTCAATTCAATGAAAATTTCAACTTTGTTTATTTTGTTGAATTGAATTAGAACTTTCAATTCAACATAAAAATATCACTTTGTTTATTTTGTTGAATTGAATTGGATTTTGCAATTCAATAAAAATATCACCTTTTGTTAATGTTGGATTTAATTAGAATTTATAATCCAATAAAAATATTGATTTTGTTGTTATAATTAAAATTGCAACAAAAATGGATATTTGGGTAAATAGGAAAATTAGTTAAACAAAAATCCTTATTTTTGTTTATTGAACTTGTGACACCAAAAATGAAATTTGTGTAAATAGAAAAATTGTTCATGTTTTAATCAAATCATGAATTCATTAAAATGTACAATTTTAATGTTAATAATGTAAGTAGAAAAATTGTTCAAGTTTTTCATCAAAACATGAATTTATTAAAATATACAATTTTAATGCCAAGAAAAAGAATAAGATTAAAAAGTTATATTTTTATTTGCATTTTAGATGTAAATAAAAATATAGATTAAAAAGTTATATTTTTATTTGCATTTAGATGTAAATAAAAATATAGATTAAAAAGTTACAATTTTTGTTGGCATTTTAGGTGCAAATAAAAGAGTAGATAAAAAGTTACATTTTTATTTAGATTTTAGTTGTAGAAAAAAAATGATAGAATTAAAAGTTACATTTCTATTTTTAAATTAGAGACAATAAAAAGAATAAAATCAAAAGTTACATTTTTATTTATATTTTAGATGTAAATAAAAGAATGCATCAAAAGTTACATTTTTATGTACAATTTTGATGTAAAATCAAAAGTTACATTTTTATTAATAATTTAGATGTAAAATCAAAAGTTACATTTTTATTGACAATTTAGATGTAAAATCAAAAGTTACATTTCTAATGACATTTTAGATATGTAATTAAAAGGATAGAATTACATGTTTCATTTTTGTTGTCATTTTAGAGACAATAAAAAGGATAGAACTAAAGTTACATTTTCATTTACATGTTAGATGTAAATAAAAAGAAAAGATTAAGAGTTACATTTTCATTTACACGTTAGATGTAAATAAAAAGGATAGATTAAGAGTTACATTTTCATTTACATGTTACATGTAAATAAAAAGGATAGATAAAGAGTTACATTTTCATTTACATGTTTAATGTAAATAAAAAGGATAGATTAAAAGTTACATTTTCATTTAAATGTTAGATGTCAATAATAAGGATAGATTAAGAGTTACCTTTTCATTTACATGTTAGATGTAAATAAAAAGGATAGATTAAAAAGTTACATTTTTTTATTTACATTTTAGATGTAAATAAAAGAGTAGATTAAAAAGTTTTTTTTTTACATTCTAGATGTAAATATAAGAACAGATTAAAGAGTTACATTTTTATTTACATTTTAGATGTAAATAAAGGATAGTATTTAAAGGTTACATTTTTATTTACATTTTAGTTGTAGTAAAAATGATAGAATTAAAGGTTGTATTTTTATTGTCAATTTAGAGACAATAAAAAGAATAGAATTTAAAAGTTACATCTTTACTTACATTTTAGATGTAATAAAAAGAATGGAATTAAAAGAAATAAAAAACATAGAATTAAAAGTGACATTTTGATTGACATTTTAGAGACAATAAAAAGTATAGTTTTAAAAGTTGTATTTTTATTTTCATTTTAGAGATAATTAAAAGAATAGTTTTAATACTTGCATTTGTAATGTCATTTTAGAGACAATAAAAAGAGTAGAATTACATGTCACTTTTTATTGTCATTTTAGATGAAATAAAATAGTAAAATTAAAAATCATGTTTTTATTGTCATTTGGTTTCAACAAAAAGAGTGAACATTAAAAAAATAATTCATTGTAATTTGATTTCCATTGAAAAGAATTTGACATTTATGATTTGTCTCAAATCGTCACTTTTATCATGTTAGTTAAGATTTAGAAAATCATATGTAGAATTTCTAACATGAATATGAACTATACTTGGCTTGCATGTGATTGATTGAAAGTAGTTGAAATTGCCAAAAGATTTATATATATATATATATTAATTAAAATTAAACGAATCGCGCGCGGTACTTTGCGTTTTGGCAATCGTAACTTCAAATGTTTATATCAAAAGATCCAACCGTCGGATTTTCCCAAAACTGGAACCTTAGGACTGCTTTGGGAAGATCTTTCCAATGATATAAACTTTGTTAAAATCCAACGGTTAGATTTCAAAATAAGTGTAAATCAAATTTCGATAAAAACAACGCTAGGGCTGCCCATTGACCCGAAGCATCATTAAATAAATTTAGCTATTTTTAAATAAATAAAAATAGCGATCAATCGTTATTAAATACTATTAACAATATGAAATGATTTTAAACTATATATATGTGAGGATCATTTGAAAAGACCGAGTTAAATCTCATTTCAAATGGTCATACGACGATCTAAATTGAAGATCTTAAAGACGACGATTGAAGACCGACGATCTTCACATCGAAAGGATAACTACTGATGCCTGGCATTGGCTAGCTACCAATAAAGGGTCAAAGTGATAGTTGTTCAGACGTACTTGTTGATTGTTCGGATACACGAGCACCTCACTTCCGTATTGGACATACGGGACGAGGAATAAGGTGACTCCGGTTTCGTTCAGACCCAGAACAGACTTGTATATTGATGTGTGTCCGACATTGAATTTCGTTCTGTGTAATTAAATTGATATCTATTAATATATATCTGTGGTGGCAAAGAATTCATTCTCTTGCTTAACACCCTTCTTTGAGACGCATGAGCTCAAAGGTTATATATTGGTAGTTATCGATCACATGGCGTGAATTGTTAATATGACATGCCAAGATGCAATAGATCAAGGCTTTTGTTGAAAAGCAGAGCCTTGTGGATGATGATCAAAGTATAGCCTAAATAGCTTTGTGTATTACGTTACCTTGCAAGCCTCACACCCCGGTAGAGTCAAAAACGGGACAAGGGAACGCAGGGAGTGCACATGTTTCCTTCTAGCTAGAAATGGTGTTTGAGTTTTTATAAGGCCCGACATTTTTACTCATGTGGTTGATGGAATGAGGCGCCTCGGATTTATTGGTCGCCAATGGCTAATTTATAGGTCCAATAGGATCGGGGAGCGTGTGTTCAGGAATTGCCAATCCACTAAAGTATTTGTGGACCGGCCCTGCTGTATCCAAGGGCTCGCCAGCGTCCGAATCCTGAGACATTGCTATAGTGTCTCGAATCAGTTAGGAGATCGTCCCTAGCCTTGACTCATGATGGAAAACTAATCTCCAATACGACATTACGATTTGATTGTAAACTTATATATGGCGACATAGTATATGGTAGCTATGCCGTCTAGGATTGATACATTTACTTTGAAGTATTTTTGAAACATAGTAGACACTGATAATAATATTTTCTATGTATCAAACATTTTTGATCATTATAAGTTAAAACTCTATCCTCCGGTCTGCATTGCATTGTGTGATGGGACATGAGTCTTATAATGGTTTCATTTTCTAAAAAGCATTGTGTTGTTTTTAAATAAAATTTATTAATCATATGCACTGGCAATCCAATGGAGTTAACCCGTTCCGCGTTAGCGGCATGGTCCAGTGATTAGCCATATTGTTAATTAACAAAGATTTCTCATACCAGTCCCGTAACTGACCTGTAGTTTGTTTCACTTGCAAACTCGGGTGCCCATATTTTCCACACGGGCAGTTGTAACACCCCGTAATTCTGTAACGCTAAGATTCACGAATCAAGGCAGAATTAAAAGTTAAAATCAAAATTAAGGGAAACGGGTTGCGCCATTGCGTTTGTCTCGGAATTCTGCATGAAAACGAGTCCGAGTTTGCGTAAATCGAAGTCCGTATGAGGAAGATATGACCTCTGGAAGTTTCAGCAAAATTCAAATTTCAAAACAGACTCAGAAGGGACCCAGGTCGACTGGGTAGTCGACCCCTCCCACCGATTCGTTGACTTCTACACTATATAAACAGCCCTGGTCTTCTTCTCTATTCACAATTCTTTTCTATCCTTATACTGCCTCTGAGAAAATATATAAATAAATAAAAATAAGAAGATAATACGAAAATCCAAGATAAGGCTATGCTGCTTAAGTTGTCTAGAAGAGATTCAAAGCTTCAAGATAAGGATTAAAGGCTAAACGTCGCACGAATCATAGCAACGCCTCCTTTCTATTCTAATCTAATCTCTGTAAGTCAGTTATTTCTAGATTTGAACGTTTTTCTCTGTTCGTGACATGAAATTAAAGGAATAAAAGAATATGCCAAATCTCTCTCTCTCTCTCTCTCTCTCTCTCTCTATTCGAATCAGTGCCTATACTCTTGAACCTAATTAAGAACTGTCATGATTCGAGGACAAATAAGACCATGACTATGAAACTATGGACCTTAAAACCTTATTCCTATGACTACGAACATTTGCCTATGACTATAAACATTTGCCTATGACTATGGACATTGCCTATGACTATGAACATTGCCTATGACTGTGACTGTGACTATGAGGATTATTTCCTTGACTAAGCCTATGCCTTTTGTTAGGAAATATAAACTATCGCCTATGACATAACAAGGACATCTGTGATTAAACACCTGTGATTCCTGACTAGGAAAGTGTTGCCTAAGTTTTGTGACTATGAAATTGGGTCTAAACCCGATCATCTATTCTGTCTATTCTTGGTTATCTTTGGTTTTAGACCTTGGGAATTTACCTATTAAGTTAGGTCTACCCATGTTCTTGAACCTACGTCTCTATTCTGTCTATTCTTGGTTTTCTTTGGTTTTAGACCTTGGGAATTTACCTATTAAGTTAGGTCTACCCATGTTCTTGAACCGACGTCGTTATTCAACCTTTTTATGCCAGTTAGTATATCTATCTTTTGCATAGCATCTTTGGTTCATTCCCTATTTTCTATGAACCTAGCTTTATTTATAATCTAGACAGAATCACGATTATACAAACGGTGGGAATGCGGTTTGGGCAAAATATGAAATTTACTAAAAACGTAGTTTAACTAGGAAATTGGCATAAATTGGGAACATGTATTATGGCATGTTCATAGAAATGCAAATTGGATAAATTTGACATGAATTATAAGATGTGTAATTTGAATCTAATGTTGACGTGTAAATCTAGCATTTACATGAATAGTGAACTAGAGTAATAAGTCTAGAATTAGAATGTTGAATCGGAATTGGATTAGCTAGTTTGGCATGGCAAGTATATTGGCATAAATGTGAAATTGGCCATAATTGGCAGGTTTAGCAAAATCAGGGTTAGTGACACTTAATTTGGTATAGTCCACATACCAAAAAGCATAAATATGATTTAGAAGGGGAAATGGGCCATAAGAATGAATGTAGACAATTTACATTAAAAGAGTAATTAGGAAATGAGTAAATTAGGAATAATTTACTTATAGAATTTGGCCTGAATGAGGAAATATAAATTTAGACAAATTAAAGGTTTCTTAACGACATCTCTTTAATGACACACCAGAAAGTTCTAGGGTGACAGAGAGGATAGTGTCTAGGCTTGGGTTTGGAAAATACAAGTTTCCTGCTATCCCTGGCTATCCCTAACTGATCCGATGAACCGGATGGTTACTTTCAAAACTTGATTTGAAAATAAATTGAAACCCTTTGAACTTAGAAAACATGAATATGGCAAACCCGAGGTTAGACTGAGTTGCGATGTAAACCTGCCCGGAACCAACCGGCACATCCAGTAGTCGCAACAATACCTGTCTAATGTGAGTGGTAGCGGCTTTAATTTATTTAGTTAAAGATAGAACAAGAAAGGTAGGGTTAAGACACTTAACCAGTTCAACATGATAACTAGACTGATGGGTGCGGTTAGGTTCAGACTGACACTTAACACAGTTAAGCTAGAATGGGAGGGTTAAGTCCATAGGAACACTTAACCAACTTAACACGGTTAAGCTAGAATGAGAGGGTTAAGTCCATAGGAACGCTTAACCAACTTAACACAGTTAAGCTAGAATGGGAGGGCTAAGTCCATAGAGACAATTAACCAAACTCAAGGTAGCAAAACGAGACTTGTAGGGGTTAAGTAAAGTTAATACACTTAGCCAAATTACTATGTTAACTAGACCAGAGGTTGGGGTTAAGTAAAATCTAATACACTTAGCCAATTTTGATATGCTAGCTGGGCTAGACCGTAAGGTTAAGTAAACCTGAACACTTAACCATCAGGTTGTGATAAAGGAATGAGGTTAAGTCCAAAACATGAAGGGATAATACTTAACCATTAATAACATGTTAGTTAAAACAGACGGGCAAGGTTAAGTTAAAAAGGAACACTTAACCAATACAGGATGAAGGGGTAGGGTTAAGTAATAAGAAATATTTAACCAATATAACTTGGTTTGTGGTAGGGTTAAGTCATCATGAATCACTGATAACACTTAACCAGTTTAACAGGATGAATGAAGAGGGTTAAGTTGGCTCGAATTGACTAATGACACTTAACCAATCCAAATTGACGGGAAAGAGAACTAAGTAGTAAACCTTAGTTAAGAAAACAACGATTCTGGAAACTAAGTGGTAAATCTTAGTTAGTAAAACTAAGTAGTAATTCTTAGTATAACACGGGAAGGAGCGAATGTCCGTCTGAGTAAAAAGGAGGCTCCAACGAATTGGGTTACGAAGCCCGAGGCTTCGAGGGGACGTGAGGGTACTCTTGGTATCCCTCTGTGAGGCTGCAGATGATCCGCCTGGGCCCATAGAGGTTAAGGTCTGCGCAGAAGAACCAGGGGTATGCCTTGGTTGCAATACATGGCAACCTAAAGACTAGGATGGACCGGCGTGATTCGGCGAGCAAACGGTAGCCCTGTGATAGCGACTCGTCGTCTACCATCCATCTTGAGTCAATCGAGATACGTGAAGCGGAAAGGAGGAGAACTCCAAAAGACCATATACCTACTATCTAGTTATGGGTGAGGATGGCCATAGGATAGTGGGGCACCGGGGGCCGGCGTATAGTTCTCATTTTACAAGGTGTGCCTTTCATTAGTTGAGGGAGGGGTCAAGTGGGACCATAGCCACTGGAATAAAAACAGACCTTAGCATCTGCATCGGCAGATATTTGAAAGCTCCCGACCGAGTTCTGTATTCCTTGATTTGCCCTGTCACAGGACTCGGACCGCACATTACAAGACATGTGCATCTAGACAAGCGATAACGATTCGCGATACATGCGTGGGGAAGTATAGGAACATATACCACTCTAGGTAGTGTGTCCTAGACTTGGGGGCATCGTTCGACAGGTAGCGTAATCCCTAGTTGGACTAGGTGGCATAAACCCTGAACTCGAGAAGCGTTCAGCAGATAGCGTAAACTCTAGTTAAATCTAGAAAGCACTTGATAGAAAACCCTAGATTAAATCTAGGTAACAAATAAATAAATGGATGCCTGAAGGCGATGGAAAATACAGGGATTGGGATCACGTTAGCGTTACTAGTTGGGACACTAGTTAAGCGATGCAGAGATATATAGAAACCAATATAACAAGGAAATAGCGAAGCGGCGAAAGTATTAGAGCATATCCTGTTTATCTTATCTTAGCATATCTTGTGATTATCTTGTACAATCTTGCTGACCCTATGGTCATGGTGTAATCTTGGATTCAGTTAATTCATGTCGTTTGTTTTTCCATGTTCACATGTTAGAAGTTACTGAACTTACTCAGGCTTAATGTCTGACTCTGTTTTTCTTTCGTCTTCTTTTCTTCCGTTCCCCCCAGGTAGTAGAGGAGGGAGTAGTATAGCTCAGGTTAAGTTGGACTGTCACTCTTTCCCAGCTTGAAGATTTGTCGAAGTTTTGCTTGGATTCTCTTTTCAGATGCTATGGCTGGTTCTTGCTACATTGGGGAATATAAATGTATTTTTATGCTTCTTTATTTTGTAAGACAGATGACACTCTGATATTGAAAAGAAATCTATGTACAAACTATTTTATCAATAAAGCAAAGTTCTATTTTCCGCTGTTTAATTTCTGCCTATCTTGTAATTTATCTGCATCTTTTACCCTAAATGCTCCACAGAACTTAGTGCATTCCCTTTGTGAGTGACACTAACGGATGTGGGGTGTTACAGCAGTCGAGTAGCTTTTTGCAGATATTTTTAGCAGGATCCTGAATTGAAGCTTAACGCTGTGTCCAAAGCATGGATAGTCTTCTGCTGTATCAGTTTATTCATTTCCGCTGCATTGTATTAAATCTATTGTAAATTTATTATTCCGCTATTGTATTATATTCGATGTACTCTGATATTCTGTATTCTGATGTAACATTATTATAATGTTTATAAAAGTCTTCTGTTATTTGCTCTGATGTGTTGTATGCCCAAAGTTAATGCATTCAAGGATTTCCAACTTTTGGATCAGACCTATGTGGTTTATGGTCGATTCAAAGCGCGGGAATTTTCGGGTCATTACAATTTGTGTATATCTTATCCGTAGTATTTTTCGACCTTTAGATAGAATCCTATGGATGTAAACATGTGTTTGAAACATGTTATGTTTGATTGATGCAAGTGGATACAAGTATTTGCTAATGGTTGCCTGTGGATGCATATACACACACATTAGGCACTAATATCGGCTCAATCACTCTCATACTGCATGTGGATGTGTATGCATTTTCTTTTCTTTTATGGATGGAAATGGATGAACTGGCATATGGATGTTGCATTTGGACAAATGAGTATGCACACATATAGAGCTTACATGTTATAGTAGGCTTATTTGCATACATATTGAATTCATAGCACTAACATACATTGCATTAAGGAGGTCAACTGAATCAGTAGACCGCCTGATCTTCGCATTAGTATTGGGACATATACACACACCTTTACATATATTCATGTAAGCATTAGAAATCCTCAAGGACAATGGATGCCAGTGATTGATGAATGAGTATATGGATGATGGATGGTAGGATATTCATTCTTCTCAACTTAGAGATTTCGGGGATGAAATCCTTTAAGTAGGGGTAATGTAACACCCCATAATTTTGTTAACAATAAAAAGGATAAATTAAATAATAATTAATTTAATATTAAGAATTAAGGGAAACTGACTACGTCATTACGTCCGTCTCGAAATTCTGGTTAGGATAGACACCTAGTTTGCGTAATACGGATAACATATGAAGAAGTTACCGACGATAAAAGTTTGAAAATCAAGACCATGTATAACTGGCGCACTTGCCAAGTGAGCCAAGGCAATTCTGCACTGGCGCACCTGTAAAGTGCGCCCAGAATAGTTTTTAGGTATTCGGGCCTTTTCCAAGTGGGAGGTGTCCCACGACCAGATTTACCCTAGGGTTTATTTGGCTGTCGGTTCCAGAGGGTTCTGCAACTATAAATACATGGCTATTTCACATATTTCTTCAATAGAAATCATGGTGGCCAAACTCTGTCGGAATCTGAACTGAACTAGGGTCTCTCATCTCCTTCTATCAACTAAAGCAAATCAATTTCTAAGATTCAACCATAGACTCAACACCAACTTCTTTTCTATCATCTTAGCAATCCAATCAGAGTGAGTTTCTAGTTGCTTTTAGGTTTAGATAAATAAAAGAGAATTGTGAAAGACTATGATTTGGATACATTGTAAACCTTGAATCTAAGTTATTGTTAGATCTTATGCTATGTCATGATAGATCTATTTCTCTAGATCCAATTCAATTGTGATTATTCTACTATGTTATTATTGTGGATCTTGATTTGTAACTATATTGTGGTTAATATAGATCTGTAAATTTGGACAGTTATATCATAGGATATATCTAATCATTTATGTAAATCATGAACATATGTCACCTTGAATTGGTTATGATTGGATTTAAATCTTTATCTTAATTGTAACTTTTGTGACATGCTATGATGTGGATTTTTGTAGATCTATTTCTAAACTAGTAGATCTAATTTATGTGGACACTGAAACTATTAGACAGATCTGGATTATCACCTTATGTTATCATGTTAGATCTATTTTATGTGATATAATTTATCACCTTGCATTATCATGTTAGATCTATTTTAACCTCTAGAACTATTTTATGTGATCTAATTTATCACCTTGTGTTATCATGTTAGATCTATTTTAACTCTAGATCTGAATTATGTGATCTAATTTATCACCTTGTGTTATCATGTTAGATCTTAACTGATTAGATATCTAAATTGCTTTTATTTAGATCTTACTATGCTTATTATGACATCATAGTTATTGACTCCCAACCGTTCATTAGTTTTATGCCCACCTTGCTATGGTGACAACTTCATGTCTATGCAAGTATGTATGTTCACTGTATTATCATGCTAGTTTATGTTTATGCCAAGATGATCATTTTAGTTATATTCCCATTATTTTCCCTATTATCGTTTATGACTAGGCTATTGTCTAGCCTAGGCATGTTGCCAATTTTGCGAGAGCGCTAATTAAGGAATGGGGGGAAAAGGGTTAAAAATGGCATAATTTGAATATGAACATTTTTGGACATGTAATTAAAATTATTGAGTAAAATAGGTATTGACACCTATAAAAGGAAAGGATTAATTAATTGGTAAATTAATTAAAAATGGAATGTCTAGCAATTACATTTAGGAATTGTAATTGTACTTATGACACAAGGTTCGGTTGCATTAGTGGTGGAAGTCTGCCAGGACCCGACCGGCATTTCCAGAAGCCACTAATGTTGAACCTAATGTGGGAGGTCTAAGTACGCAAACACGAATCGGGATAAGACACGAGGTTAGGCCCAACTGTGGAGTAAGACTGCCCGGACCCGACCGGCATATCCAGCATCCACACGTTGTGTGCCTAATGTGGGCGGTCTAGCCCATTATAAACCATGAATGGACATGGTAATGAATTGGACTACTTAACCTAATATAATCCATAAGTGATTGTATGAATATGAACTAAAGTTAGGGTTAAGTAAATCTTGGGTAGTGGGTAATATTAGTATATATAGACCCACAAACTTAACCGTTAAATAAATATGCTTGAATCAGTGGGTGGGTTAAGTAGATTTAAGGGGTTGGGTAATATTTACATATAGGCCCACGAACTTAACCTAAAAAGGTTATATAATTAAAGACACCTAATGGTATACATAATCGATGGAAAATATAAAAGGTTATATAATTAAAGACACATAAAGGTATACATAACCGATGGAAAATATAAAAGGTTATGTGATTAAAGACACCTAGAGGTCTACATAACCGGTGGAAAATATAAAATTATATAATTAAAGACACCTTTTAGGGTAAGCATAACTGGTAGACACCTAGTGGTATACATAGTCAGTGAAAACCTAGTGGGGGATACAAGACAAAGGGGAGAGCTTGTATCATATGTATGGGACCCATTTCAGTCAGTAATCCATAGTAGGTATCAAATAAAGTACTCCGTACTAGGCAGAGAAGGGGCACGCTTACTGACTGATTGTAAGAGATCCAAACGTGACAGATGGTGTGGGCGGTGCAAACCAACCAGGCCTTGTGCGTGCATGGGCCGAGCAAAAGGGGATAAGACGACCTTAACACTAGTAGGTATGGTTGTGCACATCTTGGGAAATGAAGGGTTGCCACTTTAGGAAGTGATACCTGCTACTATGGGGCCAGCACAGGGTATTTACGGAGTAGGGAGCCGATCGATTAGTGTAGATGTAAGGATACAATTGGACGTATGCCTAAGTCAACCATCTTATAGTGGAAGGGATCATTTCATTCTAGTTATAGTAGTAATAGTGTAGAGGAATCATTAGAGAAGTGTGTACACCTTATCCTGTCTACCTTGTCATACCTACCTTTTATATCTTTCTCTTATCCATTTTATATGCCTATCATGTTACTTTTATTTATTTACTGGCTAAAAGGAACTAGACTCGCCAGACTTTATGTATGACCCTTTTTGTTTCTCTTTCTTTCTTCTGTTTCCCCCCTCGGTTCTCAAGGGAGGGAATTCTCAGGTTTAGTCAGGATTCTGCTATTGTCTTGCTTGGAGCTTCTAGATGTATAGTTCAAATTTCTATCTTTGCTACTATGGTTTATGAATTGGGGATTATGCTTTATTTGTTATTGTACTCTGATATTTAAAATACAAGACAGAAATTTTAATGATGTACTGAGTTTATGTATTTTCAGACATATGGTGTAGCCATGCTTTATGATTAATAAAAGTTTTTAATTCCGCTGCTATTTTATATCTGTCTTGTAATGCTTCTATCCTGTTTACCTATAACGCTTCACGAAACTTAATGCATTCCCTTAGTTAGTGACATTAACGGACGTGGGGTGCCACAATGAGAAAAGCATTTCTGGTATTCATTACAATGCTAGTGTAGCCAGTTTAATTACTAACCACAGAATGGAGTTTCCAAGAACATCCAATAGCAACTGCCTTGAAATCTAGAAAAAATTGAAGCAGAACATAGGATAATTCCAGTGAAGATAAGATTGCATGGAATTGGACAGGTGAGAGTTTCACCAAAGATTTGAATAAGATAATATGGAAAGGTTTGAATGAAGCCAAAGAGAACTTATTTCTCTGGAAGGTGGATCATAATGCTATATTCACTAAAGTGAAAATGGTTTTGAGAGGTCAGCTGATTCCTATCTACCGTGATCTCTACAACATGGAGCCAGAGACCACTGAACACCTTTATTTCAAATTCTTTATCATTTTTGATGTGTGGAAAGAAATTATGGCCAGGCTTGGTAGAAGTGATGCTACTCAAGATAGTTTTTTAGAATGGAGCAATCTTCAAAAAATATGTATGATAGGGGATAAAAATGCAAAACTGTTCTCATACATATTAAAGAAATTGATGCTGCTAGTATGGAAAGCCAGAAATGATCGTATTTTCGATCCATAGCATGCAATAAATAATGAACAGTTGAAGCAACAAGTGCTAATGAAGATAAGAGATGGAATCTACATGATGCATTTCACATTTGATCTAGGCATATGGATTTGATTCATGGACTTGATGGTTCTCTCTGTAATTATGATGTGTTTTGTTCGTCTTCAAGTGTTTGATAACCTTTGTATGCTCTGTTTTTCTTTTATTTTGTTTAGGCTTCCTTGTTTCTATATACTCTTTTGTTGGTTATCAATAAAGTAGCAGGGGACCACTCAACCCTGTAATGACCCAGATTTCCATAACATCAGAGTTGACTATATACATCACACGTCCAACCCAAATATCACGAAAATACGGAACATTTTTTTTAGAAGAAAGAGATAGAAGAAGAACAGAAAAAAAACACAGAATCTCACATCGCAGCGGATCAAAATATAATATATTATAACTTTTGAAATACAAAATCTCAACTGTATAACATACACTTATCAGAGTACAACACTTACAACATAACGAAACAAACTCTATATAACTAACGCTGAAGCCTCCTGCTCCAAGCTCCTTTAGATAGATCTGTAAAATCCTGAACTACTTGACTGCCCATACAAATTTAGGCACCCAAGAGTTTAGGTAAAACAAATCAAATAAACTCCGGGTCAGTCATGGGACTGGTATGAGTAAACAGTTTAAAAACAGTTTCAGAAAACTAAATGATATCTCATAAGACCACGCCGTATAACACGGAACGGGTTTTTCCCTTATGAGAATCCAACTTTTGATTTAACTTTCAAAATCCCTTTGAAAGGAACTATAATCTTTATATCAAAACTCTTTTGATATTATAATAATGTCTAAATCAAGTAGATAACAATCTAGTGGAACGTTTGCATCTCACGTTCCACATATATAATATATAATCAAAACCGCAAGCACGTATTGGGTATTTGGTTTCCAATTATGACAAGGTATGGAACCACCTTCTGCTGGTATATCTCTAGAGGAGAATACATCGAGTTCAACAAGAACATCTTGCAACTCAGCCACACATGACCGACCACTCATTTCGCTTGAGTGTATCGAATATATATCACCAACGGTTGGGATCAACAACCGTTTCCCGAATGGGACAGCATCGACAATAGATTTTTAGAAGTAAATGAAACTCTAGATCAGGTGATTATACACCCTAATAGGTGCGACCTACATAGCCATGCAGCTTGCCCGATTTCTGTCATTTACCGGTTGATGAGGCCCGAGGCTACGCTTTATTATCACACCAGATTCACTTCGAATGTCACATCGTCAAATCCATCAAATCACCGATTGACGTCCTCAACAGTACATTACGTGTTAGCTAAAAGAAGTTTCCTTCTCCGCTTCCACTCTGGGTACGGTTGAAGAAATCAATGTACGTGACCTTTCTGGAAATACTCTGTCAGACATCCATCCATACAAGTCACCCAGGAACAGGATGAATCGAAGGCACAATTTCTATAAATAGAAAAAGGGTCCTTGCACTCTACTCCGTCTTCGATTATCTTTATATAATCTGATTCGCAACGCTACTGCCAATACGGAGTGGTTCTTCGGATAATAATCCAACCGGTCTCTCCATATTGACAACGATGGTCAAAACTTCGATAGTCTGTGATTTAACTATCGAATAAAAACAAGTGTTTCGATAGTCGATGATTTAACTATCGAAGAAAACAAGTGTTCATCCAATTATCAAACAATCACCGAGCCCTTAATTAATATTCCATTAATTTAATCACTCCTCTATTTCTTTATCAATATTTGTTAACCAAATATTTTCAATAACCATATTGGTCTTTTTCGTTATTGGGAAAAACATTTCCGAATATCGCCTTCCTTTATTTTCTAAACTTTAGAGAATATATGCTATTTATAATTGGAAAATATTCCAATTACTTATCTCTTTTCCGATCTCGTTTATTTCTATACTTACACTTATTTGGGTCAAAACAGATGTTGGGTAAAACATCGTTACGACAACCCAAATACTATATTCAACTAACTCTTCTCCAGCATTGATCTTCGAGCCTGAAATCTTACTATTTATTTGTTAATAATGAAATCAATCAAGTTGGGGTACAATTACCTCTCAGACCTTGACTGAATAACATTTATAACGTTAAAACAGAAAAGACTACTTACTCGAATAATCATTACCATACAACTACTTATTCACTTTTAAACACGTATACGCTTTCTCTTTCTATTCTTACTAGATTTTATTTCTAGTCTTCCTTTTTGATTATACTATTCTATTTTTAAGTTCGCTTCCTTATCGACTTCTATATATATTGATATATATATATTTCTAGTTATCAAACTTTTTAAAAATATTCTAACTCCTTAAATTCCCGAAAAAATTCGCCATAACCTCCTTTGTACCGGGAGCATCGGGAAAATCCCCAAACTGCCACACAGGCTTCTCTGATCAAAAAGAAAAAGGAAAAGCCAAGCGGCTAGCCGATACGGCGCATAAAATCTCATATATGAATTAAATACGTACCTTTTTGTCGAGCAATCTATTTATATACCTTCTAACACTTTATTCCAAACCTGTCTCCTGTATGTCTATACCTGTCCAATCTATTTTAACTATACCAATCGTTTTAACTCAATTTGTTAATTAAATCTGTTAATTAACTTCTCAGTCTATTTCACCTTTATATTTGAACATGACATGTTCAAATATATTTTAACTTGCATATTAACAAATTCTAATTATACTCATACTCTCGTTTCCTTATCGACTTCTTATTCAAATTCCAATTCAATTCTATTTGAATTCTCTTTATTTAAACTTCATTTAAATTCTATATTCAAATTCTATAGTTTAAAGTCCATTTGAATTCTATATTCAAATTCTATAGTTTAAAGTCCATTTGAATTCTATATTCAAATTCTATTTGAATTCTATGCATTATTTATAAACAACGTTTATAACTTCACTTAAAATCCCACATTTATATATTTATAAACAAAGTTTATAAATTCAGTTCAAATCCCATATTTTCCTTTATAAACAAAGTTTATAAATTCGATTCAAATCCCACATTTTCATTTATAAACAAAGTTTATAAATTCGATTACTTGTATTATATATCTTCAAAACAAGTAAATATTTTCTATAGTTCATTTAAAATTCAAATTCTATTTATAAAAATAGAATTCCCTTTTTAAATCTCAAATACCTTTTTCGATATTTTTATAAGTCAATATTCAAGCCCCAGGGATATTTTAAACAATCAAAACAACCAATTTTCAATCATTTGATTTTTAACACATCATATATGAATATATATGAAATCAAACAAACCACAAACAGATAATATATTTTTGAGGAAGCCAGTTGTATTCCTCCTACCTGTTTTTCCTGCATCCACAGACGTTAGCACACAAATAATACCCATTCTGCTTCGTGGCAGAATATCGCGGTATAAAGGTCATCCACTATAATAGCGTGGGGCGTATAGGGTAATCATCCGCTAATGAAACCGCGGGCATCCACTAATGAGACTGCGGGAATCAATCCAATCATCAACCCAATATATATATAATAGTCAACCAATCCTAGATAACTAATATATTTAAAACAATCAAACAACATTCAAACAAGCACAACAATTATTTTTAACAACTAGAAATAATTCTAATTAAATGGGTGAGTGAGGTTTACTCACCAGATTTTCCATTGCTGAATATCCAATAAATCCCGTTTAATTTCATATCGATGTGCTTACTAACTTATCGAATCATCTCAACCAACTTTACCCCGTACCTATGATAAATTCATATTATTTAACGATTAATACATCTTTTATTTAAATTAACTATAATATAAATAAATAGATTATTCTAGGTATTTCAAAATTTAATTAAAATGTATACCTAAATGCTATCATAATCCACTCGACCGATCAACGAAACAAATCCTAGAACAGTCCCAATGAACAACACCAGCTCAAACGACAAATCCTTCACTTTGGCATTTCTTCGAACACCTCGCAGTCATCCTCTTTTCCCTTCACTTGATATCACCTTATACTCACGACCTTACTGCCTGCTACCTGCCGCCAGTACCAAGCCTGAACCACCATCCTATGCTCGATGTTCACCCTTCCCTGTAGACCTGCTACAGTAACTCGCAATTTCAGGAAATCCGCAACACCCCTTTGCATCGAATCATGCCAATCCTTGCCAAACAACGCTACTTCATGCCAGGTATTCAACGCCAGTAGCTTCATCTCCTATTACCCCTTCAACTCCGCTCGCCTTAGACCTAGATTGACACTGCTCAAATCAAAATCGCCCATTCCTTGATGCCAAGATCCCTCCTTTGCCTAAATCGAGTAAAACTCGAGTATTAATCCCACGACTGTTGATCGCGGCTTGGATTTTCCCTCCCCCAGTTTCTATCGTGACTTTAACACATCGAACTAAAAATGGATTTACACCAGGAATTCTGGCGTTCGATTAAAAGGGAAATGAGGTGATTTGCTTAGTTCGATTCTGACCCTTTAAAGAGGCAGCGACCCCCTTTTAAATTGAAGTTATGTTTCTGTTTTGAGGTAACAAAGAATACACGTCTTGTTTTGAGTTTGTGGAATTAAAGGATGCACGATTTGTTTATGTCTGGTGATAATAAGGGTGCCACGGGTTTGTTTATTCGGTGGATATAATGAGAGCACGGTGTGTTTTGTTCTGGTCCACACACATAAAGAATTTATCTTTTATTTTAAATTTAAAACTAGTACACTCATTTTTAAATTACTATGTGATAACGAACTTCTTTCTGAACCCAACAACTGGCGTTTCTAGGGTTTACCAACTATTCCGGACACACTGGGATAGGTCACGAAGTCCAATTCGATCGTCTGTGGAAGATATTTATTTAAATTGATATAAATCAAATTTTAAAACAATAAATTCTGCGAAAATAAATTGAAATTATTATTCGAATTCAAACAGAAGTCTGAACTGTATTTAATTCAGTTTTAAATCTCGAACTGAATTATATTTTCGCATTACGATGATTATATATATTCGATATTAAATCGAAATTGATTATTAAACTGATAACTTAATATAAATATTCATTTAATTTATCAAATTAATATTTAAAACCGTATTAAATATTTAAATCTAACCGACGGAATATCCGGGTCATTACATTCTTCCCCACTTAAAATAATTTCGTCCTCAAAATTGCTAAGGTAGGAAAAGTGCTACAAACCCAGTAACTTTTTTCCATACTTATTTACGTTGATACTCAACATTTCAAACCTCCTTACGTAACTCTCTTTCGAATAAATCTCTATTCGATAACTCCTCCCTTCGAATAACTATATTCGATAATCTCTCTTTCGAATAACTAGATTCGAAAATCTTTCTTCGAATAAACTATATTCGATTTACTCTATTCAATTTACTCTTATCAAATTACTCTATTAGCTCTTTTCACCTAACTCTATTCGAATAAACTATATTCGATTCACTTTAATTGAATAACTAACATTCAATTAAATCCTAATTTGATTAACTATGTTCAATTAACTCCCTCTGGTTAACTCTTAATTTGAATAACAAATATTTGATAAATTCTAATTGAATAACTAATATTCAATTAACTCTACGGATTAACCCTAACTGATTAACTCTAACTGGTTAATTCTTACTCTAATCGGTTATTTCTAACTCTAATCGACTTCTCCTATTCGAATAAAACCTATTGGATAACGTTTATTCATTTATAAAGATTTACTTTTAGTATCGGTTCTTCACTTTATAAATGTCCTCTTTAATAACGTTACTTCACTTATACAAGTGTTGTGTACCCCTTCTATTTAAAACTATCGGTGTTAAAAACCAGTATCTCTTCTCTATATAAGCTCAGACTTATATATTCCATCTATCGAATGATAAATATTTAATTTAATTTATAAACTGTTATTTATAAATTAATCTTTTCTATTTATCTGTTAAAAACAGATTTCCATTTTCTATTCACCTTCTAAATATTCCTTTGATTAAATTCTATTTATTTAACAAATAAATATCTCATCTATAACATTCTATTTATTTTCTATAAATAAATATTCCCATCTAATCTATTTGTAAATGTTTTTACAAATATTCCCTTTTTAAATTCTATTTGTCAATGTTTTTACAAATATTCCTCCTTCTATTTGTTTTCACATAACTTCCTTTGTATTTGTGTTACAAATATATTTCCTTTATATTTGTTTTACAAATATATTTTCTTTTTAACTCTTTTGGTTTTTCCTTTATTCACACCCAATTCATATTTCATTCACATTGATTTTACTCAATTTATTTATTTCGATCCATTTAACTTACTTAAGTTAAATTTAATTTCAATCATTCAAATTCCCATTAACTAGTTGCTAATTAACCGTTTTGCCTATTTCACCCTTTTATTTGAATATAACTTGTTCAAATATATGTCAACTTAATTATAAACTAATCTAATTATATTTTCAACTCGAGTTATATATTAGATTTCGAATATAAATTCTCAATCTCTTTCACTTATCCAAAAACCCAATTTTGATTCAAATTTCCTTTAACTAATTATTCTCCAATTTAGTTAATTCTATTTAACCATTTAAAAATATGATTTTTGTCTTAAAAATCATTTCACTTACTTCACTGGAGTTCATATTTATTTTATATCTCCAGTCTGGATTTTTCTAATGCCAATTCGGATTTTATTTTCTAAAAATGCTTTTATTTATTTAATTAAACCGTTATGGTTTTATAATGGTTTTGGCGCTGCTTTTCTAAAAATTTGATTTTGATATAACTCAAAATCTATACGACGAAATCCAGATTTTTCTCTTTCATTAGAAAACTATTATTCAATCGGTCCCGACGATTCTTGTTTCAAAGAATTCCGACTTCACTTGAGTTCTGTATACTAAATTGAAGTTCGAATCGCCAATTTACGAACTGCCACGCTACGACGAGCTCGTTTTAATTATATTTATAAATATAAACGTTTTAACTTGGTTTATAATAAATTCAACTCCATTCTGATATATTTTTAATATATATCAAAACCATTTTTCCATTTCAACATAATATTCCCGATCTATTTCATTTCTAATATTCAAATCCTATATATTAATTTAAAATATTCAAATTCCATTTGAATTTCTGTATTCAAACTCTATATTATTTCCTTCTATTCAATTTCTATTTGAATTTTCTTCTATTCAAATTCTATTTCAATTCCTTATCTTCAATTCCTATTTGAAATCCTTTATTCAAAACCCATTTCAAATCCCTTATTCAAATTCCATTTGAAATCCTTTATTCAATTTCTATTTAAATTCCTTTGTTCCATTTCTATTTGAAATCCTTTGAATTTAAGTTCTATTTTAACTCCTTTGAATTCAAATTCTATTTCAAACTTTATATTTTCTTTGAATTCTAATATTCAACCTCCACTTTATATTCTCTTTGAAATTCTATTTAACCAAATTCCATTTGAATTCTAACATTCAAATCTCTATTTGACTTTTCTTTATTCAAATCCATTTGAATTCCTTTGAATTCAAATTCCATTTCAATTTTTCTTATACAATTTTTATTTGAATTTTCTTTATTCAAATCCATTTGAATTCCTTTGAATTCAAATTCTATTTCACTTCTATTTGAATTATATATATATTCAAATTCCTTTATTTTACTTCTATTTGAAATCTATATTCCAATTCTCATTTCAAAATTCCTTTGAAGTAATATAAATATATAGATATATTTATCTATCTCAAATTCAAAACATTTGAACTTTCAAACAACTTGTTTTCTTTTCAAACAAATTTCCATCAAAACTTTTCTAAGGCAGCAATTCATCACTTAGAAACTTGAAAATGAACACTGATGATGTTGCGACCATCATCAGAATTATTTCCCAGCTACTGAATGAGTCCAGTGCTATATTTCTTTCAAAATCCATTCAGAAAAATATTTTCCAAACTCCTAGGATTTTAAATTCTTAATTCTGGTTGGAATTCAATTTCAATTTATCACATTTGTATATTTGATTTCATATACAAATTCCATTGGTTATATATATAACTATTTCATTTCTTATAATCTTATTCGATTATAATCCTAACAATCAACTCAACCATTTAAAACAATATCGTGTCCAATCTTCTGTTCAAGTGTTTATAAACTCCTATCGACATCGTGGCATCCCACGATTCGACCAAAATTTATAATCCACTCAACAGACTAGTCAACACAATATAAAACAGTTTTTATATCAATTAACAAATACACTCTCTCGTATATATATACACTCAACTCATTCTAGGGTGCTACTGACCCGATCTCTAATGAGCACATTCCAACAAGCCTAGGTATTCGCTTAACCTAAGCTCTGATACCAACTGTAATGACCCAGATTTCCATAACATCAGAGTTGACTATATACATCATACGTCCAACCCAAATATCACGAAAATACGGAACATTTTTTTTTAGAAGAAAGAGATAGAAGAAGAACAGAAATAACAACACAGAATCTCACATCGCAGCGGAACAAAATATAATATATTATAACTTTGAAATACAAAATCTCAACTGTAAAACATACACTTATCAGAGTACAACACTTACAACATAACGAAACAAACTCTATATAACTAATGCTGAAGCCTCCTGCTCCAAGCTCCTTTAGATAGATCTATAAAATCCTGAACTACTTGACTGCCCGTACAAATTTAGGCACCCAAGAGTTTAGGTAAAACAAAACAAATAAACTCCGGGTCAGTCATGGGACTGGTATGAGTAAACAGTTTAAAAACAGTTTCAGAAAACTAAATGATATCTCATAAGACCACGCCGTATAACACGGAACGGGTTTTTCCCTTATGAGAATCCAACACTTGATTTAACTTTCAAAATCCCTTTGAAAGGAACTATAATCTTTATATCAAAATTCTTTTGATATTATAATAATGTCTAAATCAAGTAGATAAAAATCTAGTGGAACGTTTGCATCTCACGTTCCACATAAATAATATATAATCAAAACCGCAAGCACGTATTGGGTATTTGGTTTCCAATTATGACAAGGTATGGAACCACCTTCCCCTGGTATATTTCTAGAGGAGAATACACCAAGTTCAACAAGAACATCTTGCAACTCAGCCACACATGACCGACCACTCATTTCGCTTGAGTGTATCGAATGTATATCACCAATGGTTGGGATCAGCAACCGTTTCCCGAATGGGACATCATCGACAATAGAATTTTAGAAGTAAATGAAACTCTAGATCAGATGATTATACACCCTAATAGGTGCGACCTACATAGCCATGCTGCTTGCCCGATTTCTGTCATTTACCGGTTGATGAGGCCAGAGGCTATGCTTTATCATCACGCCAGATTCACTTCGAATGTCACATCGTCAAATCCATCAAATCACCGATTGACGTCCTCAACAGTACATTACGTGTTAGCTAAAAGAAGTTTCCTTCTCCGCTTCCACTCTTGGTACGGTTGAAGAAATCAATGTACGTGACCTTTCTGGAAATACTCTGTCAGACATCCATCCATACAAGTCACCCAGGAACAGGATGAATCGAAGGCACAATTTCTATAAATAGAAAAAGGGTCCTTGCACTCTACTCCGTCTTCGATTATCTATATATAATCTGATTCGCAATGCTACTGCCAATACGGAGTGGTTCTTCGGATAATAATCCAACCGGTCTCTCCATATTGACAACGATGGTCAAAACTTCGATAGTCTGTGATTTAACTATCGAATAAAAACAAGTGTTTCGATAGTCGATGATTTAACTATCGAAGAAAACAAGTGTTCATCCAATTATCAAACAATCACTGAGCCCTTAATTAATATTCCATTAATTTAATCACTCCTCTATTTCTTTATCAATATTTGTTAACCAAATATTTTCAATAACCATATTGGCCTTTTTCGTTATTGGGAAAAACATTTCCGAATATCGCCTTCCTTTATTTTCTAAACTTTAGAAAATATATGCTATTTATAATTGGAAAATATTCCAATTACTTATCTCTTTTCCGATCTCGTTTATTTCTATACTTACACTTATTTGGGTCAAAACAGATGTTGTGTAAAACATCGTTACGACAACCCAAATACTATATTCAACTAACTCTTCTCCAGCATTGATCTTCGAGCCTGAAATCTTACTATTTATTTGTTAATAATGAAATCAATCAAGTTTGGGTACAATTACCTCTCAGACCTTGACTGAATAACATTTATAACGTTAAAACAGATAAGACTACTTACTCGAATAATCAATACCATACAACTACTTATTCACTTTTAAACACGTATACGCTTTCTCATTCTATTCTTACTAGATTTTATTTCTAGTCTTCCTTTTTGATTATACTATTCTATTTTTAAGTTCGCTTCCTTATCGACTTCTATATATATTGATATATATATATATATATATTTCTAGTTATCAAGCTTCTTAAAAATATTCTAACTCCTTAAATTCCCGGAAAAATTCGCCATAACCTCCTTTGTACCGGGAGCATCGGGAAAATCCCCAAACTGCCACACAGGCTTCTCTGATCAAAAAGAAAAAGGTAAAGCCAAGCGGCTAGCCGATACGGCGCATAAAATCTCATATATGAATTAAATACGTACCTTTTTGTCGAGCAATCTATTTATATACCTTCTAACACTTTATTCCAAACCTGTCTCCTGTATGTCTATACCTGTCCAATCTATTTTAACTATACCAATCGTTTTAACTCAATTTGTTAATTAAATCTGTTAATTAATTTCTCAGTCTATTTCACCTTTATATTTTAACATGACATGTTCAAATATATTTTAACTTGCATATTAACAAATTCTAATTATACTCATACTCTCGTTTCCTTATCGACTTCTTATTCAAATTCCAATTCAATTCTATTTGAATTCTCTTTATTTAAACTTCATTTAAATTCTATATTCAAATTCAATAGTTTAAAGTCCATTTGAATCCTATATTCAAATTCTATAGTTTAAAGTCCATTTGAATTCTATATTCAAATTCTATTTGAATTCTCTGCATTATTTATAAACAACGTTTATAACTTCACTTAAAATCCCACATTTATATATTTATAAACAAAGTTTATAAATTCAGTTCAAATCCCATATTTTCCTTTATAAACAAAGTTTATAAATTCGATTCAAATCCCACATTTTCATTTATAAACAAAGTTTATAAATTCGATTACTTGTTTTATATATCTTCAAAACAAGTAAATATTTTCTATAGTTCATTTAAAATTCAAATTCTATTTATAAAAATAGAATTCCCTTTTTAAATCTCAAATACCTTTTTCGATATTTTTATAAGTCAATATTCAAGCCCCACGGATATTTTAAACAATCAAAACAACCAATTTTCAATCATTTGATTTTTAACACATCATATATGAATATATATGAAATCAAAAAAACCACAAACAGATAATATATTTTTGAGGAATCCAGTTGGATTCCTCCAACCTGTTTTTCCTGCATCCACAGACGTTAGCACACAAATAATACCCATTCTGCTTCGTGGCAGAATATCGCGGTATAAAGGTCATCCACTATCATAGCGTGGGGCGTATAGGGTAATCATCCGCTAATGAAACTGCGGGCATCCGCTAATGAGACTGCGGGAATCAATCCAATCATCAACCCAATATATATATAATAGTCAACCAATCCTAGATAACTAATATATTTAAAACAATCAAACAACATTGAAACAAGCACAACAATTATTTTTAACAACTAGAAATAATTCTAATTAAATGGGTGAGTGAGGTTTACTCACCAGATTTTCCATTGCTGAATATCCAATAAATCCCGTTCAATTTCATATCGATGTGCTTACTAACTTATCGAATCATCTCAACCAACTTTACCCCGTATCTATGATAAATTCATATTATTTAATGATTAATACATCTTTTATTTAAATTAACTATAATATAAATAAATAGATTATTCTAGGTATTTCAAAATTTAATTAAAATGTATACTTAAATGCTATCATAATCCACTCGACCGATCGACGAAACAAATCCTAGAACAGTCCCAATGAACAGCACCAACTCAAACGACAAATTCTTCACTTTGGCATTTCTTCGAACACCTCGCAGTCATCCTCTTTTCCCTTCACTTGATATCACCTTATACTCACGGCCTTACTGCCTGCTACCTGCCGCCAGTACCAAGCCTGAACCACCATCCTATGCTCGATGTTCACCCTTCCCTGTAGACCTGCTACAGTAACTCGCAATTTCAGGAAATCCGCAACACCCCTTTGCATAGAATCATGCCAATCCTTGCCAAATAACGCTACTTCATGCCAGGTATTCAACGCCAGTAGCTTCATCTCCTATTACCCCTTCAACTCCGCTCGCCTTAGACCTAGATTGACACTGCTCAAATCGAAATCGCCCATTCCTTGATGCCAAGATCCCTCCTTTGCCTAAATCGAGTAAAACTCGAGTATTAATCCCACGACTGTTGATCGCGGCTTGGATTTTCCCTCCCCCAGTTTCTATCGCGACTTAACACTTCGAACTAAAAATGGATTTACACCAGGAACTCTGGCATTCGATTAAAAGGGGAATGAGGTGATTTGCTTAGTTCGATTCTGACCCTTTAAAGAGGCAGTGACCCCCTTTTAAATTGAAGTTATGTTTCTGTTTTGAGGTAACAAAGAATACACGTCTTGTTTTGAGTTTGTGGAATTAAAGGATGCACGATTTGTTTATGTCTGGTGATAATAAGGGTGCCACGGGTTTGTTTATTCGGTGGATATAACGAGATCACAGTGTGTTTTGTTCTGGTCCACACACATAAAGAATTTATCTTTTATTTTAAATTTAAAACTGGTACACTCTTATTTAAATTACTCTGTGATAACGAACTTCTTTCTGAACCCAACAACTGGCGTTTCTAGGGTTTACCCACTATTTCGGACACACTGGGATAGGTCACGAAGTCCAATTCGATCGTCTGTGGAAGATATTTATTTAAATTGATATAAATCAAATTTTAAAACAATTAATTCTGCGAAAATAAATTGATATTATTATTCGAATTCAAACAGAAGTCTGAACTGTATTTAATTCAGTTTTAAATCTCGAACTGAATTATATTTTCGCATTACGATGATTATATATATTCGATATTAAATCGAAATTGATTATTAAACTGATAACTTAATATAAATATTCATTTAATTTATCAAATTAATATTTAAAACCGTATTAAATATTTAAATCTAACCGACGGAATATCCGGGTCATTACAAACCCCGTCGGCTTTGCCAAAAAATTTATAATACTAATAAAATAATATTATTTTTTCAAAAATTGATCCGATGTACATCAATATTTGTAGAAACCAAATCAAATATTATATAAGACTAATGAAATCATCAATTTGAATTTAAATCATTTTTTACATAGCTAACTCAACTTAAATTTTGAAAATTGTTATTCAAAATCAATTACAAATTTGTATATGCCATAAACAATAAAATCTAGTTTTAAATAACTTTCTACCTTTTACATAAGTTATTAGTATATACTTTAATTTCATTTCCAAACCGTTTTGGACATCAAATTCAAAACTTCATTTTTGGTCATTATTTAAATATTAACATAATATAAACCGTAGTTATATTGAATGGAGACTTAACTAGTCACTTCTATAATGTCATAACTTTAATGTAATAGGTGTATTAATACTGTAACACCCCGTATTTTCTGTAAACACTAATGTTAAGAATTAAAGAATAATTAATTTCAAATGTAAGAATTAAGGGAAACGGGTTACACCATTGCGTTCATCTTGGAATTCTGCTTGAGACAGAGCCTGAGTTTGCGTGAATCGGATTCCGTATGAAGGAGTTATGACATTCAGAAGATTCAAGAATTTAAATAAACAGTTCAGAATATAGTTTGGAAATTCAAAATTCAAAATCTGAAGTTGAAGCAGGCTGGGCGGGAAACTTCCCGCCCAAGGCCAGGTCGACCAGGAGGTCGATCAGGGGGTTGACCTCCCCCTATACAGGTCGACCTGCGGGTCGACTTACCCCCTCGGGAAGATCTGAAAACTGATGTGATCTGACTCCCTATTGAGTCATTAGGGCTGATTTGGATGTTCTATCTTGTCTGGATGGTCTTGATCGCTTCTAGGTTGATCTGACGGCTCTAAATTAATCAAACTTCTATATAAGCAACCTAACTCTCAACCCTAAGTTACAAAAATATTCATACCAAGGGTCGTCAGGCCGTCAATGGTGAACCTAGAATAGCCGTCATCTCTTTCAACTCAAAGGCAAAATAGAAGCTACATCAAAATCAAATCTAATTCAACTAAAAGAATTCAATGATCTACATCAAAGGCGAGCAATTCAGTTTCAGAATACAGATCCCAAAACTCAAGAATTCCTTTTTGGTTGTAAGTGTAGTTATCTTTCAGATGTGAATAAATTAAAGACATGGTTTGAATGAATTGTAAAATAGAATTGTATCAAGTTGTATGTGATGCTAATTCATGTCTATTCATGTCTATTCTATCATATATGCCTATGAAGTATTATGGTCTATCGAATCTATCATGTTATGTGGAAATTGGTGAATAAACCTATGATGTTGTATAGGAATTTGGGAATGAAATTATCCTATGTAAGTTGGTGATATTATGATACATACAAGTTTTAGGCTAAGTCATGTCGTTCATGCCTGATTGTTTAGATCCATTATGCATACATATTTAGATCTACGACCTTGATGATATTATGATACATACAAGTTTTAGGCTAAGTCATGTCGTTTATGCCTAATTGTTTAGATCCATTATGCATACATGTTTAGATCTACGACCTTATATGTTTAGATCTACAACTTTATATGTTAGATCCATATGTTTTTATGTTAGATCCATATGCCTTTATGTTAGATCTATGTTAACTTTATTCAACCCCTATGCAAGTTCACCACTACATGCCAAGTTTAATTTGTATAGTTTTATGTAAATTCACATGCTTGTGATTCATGTTGCATAGATTTAGTTTGCAAGTTCATAATTAAATGTATATTATGCCAAGTTCATGTGACACATCTGTAGTGAGACCCATATTTTTGTATGATGTTGGAATGTTGCAAGTTCCTCTTTTTGCCCTTTTAGTTTATAAGTTAGGCTAAAATGTCGAGCCTAACATTCTATGAAACTTTGCGAACGTACAACGGGGGTAACGTTGGGGGAAAACATGACACTACATGTAATTGACATATTTGGCTCATAACCATATAAATGGTATGACATTGAAATGGTATAATTTACATACCAAAAATTATGAATTTGATTTAGAAGGAAAGTGGGCCATGACAATAAATTGTTGACAAATTTACATAAAAGCATAAAAGGATAAATATGTAAATTTAGAATAGACGAATATGCCTAGTCCGAGGTTAGACTGAGTTGTGGTGTAAAACTGCCCGGAACCGACCGGCACATCCAGTGACCACAACAATACCTGTCTAATATGGGTGATTAGTGCATTGAGCCCAAAAAGGACCCGAGGTTAGACTGAGTTGTGGTGTAAAACTGCCCGGAACCGACTAGCACATCTAGTGACCACAACAATACCTGTCTAATTTGAGTGGTTGGTGCTTTAATAAAGCTATGTCAAGATTGGTAGGGTTATGTCAATTAAGGAAACAGTTAACCAATTCAACATGTTAACTAAACTGATGGGTAGGATAAACTTAACCAATTTAACATGTTGGCTAGAAAACCCTAGTAATAGGGACCCATTTCAGCAGTAACCCACAAAGATGTATCATGGAACCCTGAACTAGGCAGGGTACGGCACGATTACTGGGATGAATTGTAAGCGGTCAAAACGTCGGCGGGTGGTGCGTCAGTGTTGGTTCCGACGTAGTATGGGCGTGCACGTACTTCGGAGTGGAAAAAGTAGGCACTGGGCATCAGTAGTCATACACTGTACATCTTGAATCGTGTCGGGTTGCCACCATAGGATTTGATACACCCCATGGTGGGACCAGCATAGGTATCTACAATCAAGCAGGGGCCGAATGACACACATGACAAATGTATACGAGTAGGAGCCGATCAATAAAAAGGGATCATTTATATATTCAGTTTATCCTGCCTTATATAGTTTTATGTTACTTTGTTGTTCTAGTACTGTCCTATTTTCAGTTTATTCCTATCATGACCTTTTCCTTATTCACACACTGAAAAGTCACTGGACTTTCTCATACTTATGCCTGACCCATTTTCTTTCGCTTTCTTTTCTTCCGCCCCCCCTCCTCAGGTAGCCAAGGAGGGAATAACTCAGCTTAATTTGGACCGTTCATCTTTCCAAGCTTGAAGACTCTGTGATGTATAGCTTGGAATCTCTTACCTTGGCTATGGCTTTGGATACACTACTACTTGGGGGTTTATGCAGTTTTATTTTGTTCTATGCTTCTTTATGTAATAATCAAGACAGAGATTATGATGTAATGATTTGGAAGTTGGTTTGAAACAATTTGCTAAAATGTTCTGTTATGAACAACCTTTGAAATAAAGTTAGTTTCTTTTCCGCTGCTTATATATATATATATATATATATATATATATATATATATCTTTATAACGCTCCACCGAAGGTAAGGCATTCCCTTTGTGAGTGACCTTAATGGAGGTGGGGTGTTTCACTTGGTATCAGAGCAAAGGTTTACCAGATCAGATAAAAATTTTGAAAATTGTTTTTCAAAAAGAAGTTTAAAGAAGCAATTTTCAAGAAAAAGTGTTTATTTTAAAAAGGCATAATCCCCCAAAGCCATATGCACTATCTTTCTATCCTTTATTTTGAATCTTTCCTTTTTCTTTTCAGCATGTCTAGGGATCTTAACCTTCCAAAGGGCATGCCAGTACCTGGCTGGTTCAAAAGATACCTAGAGGCTAGGGCTAATGCCGCAGGTCCAGCAGACGTTCCTCCTCCCCCAGCTGCTGCGGTTCCTCCTCCTTGTGCAAGTTCTTTCTCAAAAATATGTAGGGACTTTCGAGCTATAGGTGGAAAGAACTTCAATGGAAATGAATCCTTCGTGGAAGCAAGAAACTGGCTCAAAGAAACTGAGGATTTGTTCGATATCTTCGAAGTGGATGATAGGCAGAAGACACAGCTGGCGGTATGGTTGCTCAAAGACGAAGCTTCCTATTGGTGGGAAGTCACTAACGCTGAAAGACCAATTGGAACTTCGATGGATTTTAGGATGAGGTTTGAAATGAAATTCCTCTCACAAGCTGAACGAAGCCTATAGATGGAGAAGTTCTTAGCTCTCAAACAGGGAAGAATGTCGATCAAGGAAAATGTTAACCAATTCAATCAACTGGCTAGGTTCAGATTGGAGTTAGTGAACACTCCACATAAGAAGGCTCTCCGCTTTGTTAAAGGATTGAATGAGCCACTACACAGCGTAGGTACGTCCCATATACCTATGTGTGCGACTTATGAGAGACTGGTGGACATGGCACTGTTATAAGAAGAAGATAAGGTTGGAAAGAAGGAGACAAAGGTGGAAGCATCTCAAGATAAGAAAGGGGAAGGATCACAGAGTAAGAAGACAGATTCCAAGAAGGGCGGGAAGAACAACAAAATCCATGACAAGAGGAAGTGTAATTTTTGTGGCATTCCTGGACATCTGGTTAAGGACTGCAGGAAGAAGAAAAGGAAGATGGGTGGCTGTTTCCATTGCGGCGAGGAAGGAAACATGGCAAGGGACTGCCCAAGAAAGCAAGGGCAAGGGCAGAGAGCTGGATCTACTTCTAAAGGGTAGGTTCACGCTCTCATGGAACCTCCGCAAGAACAAGGTAGAAATGTTTCTGCTGAGAGTTTAGTTTACCTTTTGGATCATCATGTTCATACACTCTTTGATTCTGGCGCATCGCACTCATTTATATCTATTGCATTAGTTGAATCTCTGCACCTAGACACCAGTTTAGTAGAGGATCCCTTGGTTGTTTCAAATACAGTTTGGGCTCAACTTATTTGTCAATGATTTGTTTGGATTTGGAAATTTCTATACTAAGTGTGGGGTTTAGATGCAATGCCTATGTTTTGGGCTTCACGGGATATGGGTTGATTCTAGGCATGGATTGGCTATCCAGTAATGGTGCCATCCTAGATTGTGAAAGGAGAGTGGTTAGACTCATAACTCGCCTCGGTAACACTCTTGAAATTTCTTGTAATCCCATGAACTCTGTTATGCTTAGTTATATAGAATCTCTTGATGCGTCTATTGAGGATTTGCAGTCTGTTAGAGTAGTCCATGAATACTTAGATGTCTTTGAAAAGGTTAAACGATTACCTCCGAAGCGGGAGATAGACTTCCGCATATGCCTTGTTGATAATGCAAAACCCGTCGTTTTATCCGTTAGACACATGGCTCCAAGGGAGAGGAAAGAACTCAGCAACTAAGTTAAAGAGTTGCTTGAGAAGGGGTTTATAAGGAGGAGTATTTCTGAATGGGATGCTCCAGTCGTGTTCGCAACTAAAGTGGACGGTTCGCTTCGCCTATGCGTTGATTATGGGGAGCTAAACAAGCTGACCAAGAAGAATAGGCACCCACTTCCAGGAATAGATGACTTGTTCGATCAGCTTGTAGGCGCATCGGTTTTCTCCCAACTAGATTTACCTACCGGGTTTCATCAGCTGAGAGTTTCTGAAGACAATGTTGATAAGACCGCGTTCAGAACTCCGGATGGTTTCTTCGAGTGGCTTGTCATGCCTTTCGGCCTGACAAACACACCCGCTTAGTTCGTTGATCTGATGAGCAGGGTGTTCAGGGAGTTCCTCAATAAGTTTGTGGTGGTCTTCGTAGATGACATTTTGATTTTCTCAAAGAGTGAGGAAGAGCATGCTCAGCATTTAAAAGAAGTCATGGATACTCTTCGAGCACATCAGTTAAAAGCCAAATTCTCCAAATGCCACTTCTGGAGAGAGGAAGTAAGATTTCTTGGACATGTGGTATCCAAGGAAGAGTTAGCCGTGGACCCGGAAAAAGTAGTTGCGGTGCAAGTTTGGAAGGTCCCACGAAATGCAACCGAATTCCGGAGCTTCCTCGGGCTAGCAGGCTTTTACCGAAAGTTCATCAAAGACTTTGCGAAAATCTCAGCTCCGCTTACGATGTTGACAAAGAAGAACCTAACTTTCAATTGGGATTTGGATTGCGATATTGCCTTCCAACGATTAAAGAGAGCTATAACAACAGCCCCAGTTCTGACATTGCCGGATAGGAGCAAGATGTTTACCGTATACACAGATGCATGTGGTACGCGACTAGGTGTTGTCTTGATGCAAGAGGGGAAGGCAGTAGCTTATGGAGGCAGGCAGTTGAAAGTACATGAGAAAAACTACCCAACCCACGATTTAGAGTTGGCTTCCATCGTCTTTGCGCTTAAGTCTTGGCGCCATTATCTCTTAGGTGAGAAATTTTAATTGTATACTAACCATAAATCGTTGAAGTACCTTTTCTCGGAAAAAGATCTCAACTTGAGGCAGCAAAGATGGATGGAGTTTCTTACCTCATATGATTTTGAGATTTCCTATACTCCTGGTAAGGACAATGTAGTAGTAGACGCCTTGAGTAGGAAGAAGCTGACCTTAAGCCCTCTCTTTATAGAAATGCAAAGCTTGGAGTACATAGCAAATTTTGACTTTAGACCCTCCAGCGATCATGTAACTAGGTTGTTAGCATCGCTAGAGGTGCAGCCTACTCTTTTGGATTCAATAGGAACCGCGCAACGTGAAGACCCTCAACTAGTTGATGTGATGGGCAAGCTAATTAGGGGTGAGACTTCTAGTCACCTCAATAGATACTCCATCGATGATAAGGGATGGTGGAGGCAGGATGGAAGGCTATGCGTCCCACAAGCAAGGGATTTGGTGAAGAAGGTTCTCGAAGAGGCACACCATTCCAAGTTTACCATACACCCCGGTGGAGACAAGATGTATAGAGACGTAAAAAGGGTTTTCTTTTAGGATGGCATTAAGAGGGATGTAGCTGAATTCATCTCGAAGTGCTTAGTATGCCAACAAGTCAAGGTGGAGCAAAAGAAGCCTGGTGGTTTGCTTCATCCTCTAGAGGTCCCACAGTGGAAATGGGATAGCATTTCAATGCTTTATTGATGGGTTGCCTAGATCAAGAAGGGGCAATACCAGTATTTGGGTAATAGTGGACAGTCTCACAAAAAGCACTCACTTTATACCCGTTAAAAGTAGGAGGATTGCCTCATCTTTAGCATCCATTTACCTTAAAGAGATAATTTCGACTCCATGGGATACCCTCCAGCATTGTTAGCGACCGAGATCCTATCTTTACAAGCGAGTTTTGGAAGAGCCTGCAAGAGGCGGTAGGCACACAGCTATGCTTAAGCACGGCCTATCATCCCCAAACCGATGGTCAGACGAAAAGTGTGAACAGAGTATTAGAAGACCTCTTGAGATTATGCATTCTTGACTTCGGAGGAACATGGGAGGATCATCTTCCTTTGGTGGAGTTTTCCTACAACAATAGCTACCAAACCACCATAGGCATGGCACCCTTCGAAGCTTTATATGGAAGACCGTGCCGATCACCAACTTGTTGGTGGGAGTCTACAGATAAGCTCATACTTGGACTAGATGTGATTAGAGAAACTTCAGAGAAAGTGGACTTGATGCGAAAAAGGATGAAGACTGCCCAAGATAGACAGAAGTTCTTCACATATAAGAGAAGGACCGACCTTGAGTTTGAGGTTGGGGACAGGGTTTTCCTTAAATTATCTCCTTTGAGGAACGTCGTTCGCTTCGGATCCGCAGGAAAGTTGGCACCAAGATTTGTAGGGTCTTTTCCTATCATCGAGAAGATTGGGAAGATGGATTATAGAGTAGAGCTTCTCGAAAGATTGGCTGGAGTTTATAATGCCTTTCACGTTTCTTACTTACAAAAGTGCCTACATAAGTCTGCGGAAGTGGTGGAACCAAGCATATTAGAGGACGTAGAAGTAGAACGAGAGGCGACTATGAGAAGAGTTCCAACTCGTATCTTGGGTACAGAAGTCAAAAAGCTACGCAACCACGAAGTCAAACTTGTAAAAGTTCAATGGAGTGACGCTGAGGGAGACGCGACTTGGAAGACTGAGGTCAAGATATGCGCAGCCTACCCTTTCCTTTTTGAGGGTACATCTTTGATATCTTTTTCCTTAAATTTGTTCATGCTCGTATCTATCTTTTTAGTATTTTTCCTCAGTGTTGTTCTCTATCCTTAGGTAGAAACCAATGAATGTAAACATGTATTTGAAACATGATATGACTGATGGTTACAAGTGGTTGCAAGTGATTGCTAGTGGTTGCTCGTGGATGCATATACACACACATTAGGTATTAGATCAGCTCAGTCACTTTCATATTGCATATGCATATATGTACTTGTATATGATTGAATCTTGATGTGTTATCATGTGGATGTTGCATTTGTGTGAATGATTATGCACTCAGTAGAAATTATGATTAGGGAAGATTGCATACATAATGGACGCATGACACCGACATGACTTGCATTAAGGAGGTCAACTGAATCAGTAGACCGCCTGATTTTGCATTAGATAAGGACATGTACACACACTATGCATATGATCATGAATCATTAGAAGTCTTTTAAGGACAATGGACGCCTGTGTTTAATGGTTGAGTAGATGGACGATTGGATGGTAGGATATATGTTCTTCTTGACTTGAAGATTTCGGGGACGAAATCTTTTAAGGAGGGGAGAATGTAACACCCCATATTTTCTGTAAACACTAAGGTTACAAATTATAGAATAATTAATTTCAAATGTAAGAATTAAGGGAAATGGGTTATGCCATTGCGTTCATCTTGGAATTCTGCTTGAGATAGTGTATGAGTTTGCGTGAATCGGATTCTGTATGAAGGAGTTATGCCTTATATAATTTTATGTTAGTTTGTTGTTCTAGTACTATCCTATTTTCAGTTTATTCCTATCGTGACCTTTTCCTTATTCACACACTGAAAAGTCACTGGACTTTCTCAGACTTATGTCTGACCCATTTTCTTTCGCTTTCTTTTCTTCCGTCCCCCCCCCTCAGGTAGCCAGGGAGGGAATAGCTCAGCTTAATTTGGACCGTTCATCTTTCCAAGCTTGAAGACTCTGTGATGTATAGCTTGGAATCTCTTACCTTTGGCTATGGCTTTGGATACACTACTACTTGGGGATTTATGCAGTTTTATTTTGTTCTATGCTTCTTTATGTAATAATCAAGACAGAGATTATGATGTAATGATTTGGAAGTTAGTTTTAAACAGTTTGCTAAAATGTTTTGTTATGAACAACCTTTGAAATAAAGTTAGTTTCTTTTTCGCTGCTTATATATATATATATTTGTCCTGTAAATTATCTGAGTCTTTTACCTATAATGCTTCACCGAAGTTAAGGCATTCCCTTTGTGAGTGACCTTAATGGAGGTGGGGTGTTTCAAATACATTCAAACATAAATAAACAGCATACAAACATTCATGTCAACCAACAACAATATCGTCGATCAATGTTATAAACTACGTGCAAGCGTTACGGTAATCAACACTTACCAGCGTATATGTGTTTCTAACTACACAACCAATCATCCAACATATAATTAGCATCCATAATTAACCGCATTAAATAATTAATAAATCAACAATTATCACTAAATAAATATTAAATAATAGGGTTCACACTAACATAAATATCTTAAATTAAACTAACAGAGTTCTTACTAATATCAACTATACCAAAATTAGTTTTAGAAGTTCTCACCTGCCTTGCCCCTTATATGTAACAACTCATGTCTATTAATGTCACTCGCAAAGGGAATGCATCAACTTTCATGGAGCATTATAAGTGTATAGAATAGAACATCACAAGACAGATATATAAAAATGGTACTTCAAAATTTAAAGTAACTTCATTGTAGCAAAAATGGAACATAATTTGGTTATAACATAAAAACCAACTTGTAAAACCAAGTACACAAATATCCATCTTGGTCAAATTATTACATGAAAACCAAAAGCATAATCCTGTTACAAATAGCCATAATAAAAAAGAAGATAAAGTTGAACTTTACTTTCAGCAACTCCAAGCACTTCCAAAAGAGAGAGAAAGAGATCCAAGTCAAGCTCCACTAGTCCCACCCTGATAACCTAGAGGGGGGAAAAGGAAAGAAAAGAAGCGAAACAAACGAGGTTAGACATAAAGTCTGGTGAGTCGTGTGACTTTAACAATATAATCATTAAAGTAACAGGATAAGAACATAAACTAGATATAAAAAATGACTGTAACATAAACAGGTAGGTAAGCAAGATGAACAAGATAAACGTTGATTGCGCTTCTAATCATAATAAGATAATTCCTACACTGCAACAATGCTAATTACACCTTACCCTTACTAGTCCCATACCGAAAGTTGATCCCTCTTACTAATCATAATAATGGTAGCTTCGTGTACTCCTAGCTGCTCTAGTAGGTGCCCCCTTGCTCCTACCCCCACTAGTTGTACCAACTACCCTCCCTACTAATCATAATAATAATGATAATGGTAGTTTCGTGTAATTCTAGCTGTTGTCATAGGTGTTGCCTACTCCTATCTCCACTATTGTACCCACTACCCTCCCTATTTGTAACGACCCGCATTCTACGCATCCGGGGATCGTAGAATATTTATTTCTTTCTCACGCAAAGTCTTATAGCCATGTAACTTTGGGAGACGACTATTGGGGTCATTTCCCATGTTCACGATTTTTGCCTATTTTTAAATGACCGTTTTGCCCCTTGCTGATCTTGTTTCGGCCATAACTTTTGATGGGTAAGGAGTTTTGACCTGAAACCACTTCAATTAGATTTGGATGATGGTCTTACTTTGAGTGGTCACATTAGCCAGACGGACTCACCGTTTGGGAGATATGGCTGAAACAAGGTTTAGAAGGTGAAAAACTGCTTAACCGAGCCTAATTAGGGTGATTAGCATGAGGGCCCATAATCCATTTCGGGATTAGGGTTATGGGGAGGCTGAAAACAGTAGGAAAACGATCTATTTTCATTTCTCAGCCGCTTAAAACATTTCCCTAACCCTAACAATGGCCTCCAACACCCAAATCACCTTCTAATCACCATTTAATCAAGTTTTAGCCTAATCTACATCTAATCAAGGCAAATTAGCATCAAATTGGGAAAAGAGCTATTGTATTGCATAGAGATTTGACCCAAATCAGAGATAGTTTTAGTTCTAAAGTAAATTTGTGGCTAAGGTGAGTGATTAGCATTGTTTTTACACTAATTACAGTTAATTAGGGTGATTAGTGTTAATTAACGAAATTATACATGTTAAAAATATGGAAAAATGTTTAGAAATTCTTAAATATTATTTTAATCCTCTGTTAGAAGTTTGGGTTAATTTGGTTAAGTTTTGCTAATCCTATCATTAGATTTGCTTAAACATGCGCAAGGGAAAAAATGGGTTTTGGGTATGTTTGATCCGTTTTGACATATCAAATTGTTGTTTTGGTGTTTGTGGTCAATTCTATATGTTGCTATGACTATACGGTATGCTTTGCGATTGATTAGAACAGTTAGAATGGTCGAAAACGTCGTCGTGTGGCGTAAAACAAGCACTGGAAAAGTTGCAGGAAATGTGCACGGTTTCGGATCGGATCGGGTCAGATATGGGGCTCGGATCGGATAAGAGAATTGGGTAAGGGGGATTCAATTAAGATCGGAACTTGGCACTAAAGGAGGCTTGGCAAGAAGGAAGGCCATTTGCATAAGAGTTGGAGTTGTGTTCGGATAAGGAGCAAGGAAGGGGCTACGGATCGGAGAAGAGGAGCTGGAGCGACAGTGAGATCGGTTCGTCGTAACCAAACCGAACCGGATGGAGGTGACCACTGACTCGAACCAAGTAAGTGTGACTGGACCGAACCAAGGAGGAATGGAGCACTGCGCATACCTAAACCAAATCAAGCCATGAGCTATGACCACTGAACCGAACCGGGTTAGGAGTACCGAATCGAACCAGATGTATACTATTACTTCTATGCGACGACTCTTTTGAAGACCAACTCCAATTCAACCAAAACCCAAGATGCAAAGGAAGTCCAAATTGGAAGTAGAACTTAGGATCCAGATGAATTGGACTTTGCTGCGGGACGTATGCAAAGGGGTTATCGACGTCTACAACTTTGATTCACCATCGAGACGGATGTTAAGCTACGTATCAATGCAGTGGGGTAGTTATTACTCCATGGGGAAGAGTGATCATAGCATGTCTATGAGCCAGTGCATTGGAGTCGTCATGATTTCATGGAGGCAGAGTGGACATAGCAGTGATTAGTGGCTATGGATCAGTGCAGTGGAGTCGTCATGACTCCATGGTGCAGAGTGATCATAGCAAGGATTTGGGTGGTCAAAGCAGTGGATATCGTATGCTTTGCGCACTGAGTGAGAGATGTGACGATAGTTGCTACGCTTGATTGTTTGCCATCATTATGACATGCACACCCCCACCCCGGTATCCTTACACCATATGTTAGCGTCACCCTAGAGTATTGTACGTTTTGTTGTGCTAACTCTTTGGTTGCAGGTCCAGGTTCAGGTATGGTTTAGTATACCTGTTATTGTTCTGTTTTGCTGCTTATCGCTCATACCAGACTTTTGTCTGACCCAGAGTTTTATGTCTCTTCTTCTTACTTTGGGTGCTCTTAAACGGGTAGGCTAGAGACAGGTTAGCTGGTTATGTACGAGTAGCTGGTCCAGAAACGAGCAGGAGGCTCCCACATATGATATACATATATATATATATATATGTGTGTGTGTGTGTGTGTGTGTATTCTCCCTGTGTCACTGGTGGTCACTACTTTGGGCATTAGTAGTGTACTCTTCCTTTACTTTGCTTTAGAGACAGTTTGAAAAGTTGTAATAATGATGATATGGAACATGAGCTGTATTTGAATTTTCTGCTGCTATTATGGTTTAGTTTCCAGCTTATGCACTGTCTCGCATGTTTTATGTCAAGTATGTTATTATTATATTTTATTCCATGCGCTATGAGACATTCTACAGGTTCCTTATTAGTTCAAATTACCTTCTTTCATTTCTTTGGCGACCATCCCGTGCTAGTCGGGCATTGGCACAACACACTTTCATTGGAAATATCGGCTGATGCGGGACTGGCCGTCACATTCGGTATCAGAGCCAGCTTGCGTAGTTAACCTAGGGAAGACACCAGAGAGAGAAAGTATGCATATGAGAGCGCATATTTGTGATATTTTGGTTTTCAAAAGCTATATATATACACTATTATTATATTTAAGGATGAAGTCGCACTGCACTGGCACCACTGAAGAGATGGTTAATTGTTTTCTCCTTACAGATTGAACGATGAGCCGATATACTAGGGGTACTAGTGGAGGAACTAATAGTGGGAATGCTCCTGATATGAGTACGATGTTCACTGACTTCATCAGAGAGATGCTTAGAAATGTGCAAGGAGTAGTTCCCAATGCTGCAAATGGTGGTGGTGCAGTGGTGCAGGTGCCTAGAGCCGATTTCGCCAAGCTTTGAAAGGATTACACTAGTCTTGGTTGGAAGCCATTCCTTGGAATTGGCTACAGAAGTTCAGGATTGGTTGGATAGCTGTGAGCGTATCTTCGAAAACTTGGGTATCGAGGATGCGATGAAGAGAAAGCTAGCATCTCGTCAGTTGCAAGGATGGGCGACGAAGTGGTGGAATGCTATTAAGGTAGCTACTCTAGAGGATCAAGTTACATTTGGATCAGTTTAAGGCCCTATTCAGTGAAAAAGTTTATCCCAGCTGCTCAGAAATCAGAATTGTTTAGGAAGTTCTTGGAACTTAAGCAGAATGGTAGAGCAGTCTTGGAGTATATTGCTGAGTTTGATACTTTATCGAAGTATGGATTATCTCTTATTGACACTACCGAGAAAAAGAATGAGAAGTTCATAACAGGCTTAGATTAGTACTTGGGGGAAAGGCTTAAAACCATATCGATGAGACGTTTGAATCGATTATGGGGAAAGCTTTGAGATCAAAGAGTCTATACCCTAAGTCGAGGACTGAGGTTGCATATGCAGATGAGCCAAACCCGCAAGCGAGCGGTGGAGGCAAGAATGGTTCTCATAATAAGAGAAAGCAGAATCAGACCAAGGTTGGCCAGAAGAAAAAGAATAAGAAAGATGTGGAGTGCTTTGGCTGTGGTAAGAAGGGCCATTATGCTAAAGAATGTCAAGCGAAGCTATCGACAGGAAGTGCTTCAACAGCGGCCAAGTGGGACATCACAAGGATAAATGTCCGTAACCCCCTAAAGAGAAGCAGATTGTGAAAGCATATGCTCTTAATGTTGTTCCTTCTTCGTCGAATAACCCAACCATGGCGGAGAAAGGAAAGAATGTCATCATTCAAGGTATGCTTTCTATTTATGATGTTCCTGTTCGAGTATTGTTTGATACTGGAGCTTCCCGTTCCTTCATATCTAGTGACCTGGTAGATAGGTTGGGATTGGAACCCGAGATAGTCGATAGACCTTCAGCGGTGACGAACCTGATTGATGGTTCGACTAGCCTTAGCATGATTTGTTGCATTGTGGTCTTATCGAGTCATGGATGCATGTTTGTTTGTGATTGCTTTATTTTGGGCTTTAATGGGTTTGGCATTATTTTGGGAGTCGATTGGTTCCAAAGGTACCGAGTGGTGGTAGACTGTGAGGGCTTTTGGTGACAGTTATAGCGGATGATGGGCGGGGGGTAGTGTTTGGTGGTCTACCTAGTGATGGGGTAATGGCTAGTTTTCTAAATTCCCTCGACGTCCCGCATAATGAGTTGTCAGATGTGTCTGTGGCTGGCCGGTATCTGGACGTCTTCGAGGAAGTGATCGGACTTCCACCACACCGAGAGATTGAGTTCCGTATTGATTTAGTGAAAGATGCCAGACCTATAGTGATGCCACTTCGTCGTATGGCACCAAGGGAGCAGCGAGAGCTCGGAGTGCAAGCAAGCGATCTTTTGAAGAAGGGATTTATCCGAAGAAGTGTCTCTGAGTGGGGAGCACCAGTTGTGTTTGCTACCAAGGCAGATGGTTCCCTTCGATTGTGTGTGGACTACCGCGAGCTGAATAAGGTGACAAGGAAGAATAAGTATCCTCTACCACGGATAGATGATTTGTTTGATCAGTTCATTGGCGTGAGAGTGTTCTCCCAATTGGATCTCGCGACAGGGTTTCATCAGCTTAGGGTGGAAGCTGAGAGTATAGCTAAAACGGCCTTTTGGACACCGTCTGGATTCTATGAGTGGTTGGTCATGCCATGCGGATTGACCAATGTACCAACATATTTTGTGGATCTTATGAATAGAGTATTCCGAGATCAATTGAATAAGTTTGTTCTTGTGTTCGTGGATGACATAATTGTCTACTCGAGAACAGAGGAAGAACACAAGGAACATTTGAAGATAGTGATGGAGGTGTTGAGAAAACACCAATTGAAAGAAACGTTTTCTAAGTGTCACTTCTAGAGGAGAGAAGTGAGATTCTTGGGCCATGTTGTTTCAGAATATGGTATTGCCGTGGACCCTGCAAAGGTGGCTACGGTACAAGATTGGTCTACGCCAAAGAATGCAACTGATGTAAGAAGTTTCTTGGGATTAGCTGGATATTATCGTAAGTTTATCCAAGACTTATCCAAGATAGCGGCACCGTTGACTCAGTTGACCAAGAAAAATCAAATTTTTATTTGGGACGAAAAGTGTGAGAATGCATTTAAGAGTCTAAAGGAAAAGTTGACATGTGCACTAGTGTTAGTCATTCCTAAAGGGAATGAAGAGATGACAGTATACACAGGTGCCTACTGGACTAGGTGTTGTATTGATGCAAGGAGGTAGGGTTGTAGCTTATGCTAGTCAGCAACTAAATCCGCATGAGAAAAGATATCCTACCCATGATTTGGAATTGGCAGCGATCGTGTTCGCATTGAAGATGTGGAGACATTATCTCTTGGGAGAAAGATTCGAGTTGTTTACCGATCATAAAGCGTTAAAGTATCTTTTCTCTCAGAAGGATCTAAATCTCCGACAGCAAAGATAGTTAGAATTCTTAGCTTCCTACGATTTCGATATCGCATATACACCAGAAAAGGGCAATGCAGTAGTTGATGCATTGAGTAGAAGACATGGCCAGTTTAGGGGCTATGCTATTAGAATGGAAGCAACCGGAGTACATCGCTGGGTATGATTTCAGACCAAAGTGCGAATTGGATCCAGTAGTATTAGCAATTTTGACGATTAGACCCACTTTGATTGAGCGGATTGGTTCCAGTCAGAGAGACGATCCTAACCTATTGGAAATCATCTCCAAGTTAGAGATGGGTATCGATGAGGAGATGAACAGGTATGGGCTTGATCGAGATGGATGGCTTAGAAAGAATGGAAGACTAGTTGCATCCAATGTCAATGGATTGAGGGATGAAGTGCTTAGAGAATGTCATCACTCGAAACTGACCATCCATCCCGGTGGCAACAAAATGTATCAAGATATGAGGTAGACCTACTACTGGGAAGGGATGAAAAGAGACGTTGGGAGATTTATATTCAAATGCATGAATTGTCAGCTAGTTAAAGTTGAGCAAAAGAAGCCAAGTGGTTTGTTGCAACCATTAGAAATTCCAGAATGAAAATGGGAACAAGTCTCAATGGATTTCATTGATAGGTTGCCAAGGACTAGATCGGGCCATGATAGCATTTGGGTGATTGTGGACCGATTGACTAAGAGTGTAATGTTTATACCCGTCAGGTCGAATAGAACGACAGTTAAGTTAGCGGAACTATATATGAAGTGGGTAGCGAGATTTCATGGAGTACCTAAAAACGTTGTGAGTGACCGATAACCATTGTTTACTAGTGGGTTTTGGAAGAGCTTACAAGAGGCTCTAGGGTCAGAATTATATCTTAGTACCGCGTACCATCCTCAAACCGACGGCCAAACAGAGAGGGTGAATCGAGTATTAGAAGATCTCTTGAGAGCTTTCATATTGGATTTTTATGGATTATGGGATGACCATTTGCATCTAGTAGAGTTTGCACATAATAATAGTTATCAGTCTAGTATTGGTATGACTCCATTTGAATCTTTGTACGGAAGAACGTGCAACTCACCGTCATGCTGGTTAGAAACTAGTGAGAAATTTGTGCTTGGACCAGATGTGATAAGAGATACTTCAAACAAGATTAAGATCATTCAACAGCGAATGAAGGCTGCCCAAGATAGACAGAAGAGTTATGCTGATAAGAGGCGAAAGGATTTGAAATTCTCCGTTGGCAACCTAGTATTTGTCAAGATTTCTCTATTAAAGAGTGTGATACGATTTGGTAGGGGAGGCAAGTTAACACTAAGATTTGTTGGTCCATTCCCAATCCTCGAGCAAGTTAGGAATTTGGCATATAAAGTTGAGTTGCCGGATAAGATGGCGGGAGTTCATAACGTATTTCATGTTTCCTAGTTAAGGAAATTCGTGCACGACCTCAATATGACTATTTCACCTGATCAGTTGGATGATATCGAAGTAGAACCCGAGGCGGTTGGGAACCGCAAGCCGATTCATATTGTCAAGCACGATACGAAACAACTTCGAAGGAAAACGGTGGATCTAGTCAAATTTCAGTGGGGAGAGAATGAGAATGACTGTACTTGGGAGACAGAGGAGAGCATTAGGAAGACGTATCCAGAAATCTTTGCCCGGTAAGATTTTAATTGCAATTTAGTTTTCCGCATGCTAGGATAGACTTGTTTGTTGTTTTGTATGTTTGGTCGTTATGAGTGGTTGGTAGGCATGCGGGATTCCTTTACTTGTTTCTTAGTTAAGGAATTTCGGGGCAAAGTTTCTTAAGGGGGGAAGAATGTAACGACCCGCATTCTACGCATCAGGGGATCATACAATATTTATTTCTTTCTCGTGCAAAGTTGTATAGCCATGTAACTTTGGGAGACGACTATTGGGGTCATTTCCCATGTTCCTGATTTTTGCCGATTTTTAAATGACCGTTTTGCCCCTAGTTGATATTGTTTCGATCATAACTTTTGATTGGTAAGGAGTTTTGACCTGAAACCACTTCCATTAGATCCGGATGATGGTCTACCTTTCCGTAGAGTGGTCACATCAGCCAAACAGACTCACCGTTTGGGAGATATGGCTGAAATAAGGTTTAGAAGGTGAAAAATAGCTTAACCGAGCCTAATTAGGGCGATGAACAAGAGGGCCCATAACCCATTTCGGGATTAGGGTTATGGGGAGGCTGAGAACAGTAGGACAACGATCTATTTTCATTTTCTCAGCTGCCTAAAACATTTCCCTAACCCTAATAATGGCCTCCAACACCCAAATTACCTTCTAATCACCATTTAATCAAGTTTTAGCCAAATCTACATATAATCTAGGAAAATTAGCATCAAATTCGGAATAGAGCTACTGCGTTGCATAGAGATTCGATCCAAATCAGAGATAGTTTCAAATCTAAAGTAAATTTGTGGCTAAGGTGAGTGATTAGCATTGTTTTTACACTAATTACAGTTAATTAGGGTGATTAGTGTTAATTAACGAAATTATGCATGTTAAAAGTATGGAAAAATGTTTAGAAATTCTTAAATATTATATTAAGCCTCTGTTAGAAGTTTGGGTTAATTTGGTTAAGTTTTGCTAATCCTATCATTAGATTTGCTTAAACAGGCTTACGGGAAAATATGGGTTTTGGGTATGTTTGATCCGTTTTGACATATCAAATTGTTGTTTTGGTCTTTATGGTCAATTCTATATGTTGCTATGACTATATGGTATGCTTTGTGATTGATTAGAATAGTTAGAAGGGTCGAAAACGCCGTCGTGTGGCGTAAAACAGTCGCTGGAAAAGTTATAGGAAATGTGCAGGGTTTCAGATCAGATCGGGTCGGATATGGGGCTCGGATCGGATAAGAGAACTGGGCAAGGTGGATTCAATTCAGATCGGAACTTGGCACTAAAGGAGGCTTGGCAAGAAGGAAGGCCATTTGCATAAGAGTTGGAGTTGGGTTCGGATAAGGAGCAAGGATGGGGCTACAGATCGGATCGGAGAAGAGGAGCTGGAGCAACGGTGAGATCGGTTCGTCATAACCAAACCGAACCGGATGGAGGTGACCACCGACCCGAACCAAGTAAGTGTGACTGGATCAAACCAAGGAGGAATGGAGCACTGCGCATACCTAAACCAAATCAAGGCGTGAGCTATGACCACCGAACCAAACCGGGTTAGGAGTACCGAACCGAACCAGATGTATACTCTTACTTCTACGCGACGACTCTTTTGAAGACCAACTCCAATTCGACCAAAACCCGAGATGCAAAGGAAGTCCAAATAGTAAGTAGAACTCAGGATCCAGATGGGTACCAATGGGTTAACTTCATGAATTGGACTTTGCTGCGGGACATATGCAAAGGGGTTATCGACGTATACCGCTTTGATTCACCACCGAGACGGATGTTAGGCTATGTATCAGTGTAGTGGGGTGGTTATTGCTCCATGGGGCAGAGTGATCGTAGCATGGCTATGAGCCAGTGTAGTGGAGTCATCATGACTTCATGGGGCAGAGTGGACATAGCACGGATTAGTGGCTATGGATCAGTGCAGTGGAGTTGTCATGACTCCATAGGGCAGAGTGATTATAGCAAGGATTTGGGTGGTCAAAGCAGTGGATATCGTATGCTTTACGCACTGAGTTAGAGATGTAAGGATAGTTGCTATGCTTGATTGTTTGCCATCATTATGACATGCCCAACCCCATCCCCGTATCCTTACACCATACGTTAGCGTCACCTTAGAGTATTGTACATTTTGTTGTGCTAACTCTTTGGTTGCAGGTCCAGGTTCAGGTATGGTTTAGTATACCTGTTATTGTTCTGTTTTGCTGCTTATCGCTCATACTAGACTTTTTTCTGACCCAGAGTTTTATGTCTCTTCTTATTACTTTGGGTGCTCTTAAACGGGCAGACTAGAGATAGGTTAGCTGGTTATGCACGAGTAGCTGATCCGGAGACGAGCAGGAGGCCCCCACGTATGATATATATATATATATATATTCTCCCTGTGTTATTGGTGGTCACTATTTTGGACATCATCAGTGTACTCTTCCTTTAGAGCATCTCCAATCTGTTTTAGTTGTCTTGTCTTGTTAAGCATACGTGGCTGGACATTTTTAGGTCATGGAGTGATTGTAAATCTCCATACACAACGACATAAAAAGATGGGCTCCAATGCATATCTTTACAACTAAATTATTTTATCTGACTAACATCTGGAAACCAACTTTTTAGTGGACCTAGCGCCATGTTTTCCCATGAAAATATGTCAAAGAATGGAAAAAACATGAACTGCAGTTTATTTTATAATTGAAAATTTGTAACTGAGGATGTCTAGAACTAGACATTGAGTTTCAAAATGTCTAATATTTTATGTGCCACGTCATTGATTAAAAGCCACTCACAGCAGCATTGGAGAGTAGAATTTCTTTAATAATGTCTACTGCATAGGTGTCATGGACAATACATTTTAATTACATTAGCATTGATGATGCTCTTACTTTTCTTTAGAGATAGTTTGAAAAGTTGTAATAATGATGATGTGGAACATAAGCTGTATTTGAATTTTCCGCTGCTATTATGGTTTAGTTTCTAGCTTATGCACTGTCTCGCCTGTTTTATGTCAAGTATGTTATTATTATATTTTATTCCATGCGTTGTGAGACACTCTACAGGTTTCTTGTTAGTTCAAATTCCTTTCTTTACTTTCTTTGGTGACCGTCCCGTGCTAGTCGGGCATTGGCACAGTGCACTTTCATTGGAGATGTCGGCTAATGCAGGGCGGGCCGTCACACCATTCGATCAGCTCCCTAACTCGTAGATACCCATGCTGGCCCCACAGTAGGGTGTATCACTCTCTAAAGTGACAAATCGATACTACTAAAAAGGCACGGCTTATATCTACACGATGCAACAACGTCTTACCTACCAGCCCGGACCCATGCACGTACATGACTCCACTGGACTTGTGTTGCCACCGCTAACCTGTTTGACCTCTTACAAACAATCCCAGTAAGCATGTCCAGTGATCGACCTAGTTCGAGCTCACATATATACTAAATGGGTTACTGGTTGAAAAGGGTCCCTACACTTGACACAAGCTTCCCGTCTATGCTTGGTTCCCACTTAACCCTTCTTATTCATGTCTTCTTACATGTTTCAATTTGGTTAAGTGTTTCTAATTATATTTCACATGTCACCCATGTCACCCACTTAACCCCATGTCCCACTACATGTCTTATCTTGGTTAAGTGTTATTTAATTCATTATAACCGTAATCTTGCAAGACCTCCCACATTAGATTCTGTTTTGCGGTTGCTGGATTTGCTGGGCGGGTCCGTGCAGGCTTATACCGCTATCTGAATCTAACCTCGTACCTTTGCCTTATTACGCATCTAGTTTATTCCTTTGACCTCTCACATTAGACTGCCGTTTGCGGTTGCTGTATGTGCCGGGTGGGTCCGGGCAGGCTTATACCGCAAACCAAGTCTAACCTCGTGTCTTAGGCGTTCATTATCCCATTCTATTATTCAAAACCCAATTTGAATTAATATCCATATTCAAATTTGTCCATAATTCCCAATTTAGGATATGTTCATAATTATCATTCTAATTATGTCCATAATTCCATGTACATAAATTATACCAAGTTATTCCCCAAGTTAATTACATGATTACAAACCAATTTATGCCAATTACATAATATTCAATGTTTTTCCCAAACTTTTCCCCAACGTTCCTACGTCATTCGTACATATAATTCATATAATATGTTAGGATCGTCGTTACCCTAACTCATAAGAAAAAGGAAAAGAAGAGGGAAAGAGGCATCATCCACGCATAATATAGATCCAATAATCATATGGAATATGAACTTGCATAGAGTAAGATAGATCTAATCAACATAAACTTGCATAGATCTAATTAACATAAACTTGCACAGATCTAATTAACATAAGCTTGCATAGAATATGATAGATCTAATCAATATAAACTTGCATAGATCTAATTAACATAAACTTGCATAGATCTAATTAACATAAACTTGCATAGAATAGGATAGATCTAATCAACACAAACTTGCATAGATCTAATTAATATAAACTTGCATAGATCTAATTAATATAAACTTAACATAAACTTGCATAGAATAGAATAGATCTAATCAACATAAACTTGTATAGATCTAATTAACATAAACTTGCATAGAATAGAATAGATCTACTCAACATAAACTTGCATAGATCTAATTAACATAAACTTGCATAGATCTAATTAACATAAACTTGCATAGAATAGAATATATCTAATCAACATAAACTTGCATAGATCTAATTAACATAAACTTGCATAGAATAGAATAGATCTAATCAACATAAAATTGTATAGATCTAATTAACATAAACTTGCATAGATCTAATTAACATAAACATGCATAGATCTAATTAACATAAACTTGCATAGAATATGATAGATCTAATCAACATATGATACAGGCATAGTCATACAGTCCAATTCACACTTATCACCATTATTTTTAATTAATTATCTTATGAAAGTAACTGTACTCACAGTGGTAGAAGAAGAAAGAATATAGATATGAATTAAGTGTTTGTTGTTGTTCTAGAATCGTTCTCCTTTTTCACAATTCCTATGCTTTGATTCATTGAAGAAGAGAAACTAGTTTAGTTTTGGATGCAGCAACATAGAGACTTATGAATGAATTTAGTTTAGATTAGGGTTAGATTAGATGTGCTTATATAGATGTATTAGCTTAGTTAGACCCTTTAGATTAACTAGGAGATCATCAGAACCACACGGCTCAACGACACATCATCCAGCTAATCAAAGAGAGGCCATGTCAGCCCTAAAACTCGAAAATCATCATTAACAAATAAAAATGCGCCATATGTGCAACATGATGCGCATCAGCAGGGGTATTGACACCCACATATCATATGTATATATATATATATATATTATATTTGTTTTTCTTTTTAGCTATCTTTCCAATTAACCCTTTTCATAGTAAACCGCTTTTTTTAATTGAACTACGTCCACACTAGGCCACTTTTTAGCCATTCCCCTAAAATAAAAATATGGCACTGGCGGGGATTAAACTTAGAACCACTTGCGTAAAAGTCACATATACTAACCAAAGGAGCTACTAAGTCTTTTGCTAACAGGACTTAGGACAAAGCTACACATTATTCTCTCATTTCTCTTTTTCATGTTTTGCTGCAATATTTAATTTAAAGATATCTTCTCCATTTTAAATCAGTTTTCTACAAACTATAGGTCTAAATTGACTAGAAAATCGCCATGAACGCAATGACGCTAATTTCACGACCAAATTCCTGAAGCTTCTCAATTTTTTCTTTTTATTTCTATTTAATTGTTTGCATGCATTTCTTCACATTTCATGTATTGCATTTAATTTCTTTTATTAACCTTCTTTCATTCATTTCACTGCATGAACTTATTACATGCAATTTTATTGTCATTATTTAATTTTTCTCTTAAATATATCTATGTACATATATTATATACATATTTCCACATTTTTAATTTCATTAAAACTGTGGGGTGTTACATTCTCCCATACTCAAAGGATTTCATCCCTGAAATCTTCAAGTTAAGAAGAATATATCCTACCATCCATCATCCATCATCCACAAGCATCCGTTCTCCATAAAAGATTTCTAATGTTATATGAACATATGCAAAGGTGTGTGTATATGTTCCTTATATAATGCAAAGATCAGGCGGTCTACTGATTCAGTTGACCTCCTCAATGCAAATTATGTCAGTGTCGTGAGTCCAACATGTATGCAAAGGAATCCTAATGATACATATCATATCTATATGAGTGCACAACCATTCATTCAAATGCAACATCCATATGATAATGCATTCAATATACATCCATTAATTTAAATATGCACACTCATTCATATGCAATATGAAAGTCATTGAGCCGACCTAGTGCCTAATGTGTGTGTAAATGCATCCAGAGCAACCACTAGCAAACACTTGCATCCACCAAACATAACATGTCTCAAACACATGTTTACAAACATAGAATTTTCCTACCTAAAGATCGAAGATGTAATTGAGAGGGCATACTAAACGGTAGAACAAGTAGAAACAAAGCGGTAGAAAAAGGAGAAGTTAAGATCATACCCTCAAAAAGGAAAGGGTACAACGCACGTATCTTGTCTTCCGTTTCCCGAGTCGCGTCTCCTTGATCGTCTCCCCATTGGACTTCAACCAACTTGACCTCTCGGTTGCGTAACTTCTTGACCTCCGATCCAAGGATGCATGTAGGAGTTCGTCTAATCGTGGCATCTCGCTCCACTTCCCTAAGCATGCTCGGCTCCACTACTTCCGCAATATCTTGTAAACACTTCTGCAAATGCGACACGTGAAATACATCATGAACACCATTAAGCTTCTCCGACAACTTCACTCTGTACACCCTCTGTCCAATCGTCTCTGAAATGGGGAATGGCCCTACGAACCTCAGTGCCAACATCCTTACAGATCCAAAACAAATAAAAACCATGTCCCCAACACCGAACTGAAGATCGGTCCTTCTCTTATCAGCATATGACTTTTGTCGGCCCTCTGCCATCTTCAAGAATTGTCTTTCTCAAGCTCTCGTCTCGTGAAACGCAAAGTCTTTAATGAACCTCCTATAATAGCCCGCCAACCTTAGAAAAGTTCTTACTTCCATTGCGTTTCTAGAAACCTTTCAATCTTGGATTGCGACACCTTTGCGGGATCCACTGCTATCCCCTCTTTAGAGAGCACGTGTGCTTAGAACCTCACTTCCTTCCTTCAAAAATGGCATTTGGAGAACTTAGCCTTGAGTTGGTGTGCTCGAAGGGTCTCTAAGACTTCCCTAAGATGTAGGGCATGTTCTTCCTCGCTTCTAGAGAATATCAAATGTCATCCACATAGACTACTACGAACTTGTTTAGGAACTCCCTAAACACCCTACTCATCAAGTCTATGAAATATGCCGGTGCATTCATCAAACAAGAAGGCATGACGAGCCATTCGAAGAAACCTTCAGGAGTCGTAAAAGCAGTCTTATCTATACTCTCCTCAGCTACCCTCAACTAATGAAATTCTGTAGCTAAGTCCCACTGTGAGAAAACCGAAGCGCCAACCAACTGATCGAACAAATCATCTATCCTCGGTAATGGGTGTCTATTTTTCTTTATGAGTTTATTTAGCTCCCTATAGTCCGCACACAATCTAAGTGAACCATCGACCTTTGTAGCAAAAACAAATGGAGCACCCCATCCCGAAATACTTCTTCTTATGAACCCTTTTTCAAGTAGCTCTTTCACTTGTTTACTAAGCTCCCTCCTTTCTATTGGAGCCATATGGCGCACAGGAAATGCAACTGGCTTTGCATTATCCACCAAGTAGATACGAAAATTTATCTCGCGTTTTGGAGGTAAGCCCCTAACCTCTTCAAAGACATCTTCATACTCACGGACTACTCGAACAGATTGCAAATCATCAATGGATGTGTCAAGTGATTCTAGGTAGCTAAGCATCACCGAACCTCTAGGGTCACAAGAAATATCAAGGGTCTTTCCACAACGAGGCAGCAGTCTAACTACCCTCCTTTCATGGTCTAGGGTGGCACCATATCTAGCTAGCCAATCCATTCCTAGAATTAACCCATAGCCCTGAAACCAACAACGTAGGCGTTGCACTCAAACCTAACGCCCAAGATAGACACTCTCAAATCCCAACAAACCATAGATAAATGAGCTGAACCACCAATAGGATTTGAGACTACAATGGGTCCATAACTAAACTAGTATTTAGCTGCAGTGTTTCAACTAACGAAACAGATATGAACGAATGTGAAGCGCAAGAGTCGAAAAGAGTTCTAGGAAAAAAAATCAAATCTTCAATAAAAACTTCCCATCTCTTTCCGGTATACTGACCACGAGAACACAACCTGCCCTCCAGAAGATCCTGCCCTCTATACTTGTCCTTGCTTCACCATACTGGAAACAACCACCTGTCTTCCTCTTGTCATGGAGTTTATTATTCTTTCCACCCTTCTTAGGTTCTACTTTCTTATCCTGTGTCATATCCATGCCTCCACAGCATGTTCTCCATTCATGACCTCCCACCAAGATGGAGCTTCATCCTTCATTAACGAAGCAACTAGTTGAACCTTCCTTCCATCGTCTATTTCAAAGATACCAAACAAGTCCTCTGCTTCCTTGAGCCAATTTCTAGCCTCGACAAACGTCTCAGTCCCATAAAGTGGTTTTCCGCCCATCGCACGGAAGTCCTTACTTATCTTAGGAAAAGAATCTAAACGCGGAGGAAGAGATTCAGAAAGGAAAAAGGAAGAGATTCAAAATGGAGAATCAGAATAAAGATATACGGCTTTTGGGGATTATGTTTTTCATAATAAACTGTTCTCTTGAAAACACCTTCTTTAAAACATGTTTTTGAAAATACTTCTTAAAAAAATGCTTTTGAAAACGGCTTTCAAAATATTTTATCTTTTTCGGTAACCTTCAGCTTTGATACCATGTGTAACACCCCACGTCCATTAATGTCACTCACAAAGGGAATGCATCAATTTTCATGGAGCATTATAAGTGTATAGAGCAGAACATCACAAGACAGATATATAAAAATGGTACTTCAAAATTTAAAATAACTTCATTGCAGTGAAAACGTTTGGCTACAACATCAAAACCAACTTGTAAAACCAAGTACACAAATATCCATCTTGGTAAAATTATTACACAAAAACCAAAAGAATAATCCCGTTACAAATAGCCATAATAAAAAAGAAGATAAAGCTGAACTTTACTTTCAGCAACTCCAAGCACTTCCAAAAGAGAGAGAAAGAGATCCAAGTCAAGCTCCACTAGTCCCACCTTGAGAACCTAGAGGGAGGAAAGGGAAGAAAAGAGGCAAAACAAACGAGGTTAGACATAAAGTCTGGCGAGTCCAGTGACTTTAACAATATAATCATTAAAGTAACAGGATAAGAACATAAACTGGATATAAGAAATGACTGTAACATAAACAGGTATGACAAGGTAAGCAAGATGGAAAAGATAAACCTTGATTGCGCTTCTAATCATTATAAGATAATTCCTACACTGCACCAATGCTAATTACATCGCACCCTTACTAGTCCCATACTGAAAGTTGATCCCTCTTACTAATCATAATAATGGTAGCTTCGTGTGTACTCCTAGCTGCTCTCGTAGGTGCACCCTTGCTCCGACCCCCCACTAGTTGTACCCACTATCCTCCATACTAATCATAATAATAATGATAATGGTAGTTTCGTGTACTTCTAGCTGCTGTCATAGGTGCCGCCTGCTCCTATCCCCAATAGTTGTACCCACTACCCTCCCCATTCGATCGGCTCCCGAACTCGTAGACACCCATGTTGGCCCCACAACAGGGTATATCACTCCCTAAAGCGGCAACCCGATATTACTAAAAAGGCATGGCTTATATCTGCACGATGCAACAATGTCTTACCTACCAGCGCGGACCCATGCACGCACATGACTCCGTTGGACTTGCGTTGCCACCACTAACCCGTTTGACCTCTTACAATCAATCCCAGTAAGCATGTCCCATCCTCGACATAGTTCGAGCTCACATAGATACTAAATGGGTTACTGGTTGAAAAGGGTCCCTACACTTGACACAAGCTTCCCGTCTATGATTGGTCCCCACTAGGATTTCCCACTTAACCCCTTCTTATTCATGTCTTATTACATGTTTCAACTTGGTTAAGTGTATCTAATTATATTTCACATGTCACCCATGTCACCCACTTAACCCCATGTCCCACTACATGTCTTATCTTGATTAAGTGTTATTTGATTCATTATACCCGTAATCTTGCAAGACCTCCTACATTAGATTTCATTTTGCGGTTGCTGGATTTGCCAGGCGGATCCGGGCAGGCTTATACCGCAATCTGAATCTAACCTCGTGTCTTTGCCTTATTACACATCTAGTTTATTCCTTTGACCTCTCACATTATACTGCTGTTTGCGGTTGCTGGATGTGCCGGGTGGGTCCGGGCAGGCTTATACCGCATACCAAGTCTAACCTTATGTCTTAGGCGTTCATTATCTCATTCTATTATTCAAAACCCAATTTGAATTAATATCCATATTCCAGTTTGTCCATAATTCCCAATTTAGGCTATGTTCATAATCCTCATTCTAATTATGTCCATAATTCCATGTACATAAATTATACCAATTTATACCCCCAAGTTAATTACATGATTACAAACCAATTTATGCTAATTACATAATATTCAATGTTTTTCCCAAACTCTTCCCCAACGTTCCTACATCATTTGTACATATAATTCACATAATATGTTAGGATTTTCGTTAGCCTAACTCATAAGAAAAAGGAAAAGAAGAGGGAAAGAGGCATCATCCACACATAATATAAATCCAATAATCATATGGAATATGAACTTGCATAAAATAGGATAGATCTAATCAACATAAACTTGCATAGATCCAATTAACATAAACTTGCATAGAATAGGACAGTCTAATCAACATAAACTTGCATAGATCTAATTAATATAAACTTCCATAGATCTAATTAACATAAACTTGCATAGAATAGGATAGATCTAATTAACACAAACTTGCATAGATCTAATCAACATAAACTTGCATAGAATACAATAGATCTAATCAACATAAACTTGCATAGATCTAATTAACATAAACTTGCATAGAATATAATAGATCTAATCAAAATATACTTGCATAGATCTAATTAACATAAACTTGCATAGAGCTAATTAACATAAACTTGCATAGAATAGGATAGATCTAATCAACATAAACTTGCATAGATCTAATTAACATAAACTTGCATAGATCTAATTAACATAAACTTGTATAGAATAGAATAGATCTAATCAACATAAACTTGCATAGATCTAATTAACATAAACTTGCATAGAATAGAATAGATTTAATCAACATAAACTTGTATAGTTTAATTAACATAAACCTGCATAGATCTAATTAACATAAATTTGCATAGATCTAATTAACATAAACTTGCATAGAATAGGATAGATCTAATCAACATATGATACATGCATAGTCATACAATCCAATTCACACTTATCACCATTATTTTTAATTAATTATCTTGTGAAAGTAACTGTACTTACAGTGGTAGAAGAAGAAAGAATATAGATCTGAATTAAGCATTTGTTGTTGTTCTAGAATCGTTCCCCTTTTTCACAATTCCTATGCTTTGATTCGTTGAAGAAGAGAAATAGTTTAGTTTTGGATGCAGCAGCATGTAAGCTTATGAATGAATTTAATTTAGATTAGGGTTAGATTAGATGTGCTTATATAGATGTATTAGCTTAGTTAGAGCCTTTAGATTAACTAGGAGATCATCAGAACCACACAGCTCATAGACACGTCATCCAGCCAATCAGGAGAGGCCACGTCAGCCCTTTAAACTCAAAAATTGTCGTTAACAAATAAAAATGCGCCATGTGTGCAACATGATGCGCAGCAGAAGTGGTGTTGACACCCACATGTCATATATATATATATATATATTCTTTTTAACTATCTTTCTAATTAACCCTTTTCACACTAAACCACTTTTTTTTAATTGAACTACGTTCGCACTGGGCCACTTTTTAGCCATTCCCCTAAAACAAAAATATGGCACTGGCGGGGATTGAACTCAAAACCTCTTATGTACAAGTCACATGTACTAACCAAATGAGCTACTAAGTCTTTTTCTAACAAGACTTAGGACAAAGCTACACATTATTCTCTTATTCCTCTTTTTCATGTTTTGCTGTAATATTTAATTTAAAGATATCTTCTTTATTTTAAATCAGTTTTCTACAAACTATAGGTCTAAATTGATTAGAAAATCGCGACGAATGCAATGACGCTAATTTCATGACCAAATTCCTGAAGCTTCTCAAATTTTCCGTATTATTTCTATTTAATTGTTCGCATGCATTTCTTCGCATTTCATGTATTGCATTTACTTTCTTTTATTAACTTTTTCCTTCATTTCACTGCATGAACTTATTACATGCAATTTTATTTTCATTATTTAATTTTTCTCTTATATATAGTATATATACATATTTCCACATTTTTAATTTCATTAAAAATGCGGGGTGTCACATTATATTTTCACTGTAGGACTTTGCCTGAACTGTCGGTGTTCGCCGACGAATATTCTATGAATTAGAATACCGTCGCGAAGTGTAATAAACCGCAAGCGCACGACGTACAATTATTAGTACGTGGCGAATACGAGTTGATCCACAGGGAAAGAATTAATTTTAGATTTTACTCTATCAAATTAAACCAAATTTGAGTGAAGATTTAACTAATAAAAGCTAATGAAAACTATAAACTAATTTGAGAGCTAAATATGAAATGAAAACAATTTATAGGCAAATCAACTCTCACATTTATGTAAGTTATTAAAAATACAATTTATGATCTCCATTAAGTGATATAAATGCAATATTTAAACCACTTATGTTTCTCATGAAAATTGAACAAAAGCAAAACTATTCTAAGTATGATCTATGAATTATTAACTAAAACTATAGGCCATCAAATACTGTTCTTACTTTCATTTCAAAATCAATACCCACTTAGCAAACATTGATGTAAATTGTTGTTTACATTGACTAAGCATAGCCTATTTTGTTGTCAACAAACATAGACTATCAAAACCATTTGTATAAACTTACATCAATATTCACTAACATGAAGCACATATTAGAGATCATAAATCATACAAATGTTGAACTTACATAAAATTAGAGAGCATCATTACTCCTAAATCAAGGGATTAGCCACTCAAATGTGTTATCATATCGACACATGTAAGTTTCAACATTAGAAAATAAAGCAAAATGAAAAAAAAACTAAGTAGAACAAGAAGAGAAATAAACTAAGAACATAAAGTAAATCTAAGCTATGAACATGAATGTAAATCTAAGCTATGAACATGAAAGTATAGAGCATAGAAATTAAATGGCATTAAAACAAAGAAGTTACATTAAATGGCTAAGCAGCCATGGAAAAACAAGAGAGCTTGTGCTCCTCTCAACTAAACTAAAGAAGGGGATAAAAAGAGAAGAGATAAGAGATAGTATTTACATCACATAAAGGGGTATATATACATGTTTCTAACCCTAAAACCCTAATCACTTATAATGGGGAATCCCCAAAATGCCCACTTCATGAAGCTTTTAATCCTCTCTTAGCCATTAATGATGCATGAGATCTTTTTTCTTATTTAATAAGTCTTTAATGAGAGGCTTAAGAGAAAGAGGGTAATTTGAGAGGTGGGTTCCTCCATGATCATGTATGAGAATTATTTCCTTCATTCCTTTATATGCATGCATTTGTGCTCCAAATGTGTATGCATTAATTATGTTCCAATATTCCTATAAGAGACAAATACAAAGAACAAGTAAATGCAATCACAAATTAAAACATGCACAAGTGACCATTTTTTCCCAAAATGAGTGATTATCATGAAAATATTTAAAATATGGTTTGATCGTATAAAATACCCAAAAATGTTCATTTATTTTATTAAACAAGAATAAATATGTGAATATAAATGTGCATTTTTACGTGCACATCAAATACCCTCACACTTATTTTTTTATTCATCCTCGAATAAAGTAAAAAAAACTAAGATAAATCTGTTTTCTTTGGGAGCACGATTGCATTGAGCATATACAACAAACCTTTAAACCTCTGGGTGTCCCCAGTAGGACGAGTGTTGTCTCGTGAGGGTTTTTAGCGGATACTACCCACAAAATCCAAATGTTGAACGCAAAAAATATTTACAAAATGCAAGATTAGAAAATATTTACAAGACGAATGCAAGCTTTTAAAGGAATATTTACAAATGGATAATTTACTTTTAAATATTACACAAATGAGTTAACACAAATTTTGGTTGTCACTATGAAATTTATGTCCGTTATTAATCAAAACTTCAAACAAAAGTCATGTTATCGTCACAAACTCCTCCAGCTTCGCAAGTTGTTTTGGTAGAAACATTATGCAAATATGAAATGAATTCTATAATCGATATCAACAATCGTAAAATGGCATCTCAACTTCCTTTTTGTTAACAAATTAGGTCGAATAAGTGAAAAGTGTGCTTGGATTTCAAGTGCTTACTCTCTCTTTATTACAAAATATTTACATTATTACTATTTACAAACACCTAACCGAAAAAACCAAGGTATATCACCCGTGAGAGTTTGGGACAGAGCTTGGCGGATTGTGCAGACGGACGCTGACTTTGTCAACAAGATGTCGGTAATCCTTAGGTGTCCAACTCATAAAATGAGACCAAGATATACCGACGCTGATATTATCAACAAGGTGTCAGAAAAAGCTTGGCCGGTTTTCACACCAACGCGAGATGTACTAGCAGTGTTGTATATCCTTGGATTATTATTATATATACACTTTTTTTACATAAGAGAGAGAGTTAAGCGAAGATATCTTAGCACAACTTACTTAAAAGATCTAAAATGTTATCACAAGTAGTCTAAATCAACCATTCATTTAATCGGATTACAATTCAGAAAACATTTCATACTCATCACCTACGAATTTCCCTATATACCAGTTACACCAAATTTGCTCATAATTCAAACTTTCCTTTCGTTATTCTCTAAGAGAAGTAAATCTCCAAACATTTCAATCAAACGACCAAAAATCGTATATTTAATTCATCTTTTCCCTTTTAAAAGTAAATTAAATTTTTTTTTGGAAAGGAAAAGAAACTATGCATTTTTTTAAAAAAAAAGAAAAGAAAAGAAACTATGCAAAGCCAAAATAAATGAGAAACTCCCCCCCACACTTGATTTTGACTGTGTCCCCACAGTCAACCCAAATGGAAAGAAAATGAAAATTTTGAAAATATGACTTATATTTATAAGAGAAAAGGAAAAAAATATTTACAGTCTATCAGAAAATGTATTGACAAGAAGTAAATGAAACCGTCTTCTAAAGACCGATTCATTTGTCTTTTCAAGTATGAGAGATGGCTTAAGCACAGAAAACCAAATCATTAAAAAAAAAAATTAAATCACGTTTCAGATTTGGAAAAACAAATTTTGTTTTTTCAAAAGTTTGAGTTGCTAACTTTAATTTTTGAGCTTACAATTGATCCTAAAATCAAACTGAATTTCTGTAGCAACTAAAGAGAGGTCAGTGGGTCGGGGTTCAGTAAAATTTCAAAAACAAAGTTTGATTTATTCAGATGATGTATAATTTGTGAGACGTGTGCATCATTCTCACCCCCACACTTATTTTGAGAAATATTGTTCAGTTTTGCTTTGATGTTCGAAATTTTGTTGACTAAAGGTTCATTCATAAACCTAAAGTTAAAACCAAACAAGCGAATTTTCAGTAAATTTTGAAATTGTGTTTTCTCAAAAACCGTATCATTCCAAAAAGAGTTCATATACTGCAGAGATTTATCGTTGAAAAACAAGTGACCACAGTGAGGTTCAGTTGAAACGATCAAGTCACAAGGAGTTTCAACAGTTTCAGAAAAATCGTTATTGGGCTTAAGATCATATTCAGCAGTTTCATTGTTTTCAACCTCAACAATTTCAAAGTTTTCAAATGTTTCATTTTTAGTTTCAGACCAAACAACATTATCGTCAATCAATTAAAGAAATTTTGGCTCATCAAAGTCGCCCTTACTTAAACAGTTGTTAACAACTTCATCATTTTTGTTAGGATGACAATCTAAAGTTGCTAAATTTTCAGAATTTGAGAGACGAAGATCAAATTGAAGATTAACGTCTTCGTTTTCAAGAGAATTTAAATTCAAATCAAGCATAGGGTTTACAGCAACTTCATTAAGATTTTCGTCAACTTCATGAGTCGTTGGTTGAAGATCGTTGACCGTGGTAAAAGATGGATTATCATTCGACTCGCCACACGTTCAGTTTTGATTATTTTGTTTTTCACGAAAATTCAATTAATCTTGTAACAGCAAATTCGTGTGATTATCGTGAATTTCCTTCATTTGCTCAACAAAATCAAGTTTATAATTATTAACTTGAGAAGTTTCAATTTGAAATTGTTGAGAACCAGAATCGTTAATCACACCATTATTGAAATTATTCCCTTTGCCAAAATCGTTTGAAATGTTATTTACATTCCCATTTTGATTTTGAAATTCATTTTGGAGTTCGAAATTTAATTGGCAAGGGTTATAATCAAAATCATTTGAATTTGGAAGAGAATTCAAATTTTGATTGTTTTGAAAACTTTGACTTGAATTGTTGCACTTTATTTCAATTAATCTTTGACTTGATTCATTAAATCTTTGACTTTCTTCACGTAGAGATTGAATACTTATTTCAATACTTGAGGGTTGATCAACATTTTGAAAACTTGGTGGTGTAAAATCAGGATTATTTGTACAATAGTTGTTATTAAAATATCCATATGAATTTGGTGTAAAATTATATGGATTATATTGATTTTAACAACTATCATAAAATCCGTAGGAATAGGGAAAATGTGACAATTTCAAGAAAGTTTTTTTTTATAAAGATTTTGGTTTTTTTTTGTATATATGCATGAACCTAATGCAACTATATGAATGCAAACAAATTATTTACATATTTTCTAAAATTATATAATGATGGTTTGATTAATTTCAATAAAAGATTTCTCAGCCAGTTAACGAACAGCAGTTATCGGTGCACCAGGAATCACCCTAGCAATGCAGCCGAAGGTTTAAGTACATTCAGAGGAACAACCGATATAATATTTATGAATCACCGTAATATTTATAAACGGTTATTACTCTGCCGTAGTCTAGACACTAAGAAATTAATCGTTATAAATAAATCAAGTTGTCAAAATATAACAGTGTCCTTAGAAAAATAAAAAATAAAATAAGATGAATGCAAAACAGAAATTAAACGTGAATTAATAATGCAACTGCGAATGAATTTTTATTTGTTTTTGGATTTTTAATGAATTCAAAAATGCAAGCAAACAACAATGCGATTAAAACAAAAGGAGTTAAAATACGATACCTGAGCATGCAGAATTATTTAGCAATTTTTTTTAAACGACAATTTATTTATTAGCAAACATGCCTTTTTAGCAGAGAAAGCAAATCAATTTCGCAAGCTATTTTTCCTTTACAGTTTTGTGCAATCTGAAATAAATTTGAACACAATATTCCTTCCTTTTTTTTCAAGGAAGATAAACAAATAAAAGGCCCCGCTTTTTTCTTAAAAATGATAAAAAAGGTAAACACACAAGTTAGCTTGTGTAAAACAAACTAAGCAAAACAAAATCCAATCCAACACACACAGATCACCAAATACGGCTTAACCCTAGTCATTAAAACCCACGAACCCTCTTACTTATAACAAGTTTGCACTCCTTCCCAATCTACAAGATAAACATCAAACGAGATGAAATTTCGCAACTTAAAACACAGAGAAATTCGGCTTCCTCGAAATATTAAATCGAAATTTAAAGTTCAAATTCTGGAAATTGAAAATTCTCGCAGACAGTTTGCTCGAGTGTGAAGGTGATTTTTTGGTATTGGGTGTGGTTCGATGATGATTTGGCATTGTCGGAGCCGCTGCGTTGGATTGAGTTCGGATTTGGGTGACTGGTAGGCTTGGCTTGTGAGTTGTGAAGGTGGTTCTTGGTCCACAACTGATGCGTGATTTTGGATCCGCTTTGTTCGGACGTGGGTTTCTAGAGAAACTTAGGGCGGTTTCGGGTTTGTAAGGAAGCTTCTGAAGTTGTAGTTGTATGATTGGGAATTGCTGAGGTTCTTTGGTGACTGGTGTCTCTTTGATTGGGGGAGGCAATTGGTTGTGCGGAGTTGTAAGAGATGGAGGATGGTTGGACTGGTGATGATGCAGTTTGAGGTGCTACGAATTGGTCGTGTGAGTTTTGGCAGTGTGATTTGTAAGGGGGTCTTAGTTTTGTGAAATTGGCAGTAAGAAGGTGTTGCAGTTTGTGGTCTTTTGAGCAGTTCTTCCAGTTGATTTGGGTGAACGTTGAAGAGTGGAGAGATAGAGTACGAGTTTGGGAGGCTTGCATGTTGACTGAAGAGGATCGAGGGTGGAGAGCAGTGGTTTTGGTGTTTGGTTGCGGTAAGGTGCTATAGTTGTGGTGGAGGAGTTGCTATGTTGAGAGCCGGTCTGCATGGTTCTGGTAAGTGAAGGAGGAGTGGTGTTCTATTTGAAATTTTTGGAAATGGGTTGCGATTGTAGAGGGTATTGGAGTTCAGCGATTGTTCTTAGTTCATGTGAAGATGGTTGGTGGTTTGCAGTTTGTTGTAGTTTGGCAAGGGACTATTTGAGGGAGGATTCTCTGGTTGAGTAGTGTAGGATTGGTGTTATATGGGGTGATGTCAGTGGAGTTTACAGAGGTAGATAGAAGGACGATAGAAGTTGTATACGATTGTCTAAGTCTATGCAGAGAAAAGAATCAGTAAAAGAAAAATTGCTTTCCTTTTTTTTAAAGACTTACAGAGAACTTAAGTGGTGGTTTTTGTCGTTGATTTTGGGGTGGCGGGTGTTTGATAAAGGGCAAGGTCTTGCTGGAGTGGTACTGAGGTGTTTGTTAAGGTGATGAACAAGGGAATTTAAGCGGTGTATGTAGATGGGGTATGTATGTGGAAGGGATGGATATATTGCAGTTGTATGCGATGTATTGAGGAGTATTAGCAAATGTTGGAGTTCGTGACTTGTGTTGTAGAAGTGACTGTGGTAGAACGGTGTGACGATATTTAGAACTGCAGGAGGTGGAGAGGTTTCTGACTGGAAGAGATTTCAAAACTAAAGGAAAATTCGACGTGAGGACTGTGGTTTTAGACAGAAGATGATGGAGTGGTTGGCAAGATGATGGTGATTAATGGATTGTAATGGGGTTTGATGATGTTTAGAAAATGGTGTAAGAAATGGTAGAGAGAATAGAACGTTAAGTGGAGGTTGGTTTATAAAGGATTGTGATTTGTGAATAGAATAAGGCAGAGAAGGGAAGTAAACTATAAAGGGAGGGCAAGAAAAAAGAAAGAAATAAATGAGATGAGGCGACCCGAACTTCCCCGGTCTCCGAAGAGAAGAGAAAGAACGAATTACTTTTGAGGACAAGACAGATCAGAACGCAGACAGAAGAACATTTCATTGTATATTACAACAATTCCATCAGAATACAAAAATATACAGAGTATAAACAAATAATATACATCCGATAAATATCAGAGATTACAATACATTACATAGCAGCGGAAAATAATACAAAATACAACTGAAGGAGATATACGGATACAAAGCTTTCCGGATATCGTTCCAGCTGTAAACCAGGATCCTGTGAATATAAATCTGCAAAACCAAAACTACTAGCTGCCCATGCCAAAATAAGGCACCTAGAGTTTAGGTTAAAACAATAAACTCCAGGTCAGTCATGGGACTGGTGTGAGAACTAAAACAGTTATTAATCTTTATTTTAAAGTTAGGTAAATCGAGGGACCACGCCGTGTAACATAGAACGGGTTTTCTCCCAAGAATACCAGTGCATAAAACAAACAGCACAATGCTAAATAAAGAACAATGAAGCTATTATAAGACCAAGGTCCCATCACACAATGCAACGCAAGCCGGTGGATAGGGTTTTTACCTTATAATAGCCAAGAATGCTTGATACGTTTAAAACAAATCATTTGATACTATTATAAGTGCATAGTGTATAAAACAACTTCAAATAATAAGTATCAATCATAGACGGCATAAGCGCCCTATCCCACTATGTCACTATATATAGGATTACAACTAAAATCAAAACATCACGTATTGGAAATTGGATTTCCATCTATGAACCGAGGCCAAGGATCGTCCTCTACCAATTCGAGACAATCTAGCCCATGTCTCAGGCAAGCGCGCAGACAAGCCTTGGAGCGACAGGGCCGGTCCACCGATATGGATTAAAATTCCTGAACACTGCGTTTCCCCGCCCTTTGGGGCGTAAGTCTGGTCCGTCTGCCGACCAGAATGCATCGGCCGAAACCGATATAACCGAGGCGCTTCGCAACAGCAACAACCACATAAGTCAAACTCGTCAAGGCGTGTAAAACCACTGACGCCACTTCTAACTAGAAAGAAACGCATGCCCTCCCTGAGGTCCTCTCCCGTTTCTAGTCCACTACCGGGGTGTGAGGCTCGCGAATCAACGTTACACAAAGCTATGCCACACAGGCGGTGCTTTAATCATCACCACAAGACTTTGCTTTTTAACAGAAGCCTTGATCATTTGCATCTTAGCATGCCACACAGGCAAATCACTCTATGCAACTGATATCAGTCACACAGAATGAAATCCGATGTCAGACACACAGTCTATTTACAAGTCCGTTCAAGGTCTGAACGAAGCCGGAGGCACCTAGTACCCCGCATATCCATCGATCTCCAAGTACGTCTGGACGACCACTAACTGATTCCCTCCTCTTGGGTGTACCACCCAATCAAGATCATCAGTAATTATCCAAACGATGTGAAGACCTCCGGTCTTCGTCCACCGTCTTCATCCTCGACACCACGTCGAATCAGTTATCCAGAATGGGATAAACCCGGTCTTTCTGAATAACTCGCGTATATAATAAACATGTGTTACACAAACACAACATACGCCTCATACCAATTCATCAGTCACTAACCGTAAATTAACAAGAGAATAATTCCCCAAAAATTAACCCCGAAGGCCGAAACCAACATCAGATCAATACCCAGGAAACTGTTCTGCTTAGCTAACCTATAGTTAGTTTCTAAATTTCACATTCTTAGGGAAAGATTCCCATTAATTTTATCAAAGTTAAATTCCTTTAAATTTATTCTTTAATCTTCTTTTGAATATCGATTCAACTAGTCAAGATTAACGAACCTTCCTGAAGTAATCATTTGTTTTAATTTCCCAATCCCAACCTATTCATCCCATGAAGTAAAACTGGTTATACTTCATATCTAACACCATGGTGTTATTGGTAAATTCAATTACCATTTCACGTTCAAATCTAATTAAAGATTTAACTATCGCCTGGAGGAAAACTGGTGATACTCCATTCTCGATCTTTTCAGTCTAATTAAAGATTCATTAAAACTCCACTTAGTTTTAATCTTTAACTAGGTTAAAGAATCAGTGTCATTTAAAACACGATTCACGATAAACCCAAAATCACATCACATTTCAATCAGTCTGTAACCGTAAATTAGCAAGCGAGCAATTCTCTAAGTATTAACCCCGAAGGCCGAAACCAACATCAGATGAATACCCCAGAAACCATTCAACTTAACTAATCTCCAGTTAGTTTCTGATTTTCTTAACTCCTTTGGGTCTAAGAACAGTATTTTTTAAGATACCGTCAACGAGAACCCAAAATCACATTTCATTCATTATCGGGTTAAAGAACAAGTGTTATTTAAAACACTGTTCACGATAAACCCATAAATCAATACCAATTCAATCCCAATTAAATATTATTTAATTGGTACACTTCATTAAATCTAAATAAAAAGATTTAATCTTTTTCTCAACTGGGTTCAAGAACAGTGTTAATGAAGACACCATTCACGACAACCCAAATCACATTTGATATTAAATACAAGGCTCTGAATAGAAAATATATCGGCTTATATTCAATATCAAATTCTACGACCAACAAATATCGTATTGGAAATAACAATATATATATATATTTCAAATTTCCATAACGCTATCTGTATAATCACGAAATCTAACATCGAAATATTCCAAAGACAATTTTGATTCAAATCCTTTCCAATTCAATTACTGGAAATTCTGGTTACTTTTAAAACCCTTTTCAAATTCAATTTATTTATTTAAAAATAAATAGAATTATAATTCTAGTTCAAAACTAGTTCATTTCGATAAAAATCTATTTTTATCTTTTCAAATATGGAATTTTTCATCCCGATTCTTCAAAAATCATTTCTTATGATTTTACAAAAATTATTACTATTTTTAATAATTTTATCAAGGCCCGTACAGTCGATTTCCATCAACGGCCATCGAACTGCACTTACAGCGACCTTTTCCAAATTTGATTCGGACATAATTCCAAATCCAACCGTTATATTTCTAATTTCTAACATTCGTTAGAAATCTCTTTTCGATACGAACCCAACGGTTCCGGTTTTCGGAGAATCCGACGGTCGGATCTCCCATAATATCCGTTCGAAGTCAATGGTCGAAATTCGCGAACTGCCGCGGCGTGACGCGTTCTATATATATATACTCGTCGATTTAAAACGTATTTTATAAATAGTTTTAAATTCGTTTTCAAAATGATTTCAACTTCCATCTTAAATTCAAATCAAAATTGAATTTTCCCTTACAAATTCGTTTTAAAGTAATTTCAAATTGATTTCAATTCAAATCGATTTTCAGTTCAATTTCAATATGTTTTAAACTCAATTCAAAATGATTTCAATTCTATTTCAATCTAATTCGAATTTCAATTCTATTCAGTTTAATTCGAATTTCAATTCTTTTCAATTTAATTCGAATTTCTATTCTTTTCAATATAATTCGAATTTCTATTCTTTTTAATATAATTCAAATTTCATTTCAAAATATTCGATTTTGAAATCACTTTTCAATATTCATTATAAAAACGAATATAATCGATATAAATATCGTTCACGTCAAAATGGCATCAATCTAATCAACACGGCTTCATATATTCTATTTTCAAATATTCTATTTCAAACATTTCTTTTTCAATTATTTCTATTCAAATATTTCTTTTTCAAATATTTCTATTCAAATATTTCTTTTTCAAAACTGGAATGAGGCCCAATCAATTACCATATAATGTTAATTATATGGATTTTCTACAATACATTTATACAATAACAACGATGAATAATCAACCATCATCCAAAGTGTATTCTACACTGTATAAGCATCAAATATAAATATTTAATGCTTATGACAATCTGTCAAGCAATCGATCGACATACAACTAATTATTGGGATTAGTGTATGTTATATATCACCCCAATACCCGTGTGGGGTTTTCAAACAATCAAACATAGATTTTATTTGTGCAGTTGGGCGATGTGTAAAATTTATCGTCCCAATCAATATCAGTCGAATGTGTGTATATAAACAAATCGTCGATTTGTTTGTAAATTTCATTTTAAATACATGTTAAAAATTCTATTTTTAATAAAAAAATATTTTCCACTATAAAATATTTTATTTCATTTCACATCACATCACACAATCAACTACACATTAAAATCAAACAAACAAGCATACAAGCCGTCCATGGTCTGTGGACGACGGGTGTCGGGTGCTACTAAACACCGTCTGCATCCTAGTATATATTTCAAACTAGAAATAGATTAAAAGTGAGGAGTTCTCACCGACTAGCTAATCCAAACTCCACGACTCTTCTTATGTAGGAAATCTTCACCGTTCTCGCCCTTTTTTCACTTCGGTTGCCCGCTTTCACTACATATATAAAAATCGAATTTTTACTTTGCTATTCAATATATAAAAATCTCGTCTTTCCTTGACTAAAAATCCAACCTTTCTTCTAAATAAAAATCGATCTTTGTTCAAATAAAAAGACTAATCTTCTTATATTTGCTAATTCATATAAAACAAACTTATTATACAAATGCTAATTATATAAAATAAGTTAAAAACAAAACTTATATACATCGAAGAAGGAAAGAAAAAAAGGAGCTTCGTTGTTGTCTTGTAGCTCAAAGAGGAAAAGAGAGGAGCTGGGGTCTTCACGTCAGTCAAGGAGCACGAGGGGAGGTTGGAGCTGAAGAGGGGGGTGCGCGGGGTCTGGTCGGCGGCTAGGGTTCGGGGGGGATGCGCGTCGCTCAGGTGGAGAGGAGGGGGGGTAGCGCGTCGGCAGGAGGAGGGGTGTAGCGCGTCAGCAAGAGGAGGGGGTGGGGGGGTGGGATCGCCGCAGCGGCGCTGCCTGGGGGGGGGGGGTCGCGATCGATTAGGCTAGGTTTTTTTCTTTCTTTCTGTAAACCGATTTCTGAATAGAGAGAGGCAGGTGAGGGTTTAAAAAGGAAAAAATATATATTATTTTATTTATTAAATTAATTCTAAAAAGCAACTTTTATTTTCGACCTCGAAACGAGACCCATCGCCTGTCATCCATAGCTAATTACCCCCATTCTGAACACAATGGGATATGTATCGTAGGCTGGTTCAATCGTTTCGATCAGTTTTTGTCAAAATCAACATATAACTCTATATATTGAATTTGAACGCGCATTTCAATTTACCGGGGTCACGTACTAACTCGGAAAATTCAAGAAAAATATTATCTAGCTTCGTATTGACGATACGGTCCTAACAAAACTAATTTCATCGAATTCTGAGACCGTTGGAAAAATGGCCATTTTCCAGTCGATTAAAATCAACTAAAACTGGTCAAACACGTTTTACTTCGCCACACTTACATATTGATTCGAAAATTTATGAAAATTGGAATCTAGTAATAATTTGACATCGCGGATCCAACAAATGTGGTTTCGTCGAAATCCGAGGTCGTTTGCAAAATGGTTATTTTTAATGGCCGAAATTCCATAGCGACTATTCTGAATTTTCAACTGGACATAATTTTTTATCCCCACTATGAAATTTCAATTTTTCTGATTCGTTGGAAAGATATTCTCAATTAGATTCAAATATTTTTGGTTTCGCTAAAATCTGGTTTATTTTGCACCCGGTACATTCAACTGAATTTTGAAAACGAATTATCGACTACCGCGCCATTTTCAATTCCTTTTATAATTATAAATAATTATTTATATTCTAACGACGATCTATATAAATATATTCGTTCGAATTCCATTCAAAATAAATTTCTCGTCGTTATTATTTAAAATAATTCATTTTAAATAATCAAAATTCGCTAAAATTGCCAAAATAAAATTTTTAAATTGGCTCAGATTTCCGGATTATTACAATCTCCCCCACTTAAAACTTTTCGTCCCCGAAAAGGAACGAAGCCGAAAGTTGTTTTACAAACCAACTCAACTTTCTTTATTTTCATTACGGCTTAAGTTCTTCAACTTTTCAGTTTCTAAGAACTTTTCAAAATTTTCAAAAAATTTGGCTGACACCTAAATTTCCGAAAAATTTCGCCATAACCTCCCCTGCACCGGGAGCACCGGGAAAATCCCGAAATTGCCATACAGGCCCTCTGATCTCAAAAAGAAAAAGAAAAAGCCAATCGGCTCATAAAATCATCATCACCCAAACAAAGCAGTAAATTATGGTAAACATGTACCTATTTGTCGGGCAAACAATTTTATTCCTCTTCTCTAGCCTCCTTGCTATGACCTGTTCAATGTAAGTACATGTATATGCAAGCAAATGCGACCAAATTTCAATACAATTCACTTTTTGGTCAATTTGGCTAAATGGTTCAAATTTTCAATTAAACAAACAATAATCAAACAACACAACGAGCAATCAATTAGTTGATTAGCTCTTCAAATTCATAATTTTGATATATAGTCAAAAATCACATTTTTGATGCCAAATCACAACAATAGGCCTTATCTAGTTTCGATTCTCACACCAGTCAATTGGAAATATATAGAAATCTCACTTTCGAAACTCGAAAATAAATACTGGCGATGGTGCCCCTTCACCAGAATTATCCACGGGCACTAGAATGCGATTCTATAACTATCCAATACATTAAAACTTCAATCAAATACGAATAATTGATTTAAAATTTTCAAAACAAAAATTGTTTTCGTTTTTATTTTTCAAAACAACACTCTTCACACTCGTTCGAGGATACTACTGATCCCATCTCTAACGAGTCATTCCCATTGGATTTTACTAATCAAATTTCTGATGAATCCTTTCGTATGGTTCTAATGTGTCTTGTTCTCTGAGCTTTGTAAACCAAAGCTCTGATACCAAATGAAGCGACCCGAACTTCCCCGGTCTCTGAAGAGAAGAGAAAGAACGAATTACTTTTGTGGACAAGTTAGATCAGAACGCAGACGGAAGAACATTTCATTGTATATTACAACAATTCCATCAGAATACAAGAATATACAGAGTATAAACAAATAATATACATACGATAAATATCAGATATTACAATACATTACATAGCAGCGGAAAATAATACAAAATACAACCGAAGGAGATATACGGATACAAAGCTTTCCGGATATCGTTCCAGCTATAAACCAGGATCCTGTGAATATAAATCTGCAAAACCAAAACTACTAGCTGCCCGTGTCAAAATAAGGCACCCAGAGTTTAGGTTAAAACAATAAACTCTAGGTCAGTCATGGGACTGGTGTGAGAACTAAAACAGTTGTTAATCTTTATTTTAAAGTTAGGTAAATCGAGGGACCACGCCGTATAACACGGAACGGGTTTTCTCCCAAGAATACCAGTGCATAAAACAAACTGCGAAATGCTAAATAAAGAACAATGAAGCAATTATAAGACCCAGGTCCCATCACACAATGCAACGCAAGCCGGAGGATAGGGTTTTTACCTTATAATAGCCAAGAATGCTTGATACGTTTAAAACAAATCATTTGATACTATTATAAGTGCATAGTGTATAAAACAACTTCAAATCATAAGTATCAATCATAGACGGCATAAACGCCCAATCCCACTATGTCGCCATATATAGGATTACAACTAAAATCGAAACGTCACGTATTGGAAATTGGATTTCCATCTATGAACCGAGGCCAGGGATCGTCCTCTACCGATTCGAGACAATCTAGCCCATGTCTCAGGCAAGCGCGCAGACAAGCCTTGGAGCGACAGGGCCGGTCCACCGATGTGGATTAAAATTCCTGAACACTGCGTTTCCCCGCCCTTTCGGGCGTAAGTCTAATCCGTCTGCCGATTAGAATGCATCGGCCGAAACCGATATAACCGAGGCGCCTCGCAATAGCAACAACCACATAAGTCAAACTTTGTAGGGCGTGTAAAACCACTGACGCCACTTCTAACTAGAAAGAAACGCATGCCCTCCCTGAGGTCCTCTCCCATTTCTGGTCCACTACCGGGGTGTGAGGCTCGCGAATCAACGTTACAAAAAGCTATGCCACATAGGCGGTGCTTTGATCATCACCACAAGACTTTGCTTTTCAACAGAAGCCTTGATCATTTGCATCTTAGCATGCCACACAGGCAAATCACTTTATGCAACCGATATCAGTCACACAGAATGAAATCCGATGTTAGACACACAGTCCATTTACAAGTCCGTTTTGGGTCTGAACGAAACCGGAGGCACCTAGTACTCCGCATATCCATCGATCTCCAAGTACGTCTGGACGACCACTAACTGATTCCCTCCTCTTGGGTGTACGGCCCAATCAAGATCATCAGTAATTATCCAAACGACGTGAAGACCTCCGGTCTTCATCCACCGTCTTCATCCTCGACACCACGTCGAATCAGTTATCCAGAATGGGATAAACCCGGTCTTTCTGAATAACTCGCGTATATAATAAACATGTGTTACACAAACACAACATACGCCTCATTCCAATTCATCAGTCACTAAACGTAAATTTACAAGAGAATAATTCCCCAAACATTAACCCCGAAGGCCGAAACCAACATCAGATCAATACCAAGGAAACCGTTCTGCTTCGCTAACCTTAGTTAGTTTCTAAATTTCACATTCTTAGGGAAAGATTCCCATTAATTTTATCAAAGATAAATTCCTTTAAATTTATTCTTTAATCTTCTTTTGAATATCGATTCAACTAGTCAGGATTAATGAACCTTACCGAAGTAATCATTTGTTTTAATTTCCCAATCCCAACCTATTCATCCCATGAAGTAAAATTGGTTATACTTCATATCTAACACCACGGTGTTATCGGTAAATTCAATTACCATTTCACGTTCAAATCTAATTAAAGATTTAACTATCGCCTGGAGCAAAACTGGTGATACTCCATTCTCGATCTTTTCAATCTAATTAAAGATTCATTAAAACTCCACTTAGTTTTAATCTTTAACTAGGTTAAAGAATCAGTGTCATTTAAAACACGATTCACGATAAACCCAAAATCACATCACATTTCAATCAGTCCCTAACCGTAAATTAGCAAGCGAGCAATTCCCTAAGTATTAACCCCGAAGGCCGAAACCAACATCAGATCAATACCCCAGAAACCATTCAACTTAACTAATCTCCAGTTAGTTTCTGATTTTCTTAACTCCTTTGGGTCTAAGAACAGTATTTTTGAAGATATCGTCCACGACAACCCAAAATCAGATTTCATTGATTATCGGGTTAAAGAACAAGTGTTATTTAAAACACTGTTCACGATAAACCCAAAAATAATACCAATTCAATCCCAATTAAATATTATTTAATTGGTACACTTCATTAAATCTAAATAAAAAGATTTAATCTTTTTCTCAACTGGGTTCAAGAACGGTGTTAATGAAGACACCATTCATGACAAACCCAAATCATATTTGATATTAAATACAAGGCTCTGAATAGAAAATATATCGGCTTATATTCAATATCAAATTCTACGACCAACAAATATCGTATTGGAAATAACGATATATATATATATATATATATATATGTCTTTCAAATTTCCATAACGCTATCTGTATAATCACGAAATCCAACATCGAAATATTCCAAAGACAATTTCTATTCAAATCCATTCCAATTCAATTACTGGAAATTCTGGTTACTTTTAAAACCCTTTTCAAATTCAATTTATTTATTTAAAAATAAATAGAATTGTAATTCTACTTCAAAACTAGTTCATTTCGATAAAAATCTATTTTTATCTTTTCAAATATGGAAATTTTCATCCCGATTCTTCACAAATCATTTCTTATGATTTTACACAAATTATTACTATTTTTAATAATTTTATCAAGGCCCGTACGGTCGATTTCCATCAACGGCCATTGAACTGCACTTACAGCGACCTTTTCCAAATTTGATTCGGACATAATTCCAAATCCAACCGTTAGATTTCTATTTTCTAATATTCGTTAGAAAGCTCTTTTCGATACGAACCCAACGGTTCCGGTTTTAGGAGAATCCGACGGTCGGATCTCCCGTAATATCCGTTCGAAGTCAATGGTCGAAATTCGCGAACTGCCGCGGCGCGGCGCGTTCTATTCGGGCCATTATATTATATATATAATATATATAATATATACTTCGTCGATTTAAAACGTATTTTATAAATCGTTTTAAATTCGTTTTCAAAACGATTTCAACTTCCATCTTAAATTCAAATCAAAATTGAATTTTCCCTTACAAATTCGTTTTAAAGTAATTTCAAATTGATTTCAATTCAAATCGATTTTCAGTTCAATTTCAATATGTTTTAAACTCAATTCAAAATGATTTCAATTCTATTTCAATCTAATTCGAATTTCAATTCTATTCAGTTTAATTCGAATTTCAATTCTTTTCAATTTAATTCGAATTTCTATTCTTTTCAATATAATTCGAATTTCTATTCTTTTTAATATAATTCGAATTTCATTTCAAAATATTCGATTTTGAAATCACTTTTCAATATTCATTATAAAAACGAATATAATCGATATAAATATCGTTCACGTCAAAATGGCGTAAATCTAATCAACACGGCTTCATATATTCTATTTTCAAATATTCTATTTCAAACATTTCTTTTTCAAATATTTATATTCAAATATTTCTTTTTCAAATATTTCTATTCAAATATTTCTTTTTCAAAACTGGAATGAGGCCCAATCAATTACCATATAATGTTAATTATATGGATTTTCTACAGCACATGTATACAATAACAACGATGAATAATCAACCACCATCCAAAGTGTATTCTACACTGTATAAGCATCAAATATAAATATTTAACGCTTATGACAGTCTGTCAATCAATCGATCGACATACAACTAATTATTGGCATTAGTGTATGTCATATATCACCCCAATATCCGTGTTGGGTTTTCAAACAATCAAACACAGGTTTTATTTGTGCAGTTGGGCGATGTGTAAAATTTATCGTCCCAATCAATATCAGTCAAATGTGTGTATATAAACAAATCGTCGATTTGTTTATAAATTTCATTTAAAATACACGTTAAAAATTCTATTTTTAACTATAAAATATTTTCCACTACAAAATATTTTATTTTATTTCACGTCACATCACACAATCAAATACACATCAAAATCAAACAAACAAGCATACAACCCGTCCATGGTCCGTGGACGACGGGTGTCGGGTGCTACTAAACACCGTCTGCATCCTAGTATATATTTCAAACTAGAAATAGATTAAAAGTGAGGAGTTCTCACCGACTAGCTAATCCAAACTCCACGACTCTTCTTATGTAGGAAATCTTCACCGTTCTCGCCCTTTTTTCACTTTCGTTGCCCGCTTTCACTACATATATAAAAATCAAATTTTTACTTTGCTATTCAATATATAAAAATCGAATTTTTTTTCTTTGCTATTCAATATATAAAAATCGAATTTCTACTTTGCTATTCAATATATAAAAATCGAATTTTTACTTTGCTATTCAATATTTAAAAATCTCGTCTTTCCTTAACTAAAAATCCGACCTTTCTTCTAAATAAAAATCGATCTTTCTTCAAATAAAAAGACTAATCTTTTTTTATTTGCTAATTCATATAAAACAAACTGATTATATAAATGCTAATTATACAAAATAAATTAATAACAAAACTTACATACATCGAAGAAGGAAAGAAAAGTAGGAGCTTCGCTGTTGTCTTGTGGCACAAAGAGGAAAAGAGAGGAGCTGGGGTCTTCACGTCAGTCAAGGAGCACGAGGGGAGGTCGGAGCTGAAGAGGGGGGTGAGCGGGGTCTGGTCGGTGGCTAGGGTTCGGGGGGGAAGCGCGTAGCTCAGGTGGAGAGAGGGGGGGGGGGGTAGCGCGTCGGCAGGAGGAGGGGGGGGTAGCACGTCGGTAGGAGGAGGGGGAAATAGTGCCGGCGGCGTCGACGGGGGGAGGGGGGTCGCGATCGATTAGGCTAGGTTTTTTTCTTTCTGTAAACCGATTTGTGAATAGAGAGAAGGTGGTGAGGGTTTAAAAAGGAAAAAATATATATTATTTTATTTATTAAATTAATTCTAAAAAGCAACTTTTATTTTCGACCTCGAAACGAGACCCACCGCCTGTCATCCATAGCTAATTACCGCCATTCCGAACACAATGGGATATGTATCGTAGGCTGATTCGATCATTTCGATCATTTTTCATCAAAATCAACATATAACTCTATATATTGAATTTGAACGCACATTTCAATTTACCGGGGTCACGTACTAACTCGAAAAATTCAAGAAAAATATTTTCTAGCTTCGTATTGACGATACGGTCCTAACAAAACTAATTTCGTCGAATTCTGAGACCGTTGGAAAAATGACCATTTTCCAGTCGATTAAAATCAACTGAAACTGGTCAAACGCGTTTTACTTCGCCACGCTCACATATCGATTTGAAAATTTATGAAAATTGGAATCTAGCAATAATTTGACATCGCGGATCCAACAAAAGTGGTTTCGTCGAAATCCGAGGTCGTTTGCAAAATGGCTATTTTTAATGGCCGAAATTCCATAGCGACTATTCTGAATTTTCAACTGGACATAACTTTTTATCCCCGCTATGAAATTTCAATTTTTCTGATTCGTTGGAAAGATATTCTCAATTAGATTCAAATATTTTTGGTTTCGCTAAAATCCGGTTTATTTTGCACCCGGTACATTCAATTGAATTTTGAAATCGAATTATCGAACTACCGCGCCATTTTCAATTCCTTTTATAATTATAAATAATTATTTATATTCTAACGACGATCTATATAAATATATTTGTTCGAATTCCATTAAAAATAAATTTCTCGTCATTATTATTTAAAATAATTCATTTTAAATAATCAAAATTCGCTAAAATTGCCAAAATAAAATTTTAAATTGGCTCAGATTTCCGGGTTATTACATGGGAGTAGGAAAAAGGGAAAGAAGTAGAAGAAAAAAAATGGAAAGATATAATTTTAATTAATTACTGGAAAGAAAAAGAAGGAAGGCAGTCAAGAAATAAATGAAAGAAGGAAAGGCAATTAAAAAGGGAGGAAAAGGAAAGCACTAACTTTTTTAAAACAAAAGAAGAAAGCACAAATAAACAAAAACAAGAACACAAATCGACAAGAAATGCAAATGCAACAAATGATCAGAAAAAACAAGATGCAATAATATTTTTTTAATAAAGAAAAACAACAAAGAAAATTAATTCGAAGAATAAAATCACAATTAAATTCTTTCCCGGGCAACGGTGCCAAAAACTTGTTCGCTGACGAATATTCTATGAATTAGAATAACGTCGCAAAGTGTAATAAACCGCAAGCTTACAGTGTACAATTATTAGTACATGGCGAATACGAGCCAATCCACAGGGAAAGAATTAATTCTAGATTTTACTCAATCAAATTAAACCAAATTTGAGTGAAGATTTAATTAATAAAAGCTAATGAAAACTATAAACTAAGTTGAGAGTTAAATATGATATGAAAACAATTTAGAGGCAAATCAACTCTCACATTTATGTAACTTATCAAAAATACAATTTATGATTTCCATTAAGTGATATAAATGCAGTATTTAAACCACTTATGATTCTCATGAAAATTGAACTAAAGCAAAACTATTCTGAGTATGGCCCATGAATTATTAACTAAAACTATAGACCATCAAATTTTGTTCTTACTTTCATTTCAAAATCAATAACCACTTAGCAAATATTGATGTAATCTGTTGTTTACATTGACTAAGCATAGCCTATAACAAAAACTATCAAAACCATTTGTATAAACTTACATCAACATTCACTAACATGAAGCACATATTAGAGATCACAAATCATACAAATGTTGAATTTACATAAAGTTAGAGAGCATCATTACCCCTAAATCAAGGGATTAACCACTCATATGTGTTATCATATCAACACATGTAAGTTTCAACATTATAAAATAAAGCAAAATGGAAGAAAAACTAAGTAGAACAAGAAGAGAACTAAACTAAGAACATAAAGTAAATCTAAGCTATGAACATTAATGTAAATTTAAGCTATGAACATGAAAGTAAAGAGCATAGAAATTAAATTGTATTAAAACAAAGAAGTTACATTAAATGGCTAAGCAGCCACGGAAATACAAGAGAGTTTGTGCTCCTCTCAACTAAACTAAAGAAGGGGATAAAAAGAGAAGAGATAAGAGATAGTATTTACATCACATAAAGGAGTATATATACATGTTTCTAACCCTAAAACCCTAATCACTTATAATGGGAAATCCCTAAAATGCACACTTCATTAAGCTTTTAATCCTCTCTTAGCCATTAATGATGCAAGAGACCTTTTGTCTTATTCAATTAGTCTTTAATGAGAGGCTTAAGAGAAAGAGGGTAATTTGAGAGGTGGGGTCCTCCATGATCATGTATGAGAATTATTTCCTCCATTCCTTTGTATGCATGCATTTGTGCTCCAAATGTGTATGCATTAATTGTGTTCCAATATTCCTATAAGAGACAAATACAAAGAACAAGTAAATGCAATCACAAATTAAAACATGCACAAGTGACCATTTTTTCCTAAAATGAGTGATTATCATGAAAATATTTAAAATATGGTTTGATCGTATAAAATACCCAAAAATGTTCATTTATTTAATTAAACAAAAATAAATATGTGAACAAATGTGCATTTTTACGTGCACATCAGTCGGGTAGCGTCATTGTGTCTCGTACTGTTTTCTCTCTACCCCATATATATAATTATATATTTTTTATACAAAGAGGAGGGGCCAAGCTTCAAGGAGGAGGAGGGGGTCCATGGCCGGAGCTAGGGAGGTGGGACGACGGGCAACGGACGTGAGGTGTCCAGTGGAGGTGGCATGAGGCCGGAGGAGGGATGGTCGAGAGAGGGAGGGTGTAGCCAAGAATGTGGAGGGGAAATAAAGGGTGTAAGCCGAATTTTTGGTGGAAGGGGAGGCGCTGGAGTGAGCTAAGGGAGGAGAAGGTGGCCGAAGGGGAGAGAGATGGTTTAATAGCCTTGTGCCGTAGGATTGGAGGCAAGAAACAAGGTGAAAATGGAGGGAAAAGAGCTTAGGAAAGGGAGGTGAGAGTGATGCAAAATGGAGAGGCTTCGGCTTCCATATATAGGATAACTTAAGGGAATTTTAGGAATTCTTATAAAGGACACATGGATCCATCCTAAGCCATATTTACATGCATACATACACCTCACAATACCACTTTCTAATACCATGTTCTCCATCCAAAACCATGAAATTTTGGACATGGTTTTTCATTGAAATACTTTACTAACACCTTAGGGATGTTTTAATATATCCACACTTATATATTACAAGTTATTCAATTTTAGGCTATTGTTTTACTGTTTTTACTATCAGACGATTAACGTTATAAAAAACAAATGATGCTTTCAAATTATTTAACATTTCAAATAATTATTTTTATTTTATTATCTATATTTAAAATATATTAATTTAACTAGAAAAAATTATATTTAAAAATAGTTTTATAAATACATATTTGGAGAATTCGTTGTAACAAAATCTTGATAAATTCTTACCAAAAATTATTATTATTTTAAACATCTATTTTATAATTTAAACATATTTATATTAAAAGTATATTAAAAATTTATTTTATTATGTTCACTACTTGTTTTTAAATAAATTCCCAGAATTAAAAGCTGTTGGTATGGCGAACCCTTTAAGTGATCATGTTCCCATTTGTATTAGCTTCAAAACAGGTACATTATTGAAGAAAAATATTTATGTAACACCCCACCTCCGCTAGGGTCACTCACAAAGGGAATGCACTAGTTTTGGTGGAGTATTATCTAGGTAAACATGCACAGAGATATCACAAGACAGAACATAAATAAAGCAGCGGTAGAAATTAAAAACCAACTTTTTATTACTTCCAGGAAAAGAGTCAAAACCTCATATATCCAAGATACAAATTATTCCATTACATCAAGTTCCAAATAAAGAAGCATAAACTTAAGATAACAAAAGTAAATTATTCCCCATAAATAGCAGAAGCAGCCATAGCATAGCTCAAGACCAAACCGTACATGAGTTGTCAGAAAGCAAGCTAAGTCCCAGCTAAGAGCTAGTGTTTCCTCCTTGAGAACCTGGGGGGAAAACGAAAGAAAACAAGGCGAAAGAAAAAGGGTCAGTCATAAAGACTGGTAAGCCCTAGTGACTTTACGTATGAAAACTAGTAAAGGTAACATGATATGTGAAAACTGGAATTAAACATAAGGATGATAACAGAACTGGTAAGATAATTAAGATAACAGGATAAGTCAAGTCTAGCATCGCATATTCGAGATTCGCTGCACCAACTATACTAGTATTCTAACCCATGTCAAGTATTATCCATGAAATGATCCCTTGGCCCAATATCATGAAGTGACCCATTACGGGGTTCTACGGTACGATCTACTAATCGATCGGCTCCCTACAAGTTCTAGCTCGTCATGTGTCTGTGTCATACGGCCCTATCCTGAAATGTAGTTACCTGTGCTAGGTCCACCATAGGGTGTATCAAGTCCTATGGTGCCAACCACCGACACGAATCAAGCACGCACAGTGCAAAATCTACGAGTGCCCAATGCCTGCTTTTTCAACTCCGGACTACGTGCACGACCATAGTCCGCCTGAACCTACAATAGCGCACCTACTCAGCCGTCGTTCTTGTCGCTTACAATCAGCCCAGTAATCGTGCCCCACCCTGCCTAGTCCCAGGGTATCGTGATACATCTAAGTGGGTTATTGCGGAAAAGGACCGTGTAACTAGGGTTTCTAATGGGTTAAGTGTTGTCATTCAAATTCGTGACTTAACCCTATCCAAATCATGTATCAAGTTGGTTAAGTGTGTTCAAGCGGTTCATGACTTAACCCTATCAAATCATCGTGCCAAGTTGGTTAAGTATATTCAAGTGGTTCATGACTTAACCCTATCATGTGGCATTAATTCATTAGTGCACCTAAACCTCTCACATTAGACTAACTGTTGTGGTTACTGGATTCGCCGGGCGGTTCCGGGCAGATTTACACCACAACATAGTCTAACCTCGGGTTTTATGTGCGATATGACCAACTACCCACATTGGATCCTATTGTTCGCAGCCGCTGGATTTGCCGGGCGGTTCGGGAAGATTTACACTGCAAACTCAACCCAACCTCGAGTTGGCCATTTTCAAGTTTATCTAATTGTCATGCCCACATTCAAGTTTTCATGTCAAAATTCATGTCGAGTTTTCATGTCAGGTTTCATATCAAATCGTGTCAAGTTCATGTCATCCAGGTTCAAGTTATAATAACGTTCATGTTCAAAGCCAATTCATGTTTTACCTTGTCTACCCAAATCGTATTCCCATCGTACGTAAGCTCGAATCGATACAAATAAATCTAATTAGGGAATAACATAAAAAAGACGGGTATAAGGTGGCAAAAGTGATTACTAGCATAGCATGGTATGACTTGAGATAAATGATTATAACATTATTGGCATATGGAATATTGGCCTCAAACATAAGGATTCCAAATCTAGCCAAATAAGGTACTAGTCAAGATAACAGTTGTCATAAGGTGACAGTATAGTCATAGTAACGATTGACATAAGGTGATAGTCATAAACTAGTGACTAATAGCAGATTCAACATGATAATATGAGGGGTTTTCTTTTTGATTTACAACATGAATAGGCCCCAAATCAATGTCATAGTAATATACCCAAAAGTCAAGATCCAAGATGAACAAGAATGGATGTAAAACAGTCATCGTACATAGGTCCAATTTCAATTTACATCATATCCATATCACATTTACAGTTTAAATCTAAAAATAACTGGGGCTTACAGATCGTGGTTCGAGAATTAGAAAAGAGAGTCGATGTTGAATCTTTATATGCTTAGTCAAGTCCTAATAGAAATCCCCAAATCAGCAATTCTCTTAACGCAGTCTCAACATAGAAGAAGCAGTCCCTTTCTCAAACTTTCAACCAGAATTAGAGCAACATAAGGTCAGAAAGAATTTTGTGTAGAGAGACTGGTGTTAGGGGTTGTATTTATAGGGTCAGGTCAACGAATGTGGACAGAAACGAGGCCAGAAACATCAAAGTGAGTCCAGCTCCAAAAATGTGCTCGGGCACCAGGTCGACCCCCAGGACGACACTATGGTCGACCTGGTCCTGGGTGGGTCGACTACATAGTCGACACCCAGGTCGACCTGGTCCTGGGCAGGAAATTTCCTGCCTAGTCCATTCTGAGGTTAGAATTTCGAATTTTGAATTCGAATTGAGCTGTTTTGAACTTGAAAACTTTTGAAAACTTCGAATGGTCATAACTTGGTCATACGGGCTCCAATTTTCGAAAACTCGTACTCGTTTCCAAGCAGAATTCCAAGACGAACGCAATGGAACCCGTTTCCCTTGATTCTTATTTTAAAAATTAATTATGCCTTGATTTATGGTTATTACACGTTATAAAAACACGGGTTGTTACATTCTCCCCCCTTAAAGGATTTCATCCCCGAAATCTCTAAGTTAGGGAGGATGTGTCCTACCATCCATCATCCATTGAAACGACCCGAACTTCCCCGGTCTCCGAAGAGAAGAGAAAGAACGAATTGTTTTGAGAACACGAAAAAACAGAACGCATACAAAAGAACATTTCATTGTATATAACAACAATGCATCAGAATACAAGAATATACAGAGTATAAATGAATATTACATAGAAATATCAGAGATTTTAAATTACATTTAAATAAATCGCAGCGGAAAATAATACAATACACAACTAGAAGAGACATACGAATACAAAGCTTTCCGGATATCGTTCCAGCTGTAAACCAGGATCCTGTGAATATAAATCTGCAAAACCAAAACTACTAGCTGCCCTTGTCAAAATATGGGCACCCAAAGTTTAGGTCAAAACAATAAACTCCAGGTCAGTCATGTGACTGGTGTGAGAACTAAAACAGTTATTCAAAACTTTATTTTAAATCAGATATATCAAGGGACCACGCCGTATAACACGGAACGGGTTTCCTCCCAAGAATACCAGTGCATAAAACAAACAGCGCAATGCTAAATAAAGAAAAATGAAGTTGTTATAAGACCCAGGTCCTATCTCATAATGCAACGCAAGCCGGGGGATAGGGTTTTCCCTTATAACAGCCAAAGAATGCTTGATACGTTTAAAACAAATCATTTGATACTATTATAAGTGCATAGTGTATAAAATAACTTCAAATCATAAGTATCAATCATAGGCGGCATGGGTACCATATATCATGTCGCCATACTAGGCTCTATAATCAAAACCGCAAATGTCACGTATTTGGAAATTGGATTTCCGTCTGTGAACCGAGGCAAAAGATAGTCCTCACCGACTTCGAGACTGTCTAGCCCGACCCTCAGGGTCAGAGCGCATCGACCCTTGGATCCTCAGGGCCGGTCCACCGATGTGGATTAAACTTAAATCCTGAACATACGTTTCCCCGCCCTTTGGGGCGTAAATGTAACGACCCGGGAAAAGACAACCTTGGTTATCCGATATATAACACCTATCGAACAATCAAAAGTCGAAATTACCGGATAGTCCAAGAAAGAAATTAGAGGGTGAGGATAGATAAGATAGAAAATTAGAACAGAAGAAGAAGAAGAACACAACAACATCAGAGTAACACGAATCACACAGCGGAACGAATAAAATATAATAGACAACATATCTTGAAATCAAAGTAGTATATGTATATCATACCATTATCAGAGTACAACACTTTCATCACAGCGGAATAATCAATAGCTAGAAAAATCTTGAAGCCTCCTGCTCCAAGCTCTTCAAGCATACCTGTAAATCCTGACTACTTGACTGCCCATACAAATTTGGGCACCCAAGAGTTTAGGGAAAACAAAACAAAATAAACTCTGGGTCAGTCATGGGACTGGTGTGAGTAAACTCAAATCATTTGGTTTAACTTTCAAAATCCTTTTCAAAAGAAAAGATAATCGTAAGACCAATCCACTCATAAATACGGATGGCTTTTACCTTACGATAACCCAAAACACTTTGGAAATCATATATTATCTGATATTATAATAATGTCTAATCACAAGTAATTAAAATATAGTAGAACGCTTGCATCTCACGCTCTACATATATAATATACAATCAAACTCGCAGGCACTTATTGGAGATTGGATTCCAACTTGACAAGGTATGGGACCACCTTCCGAACGTGTATCTCTAGAGGCAAATACACTGGTTTCAACAAGAACATCTTGCAACCCGGCCCACACATGACCGACCACTCATTTCGCTTGAGTGTATCGAATGTATATCACCAACGGTTGGGATCAGCAACCGTCTCCCGATAAGGGACAGCATCGATAGATTTAAGAACAAAAGGAATTTCTCTAGATAGGTGATCATACATCCTAATGGATGCGACCCACAAAGCCATGCTGCCTGCCCGATTTTTGTCATTTCCCGGTGGATGAGGCTTGAGGTCATAACGTATCTTTTGACAGATCCCACCTCCATTACTTTGAATGCCACATCGTCATACCCGCCAAATCACAAATTGATTTCACCAAAAATACCACGGGTATACAGCTAAGAGAAACGAATTCCTCCGCCACCAAACGTAAGTACGTTTGAAGAGATCAACTTACGCGATCCTTTGAATATACTCTGTCAGACATTCGTCCATTCACGTTTGTCCTGGGACTGGACAAACCGAAGGCACTATTCTGTAAATAGGATAGCCCTTGCATAACTCCGTCTTCAATATATTCAGCATACTTGATTCGCAACGCTTATGCCAATACGGAGTGGTTCTCTGGATAATAATCCGACCGGTCTCTCCATATTAACAACGTTAAAATGGTCAAAACTTTGATAGTCAGTGATTTAACTATCAAATAAAAACATGTCGGTGTGCAAACAACGATATTATTTCCAGATGGAAATTCTATCGATCAATCATCATTCATCATCAAATTATCAGAAATTTACCCTTTTCCTTATTCTTGTTTTCCTATATTTCTTATTTACTATATTTAGAAAATATACGTTATTAACAATGGAAAACAATTCCATTTCTCATTTTCTATACTCAGAAAACATTTCTGATTTTCATTTGGAAGACATTTCCAAATCTCCTTCATTGGGTTTAAACTGATGTTTGAATAAACATCGCTATGCCAACACCAACCATTTTGCTCATTAACTAAATTCACTTAACCCCTTTCACTCTCGAACCTTATCCACTTCTTAGTTAAAAACGAAGTCAATCAAGTTGGGGTATAATTACCTCTCAGACCTTAACTGAACAACATTTCTAACTTCGAAATAGACAATGTTCAAAGTTTACTCTTTAAGAAACTTCCTTGCGAACTCTCGGATTCTATTTATGAATCCACTTCCTTTACTGAATCATTTGATTATAACTATAAATGTTATAATTCCATGCTTTCAAAATATGTTAACTTAAATATATTTCCATATCTTAAATTGGATAAATAAACAACCAACTACTTTATTAATAGATAATTAAAACTTTATTTGAAAAGGAAAGTAAACATTACTTCCCTTGATTCGATATAGTCGAATTTCCATGTATGATTCACTCTCGAATAATCACTATCCGATAATTCACTTTCGAATAAACTATATTCGATTCCCCTGTTCAAATAACTAATATTTGTAATCCTTTTCTTCGAATAACTAATATTCGAAAAATCTCACTTCGAATAAACCATATTCGATAATTCTCTCCTTCGAATAACTATATTCGATTTAACACACTTCGAACGAACTATATTCGATTACTCTTCTCGAATAAACTATATTCGATAACTCTACTTCGAATAGGTGATATTCGATTAATTCCCTTTTTGACTAACCCTACTTAATTTACTAATACTCGACTAACTCGACATAATTAACTTCTATTGATTAATTATTATTTGATTTAACACCATTTGCTTGACTCTAGATCGCAGCGATCACAATGGTTACGCCTGATTCCCCCAGGAAACATCCGACCGCCGTAGGCCATCTGCAGCCCTGCGAATTACGCTAGCAGTCGTGCTAAATGGAAATTCATCCTTAAATAACTTTGTCTATTTTTAAATCTATCTCGAATAATTAGATTCGATCAATTCTAATTGAATAACTAATATTCAATTAACCCTTATTCGATTACTATATTTGAATAACTCTAGTTCGATTTGACTCAAAACGATTAACTCTAACTGATTAACTCTAACTGGTTAATTCTAACTGAATAACTCTAACTGGATAACTCTAACTGGTTAACTCTAACTAACTAACTCTAACTGTTTAACTTTACGGTTTAACTCTGACAGTTTAACTTCAACGGTTTAACTCTAACAGTTTAACTCCAACTGTTTAACTCTAACAGTTTAACTCCAACTGTTTAACTCTAACAGTTTAACTCCAACGGTTTAACTCTAGTTGATTAACTCTTTTGAATTAATCCCTTTGACTTTTCTCTTTTGAATAATTCCTTTGGAATAATTCCTTTGAATTACTTCCCTTGAATAGATTCTTTTTCTATTCGTTTACTCAACAAATAACTATTCTCTTTTCGCTTCTATTTATTTAACAAATAAATATTCCCTTTAACTTTTCTATTTATTCAACAAATAAATATTTCTTTTAACTTTTCTATTTATTTAACAAATAAGTACTTCTTTCAACTTTTCTTTATTCCCTACATGAATATTCCCTTTTCAATTCCATTTGTAAATACTTTTACGAATGTTTCCCTTTTTATTTCTATTTGTAATCGTTTCACAAATATTTCCCTTCTATTTGATTCCACCAATATTTTCCCTTCTATTTGATTTCACCAATATTTTCCCTTCTATTTGATTTCACCAATTTTTTTTTTTTTTTTTTTTTTACAAATGCTTTGATTCTATAATCATTTTCTCTCATGAAATTCTCTTCCTTTTATATGTAAAATCTATTGATTTTATATAAATAATTTATTTTCAAAATAAACTTTGAAAATCTCTTTTCACTTTCTAGTATCACTTATGGTATAAAAATACCAAATCAAAAGGTTCAATCATCATCCAAACACATAGGTTCAACAACAGATGATATAACACATCATATATATCAGAATATATGAAAAACGGTAAATAAATGTTGAGGAATCCAGTTGGATTCCTCCGACCTGTTTCCCTGCATCCACATATGTTGCACAATATAATTCACATCAATTTCATTTCAATATGAGGTATTCTGATAAACAAAATCAACATCGGTTAACGATATATATAACTATATCGGTATTTTCAATCAATTGACTAGCAGTTCAACCAAACAATCAACACTCAGCAATTCAACCAATAATTATCAGTTCTAAAAATACTTTATAAAAATATAAAGTGTTCAGAGTTAGTGAGATTTACTCACATTGGACGGTTTATCGTTGAATAACGATAATCGGTCATTGATTTGGTTCAGGCGTTTAATTTTGCCATAAATCCAAACGAGCTCCAATCCACTTGCGGTCAGTTCCATTGCGTAGTGCTTGTCCATACGATCCTAACGGATCCTGTTTCGTTAAATTTCGTTAATGTATGCAAAAGTTATGCTATTTATAATATTTACCTAATTTAAATGAATATATATTTAATTAAATTAATTAAATTATTTTTATTTTAATTAATTTCTAATTGCGTTATAAGCCAAATTACCTTCCTTGCCCCTCTAAAAAATCCTACTTTCCCATCTCTAGCCATATCCAATTTTTCTTTAAAATTGAAAAACCATTTTAATATTAATTAAATTAAATTTTCAAATAAAATATTTAAAAATATTCGTTTAATTATAACTTAAAATTTTTAACCCGGATCAAAAATCTGCTTCCACTCATTTTAAAATATTTTCCGATAAGAATCCAACGGTCCTTGTTTCGTGGAAATCCGACTTGTTTTGAAAAAGTTATAAGCTTTTAAAGTTTATGGTTAAAAAATACGAAAATGCCCCTGGTCTGTTTTAAATTCAAATTAAATTTTAAATTTAAATTTAAATTAATCATCCCATCCGTCAGATCAGTTAGGGATAGCCAGGGAGAGAAGGAAACTATATTTTCGAAACTCAAGCCTTAGACACTATCCTCTCTGTCACCCTTAGAATGTTCTGATATTTATTTTTACAAATTCTATTTTAATTATAATATATATATATATTACACAAATAAATAAATAAATATTATTTAAAAACTTACCCCGCGAAGCCCAAGCCTCTGCCTAAGAGTCCCTAGCTCCCCGTCTTGCCCTCCTTTCTCCCTTCCTTCCCTTTTCCCTATTTCCTAATATTTTATTATTATTTCTGCCATTGCCAAAGCTTGAAAGAGGAGGAGGAGGAGTGAGTTTAAAATGAAGGGGGGGGGGGGGGCTATTTATAGCCGAAGGAGTCACATGGATTGCTGAGGTGGCGCGAATCCAACGGTCGAAAATGAATGGTTAGGATTAATCCTTAAATTTATTAAATTATAAATAAATTTAATAATTTATGAATAGTAAAGTGTGTTTTCTCAACCCTATTCGGACGTTAATTTGACTTACTTATTGATACCTTATCCAAAATCTTTTTCAACCATGTTGTTCAATTTTTCTTGCTCTTCAATACTATATAAAAATATAACAAATTTTGAATTTGTTTGAACTTTCAAATAATTTAAATTCAAATTCAAAATAGTGTTTTGTGTTAGTTTCAACACCTTCCGGTCTCATGTTGGAGTATCAAACGATAACGGTTTTCAGAAATTCTTCCACCATCTGGTCCGGTTTTTAACGTACTTCAATCATATGTATTCAAATCAAAAATCGGAGTTCGTTTAGATTTTCAAATAATTTATTTAAATTTTGTTTCCTTAATAACTTTCTATATCCGTTATAGGATTTTTCCAGATTTCATATATAGCTAATATCCTATGTTTAGAATTTTCCTGGATAGGTCTCAGGTTCCAGTTTTGCCGTTAGCATTAGCAAATTCCAATTACCGTCAAAATTTAGTTCAAATTTTGGCCTTTTATTTTTTCTTTTCCACATACGGATGCCATTTTTGACGTAACTTGATTGATTACCTAATTTCATCATTTCAGATTTAATGAAACTGATTTCATCGAAATCCGAGTTCGTTAGCTACTACATCCTTTGTAAACGTACTATTTTAAATTAAAAATTTATTCGTTTATACTGCCAGTTCACATTATATTGCAGATCCACTAAATTTCTACCATTTCGGAATAAAATAAAATATTCAAATTGAAATTAAACCATTTAGAATTCCAAAATAATAAAAAAAAACATTTTTAAATAATAACTAAATGGTCAAAAAATCTGGGCCGTTACATTCTTCCTACCTTAAAATAATTTCGTCCTCGAAATTGCTAAGGTAGAAAAATGAATTTTATAACTAGGTTAAAATTATTTGGTTACTCTGATTTCACTAAACCAATCTATTCTAATTAATTTATTAATTTATTTCTATAAACGAAAATTTTCAAAAATTCTGAAAATTTTCTAACACTCGAAATTTCTGAAAAATTTCGCCAGCACCTCCTTTGTACTGGTCAATAGCTCAAACTCCAACTCGCCGCTCTAGACTTTCTTCAACCCAAAAGAAAATCAAACAGCCAAGTGGCTTGCCAAACAGGCTCATAAATCTCATCAAACTCATATGAATATATACGTGTACCTTTTTGTCGACATTCAATTCTGCTATCAATTTAGCATATACCACTATCATCCCAATCAAACTCCCAATCACTTTTATCTTCAACACGACCATCCGCTTATAACCAAGCCAAATTTCAATCAAACTGCAATTCCAATCTCAATTCAAATTTCTTGCTCGACCATCCATTTCTATCCCAGATTATCTCTAATCCAGTCCAATTCTACTTGGTACCATTCTATTTCAGTTCAACTCAATTTCCACTGAACTGCCTTCAATTCAATTTCAAATTTGCTTTCACAAATTTCTATTTAATTTGTGTTTATTTCAATAATCTGTACCTGGGAATTTCAAATAGCTTTGCCTTTTTCAAAAATCAAATATCCCTTTGAAATATCAAAACAACTCGGTTTCTCAAAACAATTCAAAAACAAAATCTTTGGTAGTAATCCGTCACTTACAAACTCGAAAATGAGCAACGATGATGTCCGGATCAACATCGGAATTTATTTTCCAGCTATCGAAGTGAGTTCAATACTATAGCACTTTCAAAACCCATTTTTAAACATTTTCATTTTGAAATTCATTTCAAAATATCCCTTTTCAATGCTTGTAACAAATTTAAAATCTCCCAGGATTTTAAAATTCACATATATTCAATTTAATTCCATTTACAATGCTTATTCAAATTTTAGCAATTTTAATTCCAATTCTGAACATAAATTCAGATTTAATTCATCTGATTTCATATATTTCACTTATATGAATTTTGATTTGTTATTTACATAACCATTTCACATTTTATAATCTTATTCGATTATAATCACAACCAACACATTCAATATACTATAATAATTTCAAATATCTATACTTTGCTTATATCAAAATATAATTTGGGTAAAATTATTTCATTCACCCTTTTTCAAAACATACTGTGTCGATTCATTGTATTCAAGCGTTTAGAAACCCCTATCGATACAGTGGATCAAACTGATCGACCAGAATTCATAAACAACTCAACCAATAAATCTCCACAATATAAAATCATTTTATATCAAATAACAAATACGTTCACTCGTATATATACACTCAAACTCAGTCTAGGGTATTACTAACCCCATCTCTACTGAATCACGCCACAGAGCCAAGGTAAGACTTAACCTTCAGCTCTGATACCACTGTAACGACCCGGGAAAAGACAACCTTGGTTATCCGATATATAACACCTATCGAACAATCAAAAGTCGAAATTACCGGATAGTCCAAGAAAGAAATTAGAGGGTGAGGATAGATAAGATAGAAAATTAGAACAGAAGAAGAAGAAGAACACAACAACATCAGAGTAACACGAATCTCACAGCGGAACGAATAAAATATAATAGACAACATATCTTGAAATCAAAGTAGTATATGTATATCATACCATTATCAGAGTACAACACTTTCATCACAGCGGAATAATCAATAGCTAGAAAAATCTTGAAGCCTCCTGCTCCAAGCTCTTCAAGCATACCTGTAAATCCTGACTACTTGACTGCCCGTACAAATTTGGGCACCCAAGAGTTTAGGGAAAACAAAACAAAATAAACTCTGGGTCAGTCATGGGACTGGTGTGAGTAAACTCAAATCATTTGGTTTAACTTTCAAAATCCTTTTCAAAAGAAAAGATAATCGTAAGACCAATCCACTCATAAATACGGATGGCTTTTACCTTACGATAACCCAAAACACTTTGGAAATCATATATTATCTGATATTATAATAATGTCTAATCACAAGTAATTAAAATATAGTAGAACGCTTGCATCTCACGCTCTACATATATAATATACAATCAAACTCGCAGGCACTTATTGGAGATTGGATTCCAACTTGACAAGGTATGGGACCACCTTCCGAACGTGTATCTCTAGAGGCAAATACACTGGTTTCAACAAGAACATCTTGCAACCCGACCCACACATGACCGACCACTCATTTCGCTTGAGTGTATCGAATGTATATCACCAACGGTTGGGATCAGCAACCGTCTCCCGATAAGGGACAGCATCGATAGATTTAAGAACAAAAGGAATTTCTCTAGATAGGTGATCATACATCCTAATGGATGCGACCCACAAAGCCATGCTGCCTGCCCGATTTTTGTCATTTCCCGGTGGATGAGGCTTGAGGTCATAACGTATCTTTTGACAGATCCCACCTCCATTACTTTGAATGCCACATCGTCATACCCGCCAAATCACAAATTGATTTCACCAAAAATACCACGGGTATACAGCTAAGAGAAACGAATTCCTCCGCCACCAAACGTAAGTATGTTTGAAGAGATCAACTTACGCGATCCTTTGAATATACTCTGTCAGACATTCGTCCATTCACGTTTGTCCTGGGACTGGACAAACCGAAGGCACTATTCTGTAAATAGGATAGCCCTTGCATAACTCCGTCTTCAATATATTCAGCATACTTGATTCGCAACGCTTATGCCAATACGGAGTGGTTCTCTGGATAATAATCCGACCGGTCTCTCCATATTAACAACGTTAAAATGGTCAAAACTTTGATAGTCGGTGATTTAACTATCAAATAAAAACATGTCGGTGTGCAAACAACGATATTATTTCCAGATGGAAATTCTATCGATCAATCATCATTCATCATCAAATTATCAGAAATTTACCCTTTTCCTTATTCTTGTTTTCCTATATTTCTTATTTACTATATTTAGAAAATATACGTTATTAACAATGGAAAACAATTCCATTTCTCATTTTCTATACTCAGAAAACATTTCTGATTTTCATTTGGAAGACATTTCCAAATCTCCTTCATTGGGTTTAAACTGATGTTTGAATAAACATCGCTATGCCAACACCAACCATTTCGCTCATTAACTAAATTCACTTAACCCCTTTCACTCTCGAACCTTATCCACTTCTTAGTTAAAAACGAAGTCAATCAAGTTGGGGTATAATTACCTCTCAGACCTTAACTGAACAACATTTCTAACTTCGAAATAGACAATGTTCAAACTTTACTCTTTAAGAAACTTCCTTGCGAACTCTCGGATTCTATTTATGAATCCACTTCCTTTACTGAATCATTTGATTATAACTATAAATGTTATAATTCCATGCTTTCAAAATATGTTAACTTAAATATATTTCCATATCTTAAATTGGATAAATAAACAACCAACTACTTTATTAACAGATAATTAAAACTTTATTTGAAAAGGAAAGTAAACATTACTTCCCTTGATTCGATATAATCGAATTTCCATGTATGATTCACTCTCGAATAATCACTATCCGATAATTCACTTTCGAATAAACTATATTCGATTCCCCTGTTCAAATAACTAATATTTGTAATCCTTTTCTTCGAATAACTAATATTCGAAAAATCTCACTTCGAATAAACCATATTCGATAATTCTCTCCTTCGAATAACTACATTCGATTTAACACACTTCGAACGAACTATATTCGATTACTCTTCTCGAATAAACTATATTCGATAACTCTACTTCGAATAGGTGATATTCGATTAATTCCCTTTTTGACTAACCCTACTTAATTTACTAATACTCGACTAACTCGACTTAATTAACTTCTATTGATTAATTATTATTTGATTTAACACCATTTGCTTGACTCTAGATCGCAGCGATCACAATGGTTACGCCTGATTCCCCCAGGAAACATCTGACCGCCGTAGGCTATCTGCAGCCCTGCGAATTACGCTAGCAGTCGTGCTAAATGGAAATTCATCCTTAAATAACTTTGTCTATTTTTAACTCTATCTCGAATAATTAGATTCGATCAATTCTAATTGAATAACTAATATTCAATTAACCCTTATTCGATTACTATATTTGAATAACTCTAGTTCGATTTGACTCAAAACGATTAACTCTAACTGATTAACTCTAACTGGTTAATTCTAACTGAATAACTCTAACTGGATAACTCTAACTGGTTAACTCTAACTAACTAACTCTAACTGTTTAACTTTACGGTTTAACTCTGATAGTTTAACTCCAACGGTTTAACTCTAACAGTTTAACTCCAACTGTTTAACTCTAACAGTTTAACTCCAACTGTTTAACTCTAACAGTTTAACTCCAACGGTTTAACTCTAGTTGATTAACTCTTTTGAATTAATCCCTTTGACTTTTCTCTTTTGAATAATTCCTTTGGAATAATTCCTTTGAATTACTTCCCTTGAATAGATTCTTTTTCTATTCGTTTACTCAACAAATAACTATTCTCTTTTCGCTTCTATTTATTTAACAAATAAATATTCCCTTTAACTTTTCTATTTATTCAACAAATAAATATTTCTTTTAACTTTTCTATTTATTTAACAAATAAGTACTTCTTTCAACTTTTCTTTATTCCCTACATGAATATTCCCTTTTCAATTCCATTTGTAAATACTTTTACGAATGTTTCCCTTTTTATTTCTATTTGTAATCGTTTCACAAATATTTCCCTTCTATTTGATTCCACCAATATTTTCCCTTCTATTTGATTTCACCAATATTTTCCCTTCTATTTGATTTCACCAATATTTTTTTTTTACAAATGCTTTGATTCTATAATCATTTTCTCTCATGAAATTCTCTTCCTTTTATATATAAAATCTATTGATTTTATATAAATAATTTATTTTCAAAATAAACTTTGAAAATCTCTTTTCACTTTCTAGTATCACTTATGGTATAAAAATACCAAATCAAAAGGTTCAATCATCATCCAAACACACAGGTTCAACAACAGATGATATAACACATCATATATATCAGAATATATGAAAAACGGTAAATAAATGTTGAGGAATCCAGTTGGATTCCTCCGACCTGTTTCCCTGCATCCACAGATGTTACACAATATAATTCACATCAATTTCATTTCAATATGAGGTATTCTGATAAACAAAATCAACATCGGTTAACGATATATATAACTATATCGGTATTTTCAATCAATTGACTAGCAGTTCAACCAAACAATCAACACTCAGCAATTCAACCAATAATTATCAGTTCTAAAAATACTTTATAAAAATATAAAGTGTTCAGAGTTAGTGAGATTTACTCACATTGGACGGTTTATCGTTGAATAACGATAATCGGTCATTGATTTGGTTCAGGCGTTTAATTTTGCCATAAATCCAAACGAGCTCCAATCCACTTGCGGTCAGTTCCATTGCGTAGTGCTTGTCCATACGATCCCAACGGATCCTGTTTCGTTAAATTTCGTTAATGTATGCAAAAGTTATGCTATTTACAATATTTACCTAATTTAAATGAATATATATTTAATTAAATTAATTAAATTATTTTTATCTTAATTAATTTCTAATTGCGTTATAAGCCAAATTACCTTCCTTGCCCCTCTAAAAAATCCTACTTTCCCATCTCTAGCCATATCCAATTTTTCTTTAAAATTGAAAAACCATTTTAATATTAATTAAATTAAATTTTCAAATAAAATATTTAAAAATATTCGTTTAATTATAACTTAAAATTTTTAACCCGGATCAAAAATCTGCTTTCACTCATTTTAAAGTATTTTCCGATAAGAATCCAACGGTCCTTGTTTCGTGGAAATCCGACTTGTTTTGAAAAAGTTATAAGCTTTTAAAGTTTATGGTTAAAAAATACGAAAATGACCCTGGTCTGTTTTAAATTCAAATTAAATTTTAAATTTAAATTTAAATTAATCATCCCATCCGTCGGATCAGTTAGGGATAGCCAGGGAGAGCAGGAAACTATATTTTCGAAACTCAAGCCTTAGACACTATCCTCTCTGTCACCCTTAGAATGTTCTGATATTTATTTTTACAAATTCTATTTTAATTATAATATATATATATATTACACAAATAAATAAATAAATATTATTTAAAAACTTACCCCGCGAAGCCCAAGCCTCTGCCTAAGAGTCCCTAGCTCCCCGTCTTGCCCTCCTTTCTCCCTTCCTTCCCTTTTCCCTATTTCCTAATATTTTATTATTATTTCTGCCATTGCCAAAGCTTGAAAGAGGAGGAGGAGGAGTGAGTTTAAAATGAAGGGGGGGGGCTATTTATAGCCGAAGGAGTCACATGGATTGCTGAGGTGGCGCGAATCCAACGGTCGAAAATGAATGGTTAGGATTAATCCTTAAATTTATTAAATTATAAATAAATTTAATAATTTATGAATAGTAAAGTGTGTTTTCTCAACCCTATTCGGACGTTAATTTGACTTACTTATTGATACCTTATCCAAAATCTTTTTCAACCATGTTGTTCAATTTTTCTTGCTCTTCAATACTATATAAAAATATAACAAATTTTGAATTTATTTGAACTTTCAAATAATTTAAATTCAAATTCAAAATAGTGTTTTGTGTTAGTTTCAACACCTTCCGGTCTCATGTTGGAGTATCAAACGATAACGGTTTTCAGAAATTCTTCCACCATCCGGTCCGGTTTTTAACGTACTTCAATCATATGTATTCAAATCAAAAATCGGAGTTCGTTTAGATTTTCAATTAATTTATTTAAATTTTGTTTCCTTAATAACTTTCTATATCCGTTATAGGATTTTTCCAGATTTCATATATAGCTAATATCCTATGTTTAGAATTTTCCTGGATAGGTCTCAGGTTCCAGTTTTGCCGTTAGCATTAGCAAATTCCAATTACCGTCAAAATTTAGTTCAAATTTTGGCCTTTTATTTTTTCTTTTCCACATACGGATGCCATTTTTGACGTAACTTGATTAATTACCTAATTTCATCATTTCAGATTTAATGAAACTGATTTCATCGAAATCCGAGTTCGTTAGCTACTACATCCTTTGTAAACGTACTATTTTAAATTAAAAATTTATTCGTTTATACTGCCAGTTCACATTATATTGCAGATCCACTAAATTTCTACCATTTCGGAATAAAATAAAATATTCAAATTTAAATTAAACCATTTAGAATTCCAAAATAATAAAAAAAAACATTTTTAAATAATAACTAAATGGTCAAAAAATCTGGGCCGTTACATTAAATGAGCCAACGAATGACTCCACCGGACCCGGATCGTCCGATCAAACCGAGGCGCCTCGCAACAGCAACAACCACATAGGTGAAAAGTATATAAATGTCAGGGCTGGTAGGTCACTGACACCACCCTAGCTAGAAAGAAACGCATGCCCTCCCTGACGTCCTCTCCCTTTTTGGTTCACAACCAGGGTGCGAAACTCGCGAAGTAAACGTTACACAAAGCTACGCCACAAAGGCTGTGCTTCGATCATCAATCACAAGACTTTGCTTTTCAACAAAAGCCTTGATCATTTGCATCTTAGCATGCCACACAGGCAAACCACTCTATGCAACCGATATCAGTCACACAGAATGAAATCCGATGTCAGACACACAGTCCATTTACAAGTCCGTTCTAGGTCTGAACGAAACCGGAGGCACCTAGTACCCCGCATATCCATCAATCTCCAAGTACGTCTGGACGATCACCAACTGTTTCCATCTTCTTGGGTGTACAGCCCAATCAAGATCATCAGTAATTATCCAAACGACGTGAAGACCTCCGGTCTTCGACCATTGTCTTCATCTTCGACTTATCGTCGTATCAGTTATTCAGAATGGGATAAACCCGGTCTTCCCGAATAACTCGCGTATATTTTAAATAAGTGTTACACAAACACAACATACGTGAGACGACCCGAACTTCCCCGTGAAGGAAAGCACAGATAGAATTGAGGACAAGACAAAATAGAACGCAGACGGAAGAAAATTTCATTGTTATTACAACAATTCCATCAGATACATGAATATACAGAGTATAAATGAATAAATTACATTCAATAAATATCAGAGATTACAATAAATTACATAGCAGCGGAAAAATATACAAAACACAACTAGAAGTAATGCACGGATACAGAGCTTTCCGAGCATCGTTCCAGCTGTAAATCAGGATCCTGTGAATATAAATCTGCAAAACCAAAACTACTAGCTGCCCGTGTCGAAAATAAGGGCACCCAGAGTTTAGGTTAAAACAATAAACTCCAGGTCAGTCATGTGACTGGTGTGAGAACTAAAACAGTTATTTATATTGGTTTTAAAGTTAGGTAAGTCAAGGGACCACGCCGTATAACACGGAACGGGTTTCCTCCTAAGAATACCAGTGCATAGAACAAACAACGCAATGCTAAATAAAGAAAAATGAAGCTGTTATAAGACCCAGGTCCCATCACACAATGCAACGCAAGCCGGAGGATAGGGTTTTTACCTTATAACAGCCAAAGCATGCTTGATACGTTTAAAACACATTATTTGATACTATTATAGGTGTATAGTGTCAAAACAATTCAATCATAAATATCAATCATAGGCGGCATGGGTACCATCTATCATGTCGCCACACTAGTTCTACAATTAAAACCGCAATATCACGTATTGGAAATTGGATTTCCGTCATGAGTCGAAGCAAGGGGCAAGCTCCTCTCCACGTTCGAGACACTCTAGCAAATGTCCCAGGACCCCACTTTGATCCTTGGAATCGGCTGGGCCTGTCCTCTCTTACTTTTGAGGATTAGTTATTCCTGAACACACGTTTCCCAGTCCTTACAGACCTATATCTGAGGCGCCTCGCATTCCAACAACCACACAGGTGAAAAATATATAAATGTCAGGGCTGGTAGGTCACTGACACCACCCTAGCTAGAACGAAACGTCGTGCTCTCCCAGCGGTCCGTCTCCCGTTTTTGACTCATACCGAGGTGTGAGGCTCGCGAATTCACGTTATACACAAAGCTATGCCACACAGGCTGTGCTTTGATCATCAACCACAAGACTTTGCTTTTCGACAGAAGCCTTGATCAATTGCCACTTACGCGTGCCACATTGGCAATTCACTCCATGCGACTGATGTCCATCAATATACAACCTCTGAGCTCGTACGTCTCAGAGAAGGGCGTTAAGCAAGAGAATAAATTCTCTGCCGCCAAACAGATGTATATTTAATAGAGATCAATCAACACAGAATAAAATCCAACGTCAGACACACAATCCATTTACAAGTTCGTTCTGGGTCTGAACGAAACCGAAGGCGCTTTCCTCGCATATCCATCCATCTCCAGGTACGTCTGGACGATCACCAACTGATTCCCTCATCCAGGGTGTACAGCCCAATCAAGATCATCAGTAATCACCCAAACGATGCGAAGACTTCCGGTCTTCAACCACCGTCTTCATCTTTGACATCTCGTCGAACCGGTTATTCAAAATGGGTATAAACCCGGCCTTTCTGAATAACCCAAATATATAATAAACGAATGTTACACAAACACAACAAACGCCTCATTCTAATTCAGAATATTCTTTTATTCACAAAATCACATTCTTAGGGAAATGTTCCCATTAATTTTATCCAAGATAAATTCTTCTAAATTTATCCTATAATCTTCCTTTGGATATCATTTCAAACCATTTTATGGTTTTCCAAACTAGTCGGGATTAGCGAACCACACCGAAGTAATTATTTATTTTATTTCCCAATCCCAACCTATATATCTCATGGAGCAAAACTGGTGATACTCCATTCCTAACACCACAGTGTTATCGGTAAAATTAATTACCATTTCACGTTCAAATCTAATTAAAGATTTAACTATCGCTGTGGAGCAAAATTGGTGATACTCCATTCTCGATCACTTTTCAGATTTGATAATTTAAATTATCAATTCACATTTCAATCTAATTAAAGATTCATTAAAACTCCACTTAGTTTTAATCTTCTCAAAAATCGATATCTTGCCTTTAACTGGGTTAAAGAACCAATGTCTTCTAAAACACGATTCACGATAAACCCAAATCACATTTGATATTAAATACAAGGCTCTGAATAGAAAATATATCGGCTTATATTCAATATCAAATTCTGAAACCAACATATATCGTATTGGAAATAACGATATAAAATATATCTTTCAAATTCCCATAACAATATCTGTATAGTCACGAAATCCAACATCGAAATATCCCGAAGATAATTTCGATTCAACTCCAGTCCAATCCATGTATTGGGAGTATTGATTATTTTTAAAATCACTTTCAAATTCAATTTATTTATGTCAAAAATAAATAGATTTTAATTCTAGTTCAAAACTAGTTCATTTCGATAAAAATCTATTTTTATCTTTTTAAATGTGGAATTCCCCAGCTCAATTCTTTCCAATCCATATATTATGATTTTACACAAATTATAGATATTCTTAATAATTTTATCAAGGCCCGTACAGTCGATTTCCAACAACGGCCATCGAACTGCACTCACATCGACCTTTTTCGAATTTGATTTAGACATAACTCCAAATCCAACCGTTAGATTTCAAATTTCTAATATTCATTGGAAATCTCTTTTCGATACGAACCCAACGGTTCCGGTTTTAGGAGAATCCGATGGTCGGATCTCCGGCAACGTCAATTTGAAGTTAATGGTCGAAATTCACGAACTGCCGCGGCGCGGCGCGTTTTATTCAGGCCATTATATATATATATATATATATATATATATATATATATATATATAATATATGTATTATATATATTTCATCGATTTCCTTTTAAAACGTATTTTATAAATCGTTTTAAATTCTTTTTTCAAAACCATTTCAACACTATATTCAATTTCAAATCGATTTGATTTCAATTCAACTCGAATTCATTTCAATTTTATTTAATTTGAATTCAAATTCGTTTCAATTCAATTCAATTCGAATTTACCTTCTATTTGATTCAATTCGAATTCGTTTCAAATGGATTTCAATTCAATTTCAGTTCGTTTTAAATTTCATTCAAAACGATTTCAATTCGTTTTTAATTCAATTTCAATTTAATTCAATTTGAATTCATTTCTATTTTATTCGAATTCAAATTCACTCTCTATTCAATTCAAATTCTAATTCGTTTTCTATTCAATTCGAATTCATTTCACATTGATTCAATAAAATTTCAATTTCAATTTTTATCTAATTCAATTTGAATTTCATTTCAAAATATTAGATTTTGAAATCACTTTTCAATATTCATTGTAAAACGAATAAAATCGATATAAATATCGTTCACGTTAAAATAGCGCATCTGTAATCCACACGGCTTTATATTTTTCAAAAACTTCTTTATGCTATTCAACAAATGAATATTTATTCTATTCAACACATGAATCTATATTTCTTTCAGCACATGACTATTTTTGTTATGTAAAATATTTTATAAAACTATGGTATCTATCGTTTGATTTTAATTAGACTCCACCGTAAAGTAGTTCTAATTTTAAATATGACAAAGATGTGAATTTTATTATTTAAAATATTTTACTCAACACACAGATATTTTCAACACATGAACATCGTCAACACATGATTATTTTTATATTCAACACGTGAATCTTCTTTTATAATATTTATTATTTTCCCGATTGGAATGAGGCCCAATCAATCACCATATAATGTTAATTATATGGATTCCATACAACACATGTATATAATAACATTGAAAAATAATCAGCCATCAACCAAAGTGCACTACACTGTATAAGCATCGAATATAGATATCTAATGCTTATAACAGCCTGTCAATCAATCGATCGACATATTTAATCAATCAGGATGAGTGAAATCAAATTTCATCCCAACACCCGTGTGGGGTTTCAAAAAATCAAACACAGATTTTTATTTGTGCAGTTGGGCGATGTGTAAAATTTATCGACCCAATCAATATCAGTCAAATCAGTGTATATAGACAAATCGGCTGATTTGTTTATAAATATTTATTTATTCACTTTCATGTTAAAAATTATATTTTTAACGATAATATATTTTATTTTAACACATGAATTTCTATTCATTTCATTTACACAATAAAAATGATATTTTTATTTTTCTAACATATTTTAGAAAATTTCGGCGGCATAACGACACGATACTAGAAAGGGGACAAGACCTAGCCTTATCCCCGGTCTAGTGAAGGCCCACGCCATTCACACATCAATCAAATCAATTTCATTTCACCAAACAATTCAATTCAAACCAAATAACTAACTAACTACTCAACCAAACAATTTAACAAACAATCCATCCATGGTCTGTGGATGACGGGTGTCGGGTGCTACTAAACACCGTCTGCATCCTAGTATATATATATAAATAGAAAAAGAAATTTAGAGTGAGGAGTTCTCACCAATAGCTATCCTAACTCCACGACTCTTCTTTGATAGAAATCTTCATCCTTCTCGCCTTTCTTCACTTTCGTTGCCCGTATTCACTACATATGTAAAAATCGAATTTTTACTTGGTTATTCAATATATAAAATTTTTGCCTTTTCAAATATATCATTATAAAAATCACATTTTTATTTTTCTACACATATAAAGATGATATTTCTAATATTCCTATCATGTAAAAATTATATTTTTATCTTTCTACAATATAAAAGATTATATTTTTAATATCGCTACTTTATAAAGATCGTATTTTTAATCCACTACATGAGTAAAAATCACGTCTTTCTCCATTTAAAAATATCGTCTTTCTTCCTTTCAAAAATCTAGTCTTTTCTATTTTAAAAAACTAACCTTTCATATAGTAAAAATCATATTTTTAACTCACCACTCGAATAAAATTTATATTTTTATCCTTTGTATAATATAAAGATTATATTTTCACCACTATATCAAAATCCGATCTTTCTATATTCAAATAAAAATACGATCTTTTCACCTTTAAAAATATCGTCTTTCATTCATTAAAAATCCGCCTTTTTAAGGTTAAAAATATCGCCTTTTCTATATGAAAAATTCTAACTTTCTATTTAAAAATCCTATCTTTCTAATTTAAAAAAAATCCTATACAAAAACTGATTTTTTTCTGTTTGCTAATCATATATAAAAGAAATAAATAAATTAAATTAAAACAAATAAAACAAAATAAATAAAATAGGAAGTAAACTTACAGATGGAAGGAGGGGGGGTGTATGCGCGTCTGCTGTGGTCGAAGGGGGGTTTGGGCGTCGGGGTACGGGAAGAAGGGGGAAGCGGGTTGCGGTTTGGTGGCCGCGGGTGGTGGGGTATGGTGGCAGGGCGTTGGCTGAGGGGCTTCGGGGGGGGGGGGGGGGGGGGTTCGGTCGTCGCTCGAACGGAGGGTTAGGGTTTCGATTTGGGTGTGGATTCGAGGAGAGGGGCGAGGCTGGAGCAATGCGTGGAGGGAAGAGGAGGGTCGAGGCTGGGGCCTCGTCGGCGGTGGGTGGCGTCACGCCTGGGCGCGGTGGCCGCTGCGCCTTCTTCGTTTTTTTTATATTCTTCTGAACTATGAAAACGAGAAAAAAGGGGGGCCAGAGATTAAAGGAAGGAGAGAGATATTTATTTTTATTTTTATTTTTATTTAAAATGCAAAGAGTTGACTTTTACATACGACCTCAAAACGAGGCCCACCGCCTGTCATCCATAGAGTTTTACCCCCATTCCGTACACAATGGGATATGTATCGTAGGCTGATTCGATCGTTTCGATCAGTTTCCATTAAAATCAACATATAACTTTATATATTGAATTTGAACGCGCATTTCAATTTACTGGGGTCACATACTAACTCGAAAAATTCCAGAAAAATATTTTCTAGCTTCGTATTGACGATACGGTCCTAACAAAACTAGCTTCGTCGAATTCTGAGACCGTTTGAAAAATGGCCATTTTCCAGTCGATTAAAATCAACTTAAACTGGTCAAACACGTTTCCTTTGCCACGCTCACATATTGATTCGAAAAATTATGAAATTTGAAACCTAGCAATAATTTGACATCACGGGTCCAACAGAAGTGGTTTCGTCGAAATCCGAGGTCGTTTGCAAAATTCCTATTTTTAAGGGCCTGAATTCCATAGCGACTATTCAGAATTTTCAACTGGACATATCTTTTGATTCCCGCTATGAAATTTCGATTTTTCGGATTCGTTGGAAAGATATTATCATTTAGATCCTATTATTTTTAGTTTCACTAAAATCCGGATTATTTTGCACCCGGTACATTCAATTGAAGTTTGAAATCGAATTATCGAACTACCGCGCCATTTTCAATTCCTTTTATAATTATAAATAAATATTTATATTCTAACGACGACGTATACAAAATATACGTCGAATTATATTCGAAATAAATTTCTCGTCGATATTATTTAAAATAGTCTATTTTAAATATTCAAAATTCACTAAAATTGCCAAAATAAAAATTTTAAACTGACCCAGATTTTCGGGTTGTTACAATCTCCCCCACTTAAAACTTTTCGTCCCCGAAAAGGAACAAAGTCGAAAGTGGTTTGATCAATCAACTCTACGTTCGATCTGGATTTCATTCTCTAACTTTTCAGTTTCTGAGAATTTTCAAATTCTTCAAAAATTTGGCTAACACCCTAAATTTTCGAAAAATTTCGCCATAACCTCCCCTGCACCGGGAGCCATGGGCAAATCCCGAAATTGCCATATAGGCCTTCTGATCTCAAAAAGAAAAAGAAAAAGCCAAGCGGCTAGCCAATAGGCTCATAAAATCATCATCACCCAAACAAAACAGTAAATTATGTAGTAAACATGTACCTATTTGTCGGACAAACAAATTTTATTCTTCGGCTCTAGCCTCCTTGCTATGACCTGTTCAATGTAAGTATATGTATATGCAAGCAAATGCAACCAATTTTCAATATAATTCAATATTTGATACAATTAGGCTAAATGGTTCAAAATTATCAAACAAATAAACAAACAACACAAACATCAATCAATTAGTGGATTAGAGTTTCAAATTCATAAATTTGATATATAGTCAAAAATCACATTTTTGATGCCAAATCACAACAATGAATTCTAGCTATATTTTGGTTCTCACACCAGTCTAATGGAAATATATAGATATCACACCTTCGAAACACGAAAATAAATACTGGTGATGGCGCGCCATCATCAAAATCATGTCCGGGCGACTAGAGTGTGATTCTATATCTATCCAGTATATTAATATACGTTCATGACGCGTATATGCAAAACCTTTATATACTGGATTGTCCATATTCAAAATAAATAAATATTCAAATACGTATAAAGCGATTTCAACTTTCAAAACAAAATTGTTTTCATTTGAAAAATATACTCTTCACACTCGTTCTAGGATACTACTGATCCTATCTCTAACGAGTCATTCTAATTGGATATTACTAATCCAATATCTGATGAATTCTTTCGTATGGTTCTAATGTGTCTTGTTCTCGAGCTCTGTAAACCAAAGCTCCGATACCAAACTGAGACGACCCGAACTTCCCCGTGAAGGAAAGCACGGATAGAATTGAGGACAAGACAAAATAGAACGCAGACGGAAGAACATTTCATTGTTATTACAACAATTCCATCAGATACATGAATATACAGAGTATAAATGAATAAATTACATTCAATAAATATCAGAGATTACAATAAATTACATAGCAGCGGAAAAATATACAAAACACAACTAGAAGTAATGCACGGATACAGAGCTTTCCGAGCATCGTTCCAGCTGTAAATCAGGATCCTGTGAATATAAATCTGCAAAACCAAAACTACTAGCTGCCCGTGTCGAAAATAAGGGCACCCAGAGTTTAGGTTAAAACAATAAACTCCAGGTCAGTCATGTGACTGGTGTGAGAACTAAAACAGTTATTTATATTGGTTTTAAAGTTAGGTAAGTCAAGGGACCACGCCGTATAACACGGAACGGGTTTCCTCCCAAGAATACCAGTGCATAGAACAAACAACGCAATGCTAAATAAAGAAAAATGAAGCTGTTATAAGACCCAGGTCCCATCACACAATGCAACGCAAGCCGGAGGATAGGGTTTTTACCTTATAACAGCCAAAGCATGCTTGATACGTTTAAAACACATTATTTGATACTATTATAGGTGTATAGTGTCAAAACAATTCAATCATAAATATCAATCATAGGCGGCATGGGTACCATCTATCATGTCGCCATACTAGTTCTACAATTAAAACCGCAATATCACGTATTGGAAATTGGATTTCTGTCATGAGTCGAGGCAAGGGGCAAGCTCCTCTCCGCGTTCGAGACACTCTAGCAAATGTCCCAGGACCCCACTTTGATCCTTGGAATCGGCTGGGCCGGTCCTCTCTTACTTTTGAGGATTAGTTATTCCTGAACACACGTTTCCCAGTCCTTACAGACCTATATCCGAGGCTCCTCGCATTCCAACAACCACACAGGTGAAAAGTATATAAATGTCAGGGCTGGTAGGTCACTGACACCACCCTAGCTAGAAAGAAACGTCGTGCTCTCCCAGCGGTCCGTCTCCCGTTTTTGACTCATACCGAGGTGTGAGGCTCGCGAATTCACGTTATACACAAAGCTATGCCACACAGGCCGTGCTTTGATCATCAACCACAAGACTTTGCTTTTCAACAGAAGCCTTGATCAATTACCACTTACGCGTGCCACATTGGCAATTCACTCCATGCGACTGATGTCCATCGATATACAACCTCTGAGCTCGTACGTCTCAGAGAAGGGCGTTAAGCAAGAGAATAAATTCTCTGCTGCCAAACAGATGTATATTTAATAGAGATCAATCAACACAGAATAAAATCCAATGTCAGACACACAATCCATTTACAAGTTCGTTCTGGGTCTGAACGAAACCGGAGGCGCTTTCCTCACATATCCATCCATCTCCAGGTACGTCTGGACGATCACCAACTGATTCCCTCATCCTGGGTGTACAGCCCAATCAAGATCATCAGTAATCAGCCAAACGATGTGAAGACTTCCGGTCTTCAACCACCGTCTTCATCTTCGACATCTCGTCGAATCGGTTATTCAGAATGGGTATAAACCCGGCCTTTCTGAATAACCCACGTATATAATAAACGAATGTTACACAAACACAACAAACGCCTCATTCCAATTCAGAATATTCTTTTATTCACAAAATCACATTCTTAGGGAAATGTTCCCATTAATTTTATCCAAGATAAATTCTTCTAAATTTATCCTATAATCTTCCTTCGGATATCATTTCAAACCATTTTATGGTTTTCCAAACTAGTCGGGATTAGCGAACCACACCGAAGTAATTATTTATTTTATTTCCCAATCCCAACCTATATATCCCATGGAGCAAAACTGGTGATACTCCATTCCTAACACCACGGTGTTATCGGTAAAATTAATTAACATTTCACGTTCAAATCTAATTAAAGATTTAACTATCGTTGTGGAGCAAAACTGGTGATACTCCATTCTCGATCACTTTTCAGATTTGATAATTTAAATTATCAATTCACATTTCAATCTAATTAAAGATTCATTAAAACTCCACTTAGTTTTAATCTTCTCAAAAATCGATATCTTGCCTTTAACTGGGTTAAAGAACCAATGTCTTCTAAAACATGATTCACGATAAACCCAAATCACATTTGATATTAAATACAAGGCTCTGAATAGAAAATATATCGGCTTATATTCAATATCAAATTCTGAAACCAACATATATCGTATTGGAAATAACGATATAAAATATATCTTTCAAATTCCCATAACAATATCTGTATAGTCACGAAATCCAACATCGAAATATCCCGAAGATAATTTCGATTCAACTCCAGTCCAATCCACGTATTGGGAGTATTGATTATTTTTAAAATCACTTTCAAATTCAATTTATTTATGTCAAAAATAAATTGATTTTAATTCTAGTTCAAAACTAGTTCATTTCGATAAAAATCTATTTTTATTTTTTAAATGTGGAATTCTCCAGCTCAATTCTTTCCAATCCATATATTATGATTTTACACAAATTATAGATATTCTTAATAATTTTATCAAGGCCCGTACAGTCGATTTCCAACAACGGCCATCGAACTGCACTCACAGCGACCTTTTTCGAATTTGATTTGGACATAACTCCAAATCCAACCGTTAGATTTCAAATTTCTAATGTTCATTGGAAAGCTCTTTTCGATACGAACCCAACGGTTCCGGTTTTAGGAGAATCCGATGGTCGGATCTCCCGCAACATCAATTCGAAGTTAATGGTCGAAATTCACGAACTGCCACGGCGCGGCGCGTTTTATTCAGGCCATTATATATATAATATATATGTATTATATATATTTCGTCGATTTCCTTTTAAAACATATTTTATAAATCGTTTTAAATTCTTTTTTCAAAACCATTTCAACACTATATTCAATTTCAAATCGATTTGATTTCAATTCAACTCGAATTCATTTCAATTTTATTTAATTTGAATTCAAATTCGTTTCAATTCAATTCAATTCGAATTTACCTTCTATTTGATTCAATTCGAATTCGTTTCAAATGGATTTCAATTCAATTTCAGTTCGTTTTAAATTTCATTCAAAACGATTTCAATTCGTTTTTAATTCAATTTCAATTTAATTCAATTTGAATTCATTTCTATTTTATTCGAATTCAAATTCACTCTCTATTCAATTCAAATTCTAATTCGTTTTCTATTCAATTCGAATTCATTTCACATTGATTCAATAAAATTTCAATTTCAATTTTTATCTAATTCAATTTGAATTTCATTTCAAAATATTAGATTTTGAAATCACTTTTCAATATTCATTGTAAAACGAATAAAATCGATATAAATATCGTTCACGTCAAAATAGCGCATCTGTAATCCACACGGCTTTATATTTTTCAAAAACTTCTTTATTCTATTCAACAAATGAATATTTATTCTATTCAACACATGAATCTATATTTCTTTCAGCACACGACTATTTTTGTTATGTAAAATATTTTATAAAACTATGGTATCTATCGTTTGATTTTAATTAGACTCCACCGTAAAGTAGTTCTAATTTTAAATATGATAAAGATGTGAATTTTATTATTTAAAATATTTTACTCAACACACGGATATTTTCAACACATGAACATCGTCAACACATGATGATTTTTATATTCAACACATGAATCTTCTTTTATAATATTCATTATTTTCCCGATTGGAATGAGGCCCAATCAATCACCATATAATGTTAATTATATGGATTCCATACAACACATATATATAATAACATTGAAAAATAATCAGCCATCAACCAAAGTGCACTACACTGTATAAGCATCGAATATAGATATCTAACGCTTATAACAGCCTGTCAATCAATCGATCGACAAATTTAATCAATCAGGATGAGTGAACTACAAATTTCATCCCAACACCCGTGTGGGGTTTCAAACAATCAAACACAGATTTTTATTTGTGCAGTTGGGCGATGTGTAAAATTTATCGACCCAATCAATATCAGTCAAATCAGTGTATATAGACAAATCGGCTGATTTGTTTATAAATATTTATTTATTCACTTTCACGTTAAAAATTATATTTTTAACGATAATATATTTTATTTTAACACATGAATTTCTATTCATTTCATTTACACAATAAAAATGATATTTTTATTTTTCTAACATATTTTAGAAAATTTCGGCGGCATAACGGCACGATACTAGAAACGGGACAAGACCTAGCCTTATCCCCGGTCAAGTGAAGCCCCACGCCATTCACACATCAATCAAATCAATTTCATTTCACCAAACAATTCAATTCAAACCAAATAACTAACTAACTACTCAACCAAACAATTTAACAAACAATCCATCCATGGTCTGTGGATGACGGGTGTCGGGTGCTACTAAACACCGTCTGCATCCTAGTATATATATATAACTAGAAAAAGAAATTTAGAGTGAGGAGTTCTCACCAATAGCTATCCTAACTCCACGACTCTTCTTTGATAGAAATCTTCATCCTTCTCGCCTTTCTTCACTTTCGTTGCCCGTATTCACTACATATGTAAAAATCGAATTTTTACTTGGTTATTCAATATATAAAAATTTTGCCTTTTCAAATATATCATTATAAAAATCACATTTTTATTTTTCTACACATATAAAGATGATATTTCTAATATTCCTATCATGTAAAAATTATATTTTTGTCTTTCTACAATATAAAAGATTATATTTTTAATATCGCTACTTTATAAAGATCATATTTTTAATCCACTACATGAGTAAAAATCACGTCTTTCTCCATTTAAAAATATCGTCTTTCTTCCTTTCAAAAATCTAGTCTTTTCTATTTTAAAAATCTAATCTTTCATATAGTAAAAATCATATTTTTAACTCACCACTCGAATAAAATTTATATTTTTATCCTTTGTATAATATAAAGATTATATTTTCACCACTATATCAAAATCCGATCTTTCTATATTCAAATAAAAATACGATCTTTTCACCTTTAAAAATATCGTCTTTCATTCATTAAAAATCCGCCTTTTTAAGGTTAAAAATATCGCCTTTTCTATATGAAAAATTCTAACTTTCTATTTAAAAATCCTATCTTTATAATTTAAAAAAAATCCTATACAAAAACTGATTTTTTTTCTGTTTGCTAATCATACATAAAAGAAATAAATAGAATTAAAACAAATAAAACAAAATAAATAAAGTAAATAAAATAGGAAGAAAACTTACAGATGGAAGGAGGGGGGGTGTATGCGCGTCTGCTATGGTCGAAGGGGGGTCTGGGCGTCGGGGTACGGGAAGAAGGGGGAAGCGGGGTGCAGTTTGGTGGCCGCGGGTGGTGGGGTATGGTGGCAGGGTGTTGGCTGAGGGGCTTCAGGGGGGGGGGGGGGGGGGGGGGGTTCGGTCGTCGCTCGAACGGAGGGTTAGGGTTTCGATTTGGGTGTGGATTCGAGGAGAGGGGCGAGGCTGGAGCAACGCGTGGAGGGAAGAGGAGGGTCGAGGCTGGGGCCTCGTCGGCGGTGGGTGGCGTCACGCCTAGGCGCGGTGGCCGCTGCGCCTTCTTCGTTCTTTTTTTTTATTCTTCTGAACTATGAAAACGAGAAAAAAGGGGGGCCAGAGATTAAAGGAAGGAGAGAGATATTTATTTTTATTTTTATTATTATTTTAAATGCAAAGAGTTGACTTTTACATACGACCACAAAACGAGGCCCACCGCCTGTCGTCCATAGCGTTTTACCCTCATTCCGTACACAATGGGATATGTATCATAGGCTGATTCGATAGTTTCGATCAGTTTCCGTTAAAATCAACATATAACTCTATATATTGAATTTGAACGCGCATTTCAATTTACTGGGGTCACATACTAACTCGAAAAATTCCAGAAAAATATTTTCTAGCTTCGTATTGACGATACGGTCCTAACAAAACTAGTTTCGTCGAATTTTGAGACCGTTTGAAAAATGGCCATTTTCCAGTCGATTAAAATCAACTAAAACTGGTCAAACGCGTTTCCTTTGCCACACTCACATATTGATTCGAAAAATTATGAAATTTGAAACCTAGCAATAATTTGACATCACGGATCCAACAGAAGTGGTTTCGTCGAAATCCGAGGTCGTTTGCAAAATTCCTATTTTTAAGGGCCTGAATTCCATAGCGACTATTCAGAATTTTCAACTGGACATATCTTTTGATTCCCGCTATGAAATTTCGATTTTTCGGATTCGTTGGAAAGATATTATCATTTAGATCCTATTATTTTTGGTTTCACTAAAATCCGGATTATTTTGCACCCGGTACATTCAATTGAAGTTTGAAATCGAATTATCGAACTACCGCGCCATTTTCAATTCCTTTTATAATTATAAATAAATATTTATATTCTAACGACGACGTATACAAAATATACATCGAATTATATTCGAAATAAATTTCTCGTCAATATTATTTAAAATAGTCTATTTTAAATATTCAAAATTCGCTAAAATTGCCAAAATAAAAATTTTAAACTGGCCCAGATTTTCGGGTTGTTACAATACGCCTCATTCCAATTCATCAGTCACTAACCGTAAATTAATCAAGAGAATAATTCCCTAAATATTAGCCCCGAAGGCCGAAACCAACATCAGATCAATATCCAGAAAACCATTCTGTCTGGCTAACCGATAGTTAGTTTCTAAATTTCACATTCATAGGGAAAGGTTCCTATTAATTTTATCCTTGAATTTATTCTTTAATCTATTTTTGAATATCAATTCAAACTAGTCGGGATTAACGAACCTTACCGAAGTAATCATTGGTTTTAATTTCCCAATCCCAACCTATTCATCCCATGAAGTAAAACTGGTAGTACTTCATATCTAACACCACGGTGTTATCGGTAAATTCAATTACCATTTCACGTTCAAATCTAATTAAAGATTTAACTATCACCTGGAGAAAAACTGGTGATACTCCATTCTCGATCATTTCAATCTAATTAAAGATTCATTAAAACTCCACTTAGTTTTAATTGTTAACTGGGTTAAAGAATCCGTGTCATTTAAAACACAGTTCACGATAAACCCAAAGTCACATTCCATTAATTATCGGGTTAAAGAACGAGTGTTATTTAAAACACTGTTCACGATAAACCCAAAAATCAATATCAATTCAATTTCAATTAAATATTATTTAATTGGTACACTTCATTAAATCTAAATAAAAAGATTTAATCTTTTCTCAACTGGGTTCAAGAACAGTGTTAGTGAAGACACCATTCACGACAAACCCAAATCACATTTGATATTCAATACAATGCTCTGAATAGAAAATATATCGGCTTATATTCAATATCAAATTCTACGATTAACAAATGCCGTATTGGAAATAACGATATAAATATATATCTTTCAAATTTCCATAACAACATCTGTATAATCACGAATTCCAACATCGAAATATTCCGAAGACAATTTCGATTCAAATCCACTCCAATGCAATCATTGGAAATTCTGGTTATTTTTAAAACCCTTTTCAAATTCAATTTATTTATTTAAAAATAAATAGAATTATAATTCTAGTTCAAAACTAGTTCATTTCGATAAAAATCTATTTTTATCTTTTCAAATATGGAGTTTTTCATCCCAATTCTTTCTAAATCATTTCTTATGATTTTACACAAATTATTACTATTTTTAATGATTTTATCAAGGCCCGTACAGTCGATTTCCATCAATGGCCATCGAACTGCACTTACAGCGACTTTTTTCAAATTTGATTTGGACATAATTCCAAATCCAACTGTTAGATTTCTAATTTCTAATATTCATTAGAAAGCTCTTTTCGATACGAACCCAACGGTTCCGGTTTTAGGAGAATCCGACGGTCGTATCTCCCGCAATATCCGTTCGAAGTCAATGGTCGAAATTCGCGAATTGCCGCGGCGCGGCGCGTTCTATTCAGGCCACTATATTATATATATAATATATATAATATATACTTCGTCGATTTCAATTCAAAATGTGCTTTATAAATCATTTTAAATTCATTTTCAAAACGGTTTCAACTTCATATTCAATTTCAAATCAAAATTGAATATTCCAATATAAATTCATTTTAAATTCATTTCAAATTGATTTCAATTCAAATTGATTTTTAATTCAATTTCGATGCGTTTCCAATTGAATTTCGATTCGTATTCAATTCTATTAAATTTCAATTCGAATTCATTCCTATTCAAATTCAATTCGAATTTCAAATCATTTCAGTTTAATTCGAATTTCAATTCAATTTAAATAAAATTCGAATTTCAATATAGTTCGAATTTCAAATCTATTCAATATAGTTTGAATTTCAAATCTATTCAATATAGTTCGAATTTCAAATATATTCAATATTCATGGAAGAAGGAATAAAATCGATATAAATATCGTTCACGTCAAAATGGCGTCAATCTAACCAACACGGCTTCATATGTTTCTGTTTTCAAATATTCTATTTCAAATATTTCTATTTCAAATATCTCTATTTCAAATATTTCTATTCCAAATATTTCTATTTCAAATTATTTTATTTCAAATATTTCTATTTCCAAACTGGAATGAGGCCCAATCAATTACCATATAATGTTAATTATATGGATTTTCTACAACACATGTATATATCAACAACGATGAATAATCAACCATCATCCAAAGTGCATTCTACACTGTATAAGCATCAAATATAGATATTCAACGCTTATGACAGTCTGTCTATCAATCGATCGACATACAACTAAACAATCAGGATTAGTGTACGTCAAATATCATCCCAATACCCGTGTGGGGTTTCAAACAATCAAACACAAATTTTATTTGTGCAGTTGGGCGATGTGTAAAATTTATCGTCCCAATCAATGTCCTTCAAATAGGTGTACATAAACAAACCGTCCGGTTTGTAAATGAATATTTCTTTATTCACATTCACGTTAAAAATTATATTTTTAACGATCAAACTATTTTATTCAACCTATGAATTTTCTATTCGATTCATTTATTAAATAAAATGTTATCTTTATTTTTCTAACTTATTTTTAGAAAATTTCGGCGGCATAACGGCACGATACTAGAAACGGGACGAGGCCTTCTCTTATCCCCGGTCTAGTGAAGGCCCACGCCATTCACACATTAATCAAATCAATTTCATTTCACCAAACAATTCAATTCAAACCAAATAATCTAACCAACTACACAACCAAACAATTAAACAAACAAGCCATCCATGGTCTGTGGATGACGGGTGTCGGGTGCTACTAAACACCGTCTGCATCCTAATATATATATATATAACTAGAAAATTAAATTAAAGAGTGAGAAATTCTCACAGATAGCTATCCAAATTCCACGACTCTTCTTTTATAGAAATCTTCGTCGTTCTCGCCTTTTTGTCAACTTCGTTGCCCTTATTCTCTACATATGTAAAAATCGAATTTTTACTTCGTTATTCAATATATAAAAATCGAAATTTTACTTTGCTATTCAATATATAAAAATCGATTTTTTACTTCGTTATTCAATATATAAAAATCGAATTTTTACTTCGCTATAAAAATCACATTTTTATTTCAACATATATATATAAAAAATCATATTTTTAATACTTCTACTTTATAAAAATTATATTTTTATATTTCACATATGATAAAAATCATATTTTTAACCTTTCTATATTATAAAATTATATTTTTAACCAGCCATTCGCATATAAAAGATTATATCTTTACACGACTATTTCAAATAAAAAAAGATTATATTTTTTACTCTTCTAAAAACATCACCCTTACTATTTAAAAACTAGGTCTTTTCTATTTTAAAACTACGCCTTTATACTATAGAGAAAAAAAATCAAACGTTTTACGAGGAAAATTCCAACTTTTGCCTAATAAAAATGCAAACTTTTGCCTAATAAAAATTCAAGCTTTCTCGCTGTTATTACATATAAAAACTGAATTTATTGGCCCTTAAATTTAAACCACATACACAACAAAAAAAAAGAAAGAAAGAAAGACTCACCTTTTATATTTAAAAATCGAATCTTTGTGAAGGGGAGGGCTGGGGAGAAGCAAGGGGCGTCGGCGACTCGAGGAGGAGGTGGATAGGGGCGTCACTGCTCAGTGGAGGTTGGAGGCTGCTCCGGCGTTGACTGCAGCGGGAGTTTGAAGCTAGGGCCTGGGCGGAGGGACTGCTGTGGTCGCGGGGGAGTTCGCTGGGGGTTGGGGTTCGTCGTAGGTCGAGGCGGAGGTGGGGAGGTGGCCAACGACGGCGGTGGGAGGGTGGAAGGGGTCTGGGCGGTTCGTGGGTCGCTGTCCTCCAATTGGCTCGAGGGGAGTAAGGGGAAAGGAGGAGAAGGCGGGGATCGAAGGAGCGGGTCTGGGCGGAGGCGTGGCTGGGGTGGGGTTGACGCGAGGCGGCGGTGGCGATGTCGATGGGTGGGCGATGCGATTTCAGATCTGAAAAAGGGGGGGGTACGGGCTTTAATTGATTTGGGGAGGGAGAGTGGTATACGGGGGGGGGGGGGGGATTATATAAATATATTTTTAATTTAAATTATTTTATTCGATTTAAATCCCATAAAGATGAATTTTTATTCGAATTCCAAATCGGACCCAACGACTGTCGTCCTTAGCTAATTACCCCCATTCCGGACACAATGGAATATGCCACACAAGCCAATTCGGCTGTTTCGACAGGTTTTATCAAAATTAAAATTTAAATCAGTATATATTCAATTTAAACGCACATTTCAAATTACTGGGGTCACATACTAACCCTAAAAATCCCAGAAAAATATTTTTTAGCTTCGTATTGACGATACGGTCCTAACAAAACTAATTTCATCGAATTCTGAGACCGTTTGAAAAATGGCCATTTTCCAGTCGATTAAAATCAACTGAAACTGGTCAAACGCGTTTTCCTTTGCCACGCTCACATATTGATTCGAAAAATTATGAAATTTGGAATCTAGCAACAACTTTACATCACGAACCCAACAAAAGTGGTTTCGTCGAAATCCGAGGTCATTTGCAAAATTCCCATTTTTAAGGGCCTGAATTCCATATCGACTATTCAGGATTCTCAACTGGACCTATCTTTTTATCCCCGCTATGAAATTTTGATTTTTCGGATTCGTTGGAAAGATATTCCCAATTAGATCCTAATGTTTTTGGTTTCACTAAAATCCGGTTTAGTTTGCACCCGGTATGTTCAATTGAAGTTTGAAATCGAATTATCGAACTACCGCGCCATTTTCAATTCCTTTTATAAATATAAATAATTATTTATATTCTAACGATGATCTATATAAATATGTTCGTTGAATTCAATTCAAAATAAATTTCTCGTCGATATTATTTAAAATAATTCATTTTAAATAATCAAAATTCGCTAAAATTGCCAAAATAAAAATTTTAAACTGGCCCAGATTTTCGGGTTGTTACATCCATCTACTCAAAGAATCATCCACAGGCAACCATTGTCCTTAAAATATTTCTAGTGCTGTATGAACTTATGCAGAAAGTGTGTGTATATGTACTTATCTAATGCAAAAGATCAGGCGGGTACTGATGCAGTAAACCTCCTTAATGCAAAATATGTTAGTGTCATGAATCCAATCATTTATGCAAATTCCTAACATAGTTTATAATCTCTACATGAGTGCACAAACATTCATTCATATGCAACATCCAAGTGATAGCATAACAAGTTCCATCCATGTACAAGTATAAGCACTCAAGCATATGCAACATGAAAATGTGACTGAGCCGATCTAGTGCCTAATGTGTGTCATGCATCCACTAGCAACCACTTGCAGTCATCAACCATAACATGTTTCAATCACATGTTTACATCCATATGGTTCTACCTAAGGTTCTCAAGATAAGATCGAGAAGATAACAAGACAAACGTAGATAGTAGAAGCATGATACGAAAAGGTTTTCAAGTTTATAGGAAAAAGAGATCGAGAATGTACCCTCGAAAAGAAATGGGTAAAGCGCGCGTATCTTCTCTTCGGTTTCCCAAGTTGCGTCTTCTTGGGCTTCACTCCACTGCACTTTAACTAGCTTGACTTCTCGATTCCTTAGCTTTTTAATCTCCGTTCCTAAGATACGAATTGGAACTCGCCTTAATGTTGCTTCTTTTTCCACTTCTATGCCTTCAAGGATGCTTGGCTCAACCACTTCGGCCGACTCATGCAAGCACTTTCGGAGATGCGAGACGTGAAAGACATTGTGCACCCCAGCCAGCTTCTCGGGTAAGTTTACCGTATAGGCCATCCGTCCAATCCTCTTAGTGATAGGGAACGGTCCTACGAACCTTGGTGCTAGCTTTCCAACTGCTCCAAAACGAACTACATTGCGTAACGAAGAAACTTTTATAAAGACCATATCTCCGACTTCGAACTCTAGGCTTGTCCTTCTTTGGTCCGCATAAGATTTCTGTCTATCTTGGGCCGTTTTCATCCATCTTCGTCAATCTTCTTAGAAGTGTTCCTTATCATGTTGGGTTCGAGTATAAGTCTGTCTGTCGTCTCCCACCAACAAGTTGGCGATTTGCACGGTCTTCCATACAGGGCTTCAAACGGTGCCATTCCGATGCTAGCTTGGTAACTATTGTTATATGCAAATTCCACGAGAGGAATATGGTCTTCCTAAGTGCCACTAAAGTCAATAATGCATAGCCTCAGGAGATCTTCTAGTACCCTATTTACCCTTTCGATTTGTCCATCCGTCTGCGGGTGATAGGTCATGCTCAAGTTCAGTCGTGTACCCATTGCTTCTTGTAGACTATTCCAAAACTGGCTAGTAAAAATCGGGTCACGATCACTAACTATACTAAAAGGAACTCCATGCAATCGTACTATCTCTCGAAGGTAAATAGACGCTAGCCATGATGCGGTCCTCTTGCTTTTCACTGGAATGAAGTGAGCACTTTTCATGAGTCTATCAACTATGACCCATATGCTAGTATTTCTGTAACACCCCATGATTCTGTAACGCTAAGTTTCACAAATAAAGGCAGAATTAAAAGTTAAAATAAAAATCAAGGGAAACGGGCTACGCCATTGCGTTCATATCAGAATTCTTCATGAAAACAAGTCCGAGTTTGCGTAAATCGGAGTCCGTATGAGGAAGATATGGCCTCCGGAAGTTTCAGCAAAGTTCAAATTTCAAAACAGACTCAGAAGCGGGCTGGGCGGGAAATTTCCCGCCCAGAACCCAGGTCGACTGGGAAGTCGACTGGGTAGTCGACCCCCTCCCCCCCAGGTCGACTGGGGAGTCGACTGGGTAGTCGACCCCCCCGCTTTTTCCAGCTTTCTGAACCTGATTCGTTTCTCTGTATCCGGACGCCATTCTGACCAGATTCGTTGACTTCTACACTATATAAACAGCCCTAGTCTCCTTCTCTATTCACAATTCTTTTATATCCTTATGCTGCTCTCTGAGAAAATATATAAATAAGTAATATATAAAATAAATCAAGACGAGGAAGTGCTGCTCAAGTTGTCAAGAGGAGGTTCGAATCAAGATTAAGGCTTCAGAATGAGAATCAAAGGTTAACTCAAACGATTTCGAGCAACGTCGCACGAATCATAGCATCGCCATCTTTCTATTCTAATCTAATCTCTATAAGTTAGTTATTTCTAGACTTGAACGTTTTTCTCTGTTCGTGACATGAAATTAAAGGAATAAAAGAATATGCCAAATCTCTCTCTCTATTCGAATCAGTGCCTATACTCTTGAACCTAATTAAGAACTGTTATGATTCGAGGACAAATAAGACCGTGACTATGAAACTATGGACCTTAAAACCATATGCCTATGACTATGAACATTTGCCTATGACTATGAACATTGCTTATGACTATGGACATTGCCTATGACTATGAACATTGCCTATGACTGTGACTGTGACTATGAGGATTATTTCCTTGACTAAGCCTATGCCTTTGATTAGAAAATATAAACTATTGCCTATGACATAACAAGGACATCTGTGATTAAACACCTGTGATTCATGACTAGGAAAGTGTTGCTTAAGTTTTGTGACTATGAAATTGGGTCTAAACATGATCATCTATTCTGTCTATTCTTAGTTATCTTTGGTTTTAGACCTTGAGAATTTACCTATTAATTTAGGTCTACCCATGTTCTTGAACTGACGTCTCTGTTCTGTCTATTCTTGGTTTTCTTTGGTTTTAGACCTTGGGAATTTGCCTATTAAGTTAGGTCTACCCATGTTCTTGAACCGACGTCATTATTCAACCCTTTTTATGCCAGTTAGTATGTTTATCTTTTGCATAGCATCTTTGGTTCATTCCCTATTTTCGACGAACCTAGCTTTATTTATAATCTAGACTGAATCACGATTATACGAATGGTGGGAATGCGGTTTGGGCAAAATATGAAATTTACTAAAAACGTAGTTTAACTTGGAAATTGGCATAAATTGAGAACATGTATTATGGCATGATCATAGAAATGCAAATTGGATAAATTTGACATGAATTATAAGATGAGTAATTTGAATCTAGTATTGACGTGTAAATCTAGCATTTACATGAATAGTGAACTAGAGTAATAAGTCTAGAATTAGAATGTTGAATCGGAATTGGATTAGCTAATTTGGCACGGTAAGTATATTGGCATAAATGTGAAATTGGCCATAATTGGGAGTAATTGGCAGGTTTAGCAAAATCATGGTTAGTGACACTTAATTTGGTATAGTCCACATACCAAAAAGCATAAATATGATTTAGAAGGGGAAATAGGCCATAAGAATGAATGTAGACAATTTACATTAAAAGAGTAATTAGGAAATAAGTAAATTAGAAATAATTTACTTATAGAATTTGGCCTGAATGAGGAAATATAAATTTAGGCAAATTAAAGGTTTATTAACGACATCTCTTTTAATGACACACCAGAAAGTTCTAGGGTGACAGAGAGGATAGTGTCTAGGCTTGGGTTTGGAAAATACAAGTTTCCTGCTCTCCCAGGCTATCCCTAACTAATCCGACGAACGGGATGGTTACTTTCAAAACTTGATTTGAAAATAAATTGAAACCCTTTGAACTTAGAAAACCCGAATATGCCTAGCCCGAGGTTAGACTGAGTTGCGATGTAAACCTGCCCGGAACCAACCGGCACATCCAGTAGTCGCAACAATACCTGTCTAATGTGAGTGGTAGCGGCTTTAATTTATTTAGTTAAAGCTAGAACAAGAATGGTAGGGTTAAGTTAACTAAGACACTTAACCAGTTCAACATGATAACTAGTCTGATGGGTAGGGTTAGGTTCAGACTGACACGTAACACAGTTAAGCTAGAATGGGAGGGTTAAGTCCATAGGAACACTTAACCAACTTAACACAGTAAGCTAGAATGGGAGGGTTAAGTCCATAGGAACACTTAACGAACTTAACACAGTTAAGCTAAAATGGGAGGGCTAAGTCCATAGAGACACTTAACCAAACTCAAGATAGCAAAACGAGATTTGTAGGGGTTAAGTAAAGTTAATACACTTAGCCAAATTAATATGTTAACTAGACTAGAGGTTGGGGTTAAGTAAAATCTAATACACTTAGCCAATTTTGATATGTTAGCTGGGCTAGACCATAGGGTTAAGTAAACCTGAACACTTAACCATCAGGTTGTGATAAAGGAATGAGGTTAAGTCTAAAACATGAAGGGATAATACTTAACCATTAATAACATGTTAGTTAAAACAGACGGGCAAGGTTAAGTTAAAAAGGAACACTTAACCAATATAGGATGAAGGGGTAGGGTTAAGTAATAAGAAATATTTAACCAATATAACTTGGTTTGTGGTAGGGTTAAGTCAACGTGAATTGCTGATGACACTTAACCAACTTAACAGGATAAATGAAGAGGGTTAAGTTAGCTTGAATTGACTAATGACACTTAACCAATCCAAATTGACGGGACAGAGAACTAAGTAGTAAACCTTAGTTAAAAGGAGCTAAGTAGTAAACCTTAGTTAAGAAAACAACGATTCTGGAAACTAAGTGGTAAACCTTAGTTGACAAAACTAAGTAGTAATTCTTAGTATAACACGAGGCGGAGCGAACGTCTGTCTGATTAAAAAGAAGACTCCAACGAATTGGGTTACGAAGCCCGAGGCTTCGAGGGGACGTGAGGGTACTCTTGGTATCCCTCTATGAGGCTGCAGATGAATCGCCTGGGCCCACAGAGGTTAAGGTCTACGTAGAAGAACCAGGGGTATGTCTTGGTTGCAATACATGGCAACCTAAAGACTAGGATGGACCGGCGTGATTCGACGAGCAAACGGTAGCCCTGTGATAGCGACTCGTCGCCTACCATCCATCTTGAGTCAATCGAGATACGTGAAGCGGAAAGGCGGAGAACTCCAAAAGACCATATACTTGCTATCTAGTTATGGGTGAGGATGGCCATAGGATAGTGGGGCACCGGGGGCCGGCGTATAGTTCTCATTTTACAAGGTGTGCCTTTCATTAGTTGAGGGAGGGGTCAAGTGGAACCATAGCCACTGGGATAAAAACAGACCTTAGCATCTGCATCGGCAGATATCTGAAAGCTCCCGACCGAGTTCTGTATTCCTTGATTTGCCCTGTCACAGGACTCGAACCGCACATTACAGGACATGTGCATCTAGACAAACGATAACGATTCGCGAAATATGCGTGGGGAAGTATAGGAACATATACCACTCTAGGTAGTGTGTCCTAGACTTGTGGGCATCGTTCGACAGGTAGCGTAATCCCTAGTTGGACTAGGTGGCATAAACCCTGAACTCGAGAAGCGTTCAGCAGATAGCGTAAACTCTAGTTAAATCTAGAAAGCACTTGATAGAAAACCCTAGATTAGATCTAGGTAATAAATAATAAATGTATGCCTGAAGGCAATGGAAACTACAGGGGTTGGGATCACGTTATCGTTACTAGTTGGAACACTAGTTAGGTGGTGCAGAGATATAGAAACCAGTATAACAAGGAAATAGCGAAGCGGCGAAAGTATTAGAGTATATCCAGTTTATCTTATCTTAGCATATCTTGTGATTATCTTGTCTAATCTTGCTGACCCAATGGTCATGGTGTAATCTTGGATTCAGTTAATTCATGTCATTTGTTTTTCCATGTTCACATGCTAGAAGTTACTGAACTTACTCAGGCTTTATGTCTGACTCTGTTTTTCTTTCGTCTTCTTTTCTTCCGTTTCCCCCCCATGTAGTAGAGGAGGGAGTAGTATAGCTCAGGTTAAGTTGGACTGTCACTCTTTCCCAGCTTGAAGATTTGTCGAAGTTTTGCTTGGATTCTCTTTTCAGATGCCATGGCTGGTTCTTGCTACATTGGGGAATATAAATGTATTTTATGCTTCTTTTGTAAGACAGATGACACTCTGATATTGTAAAGAAATCTTTGTACAAACTATTTTATCAATAAAGCAAAGTTTTATTTTCCGCTGTTTAATTTCTGTCTGTCTTGTAATTTATCTGCATCTTTTACCCTAAATGCTCCACAGAACTTAGTGCATTCCCTTTGTGAGTGACACTAACAGACGTGGGGTGTTACACGTGGTATCAGAGCCGAAGGTTACCAGATCAGATAAAGGATTTGAAAAATTATTTTCAAACGGTTTTTAAAGAAGCGTTTTCTAGAGAAAAGATTTGTTTTAAAGGCATATTCCCCAAAGCCATACGCACTATCTTCTCTTCCTCTGTTTGAATTCTTGACTCCTTCTTTCTTGAGTCTCTGGGGCTCCTGGCTTTCTAGGAGGTAACCTCATCGATGGGCGAAGATGTGCCTGGCTTCCATCCATAGCCATAGTTGTTTCACCTACGACCAGTTTTCTTTCAAGCTTATAGGGTTTTCTATACGATGGAAGCAGCTGTAACGACCCAGAAAATCTGAACCAAATTAATTTTTTTTTAAATTGGCTAAAATAATGGATTTTAAATATTTAAAATAAATATTTCAAATAATAGCGATGAAAAGTAAGAGTCAATCGACATTTGAAAACGAATATAATTAATTATAATTATAAACAAGGCCAGAAAAGGCGCTGTAGTTTCAAAAATTGAATTCAAACTTTGTCGGACTGTACCGGGTGCAAATTGAGTAAAACCAAAAATATTTAAATCTGTTAGTGAACATCTTTCTAACGAATCTGAAAAATCGAATTTTCATAACGGAAAGCAAAAGTTATGGCCAAATGAATTTTCAAGAAGGTCGCTATGGAATTTATATAGCCCGTGAAATTGGCCATTTTGCATACGACCTCAAAATTCGACGAAACCACTTTTGTTGGATCCGGGATGGGAAGTTATTGCTAGGTTTCAAATTTCATAATTTTTGAAGCTAATATGTGAGCGTGGCAAAGGAAAATGTGTTTTGGTCAATTACAGTTAAATTGGATCGACCAGAAATGGGCCTTTTTGCAAACAGTCTCAGAATTCGACGAAACTAGTTTTGTTGGGAGCGTATCGTCAAAACATAGCTAGATTTATTTTTCTGGAATTTTTCCAATCAGTTTGTGGCCCTGGCAAATTGTAATGTACGTTCAAATTAAATATTGAATGTTTTATATTTTAATTTGAAGGAAAACTGACTGAAACAATCGAATGGGCCTACGAAACATATCCCATTGTGTTCGGAATGGGGGTAAAATGCTAGGGACGACAGTCGTTGGGTTTAGACTGGTGGTCGTGTCAGAAAGCCCCTTTAAAACCTCCCCGACCAATCAAAATTTTTATAAAAAAAAAAGAAAATTCCCTTTTTCTCTCTCCCCGATATACGACGGCCACCTCTTCCAAACTTCTCTCCTCAAATCCGGCCGCCTCCGCCTCCTGCAGCCACCGCCATTACTCGACTCGCCACCTCCTCCTCTTCAAATCAGAACCGACCCCACCCCCTAACGTCGCCTGTAGCGACGGAATCGAGCCCCCGAATTTCGCCAGCTCCGATCCGTTTTTCTCCCTCCTCCGACGATCGCAGGGGACCACCCCACCGTCGATCTGAAGCCCTCTCCAGCCTCTCCGACGTGGTGTTGGCTGATTTGAACATCGCTGCACGGATAGGAAGAAAATTCAAAACCTAGTTTTGAATCAAAAGGAAGGTATACGGCTGTTAATTATTTAACTGATTTCGACAGTTTAAAACCGTTGCAAACCTTTGAAAAATCATATCTTTTTACTACGTTAACAAAATTCGATGAAACATGAAACATCGTGACCTTGAGGACGTCTTCTACATTTTAGAAGAGACCGCATATTTTTCTGAGCCTTCTGCTATTTTTGGTGGAGTGGAACCCAATGTGAGATTTCTAATTTATAAACAATATGGAAAACGACGATGTATAAATTATATAGTCGATGTATGAGTTATATAAGCGTTGTACACCTCTTGTATAAGCGTTGTATAAGTTGTACGTTCGATGTATAAGTTATATATGCGTTGTAAAAATTATATATGTGTTGAAATAGAAGTGAATTGCTATATATAAATATATATATACGCCCCTCGTCCACAAACCATGGACGATATTTATTGGTTGTGATTGATGTGAAAATTGATTGATAGCGAATGGTTGTCTGGGATTGTTGTGGTTGATATTGATTGATTGTGGTTGAAAAATATCCATTTGTGGCTGAGAAATATTTGGTTGAAACCACATAGGATTAGTTTGTGGAAATGAAATAAATATATACATGCCGCTTGCGTGCGAACTAGATGCATGATCCCCATTGTCAAAAACCGTGAGGTTTTAAGGTAGAGCGAGGAGCCGTACTAGGGACGGTCCCGGTTTTAACTACCCTGCCGTTATGCTGCCGAAATTTTGAATAATATTCATGTGTTTGAATTATTTTCATTTGTTGAAACTATATTTATTCATTGAATAGAAAACCTTCATGTGTTGAATCGATATTCATTCGTTGATTAGAAATTCATGTGTTGAATGGTCTTCGTGTTTTAAATATAAAAAAAATCACATTTTTATTGATATATACAAACTATAGAAAACCTTCATGTGTTGAATCGATATTCATTCGTTGAATTGAAATTCATGTGTTGAATGGTGTTCGTGTTTTAAAATATAAAAATCACCTTTTTTATCGATTTATATAAACTATAGAAAACCTTCATGTGTTGAATCGATATTCATTCGTTGAATTGAAATTCATGTGTTGAATGGTATTCATATTTTGAAAGAAATTGTTTTATAATAAAAATCGAATTTTTAACATCAATATGAAAAGTATAAAATAATCCTGTTTTGAAATAAATTGTTTTACAATAAAAATCCTATTTTTATCCCCTATATTAACTATACGAAATAATAGTGTTTTGAAATGAATTGTTTTACAAAAAAAATCACATTTTTATTATATAAACGAATTGTTAAAAATAGTGAAGTGTTGAAATAGAAGATAGTTAGACAAAAATATCATTTTTATCAAATGTATGAAAAGAAAGTAGCTTTGAAATCGAAGAATCGATATATATATATATATATATATATATATAAATAGAATTAAAATATATCGAATACCGAAGCTGCAATTCGTATTTTGAAATCGTGATTTCAAACGATTATACCGGGAGATCCGACCATCGGATTTTCCCGAAATCGCAACCGTTGGGTTCGCTTTGGAAAAATCTTTCCAACGGCACCAACTTTGTAAAAATCCAACGGTTGGATTTTCTGGGATGTTTAATTCAAATCTGAAGAAAAACAGCGCCAGAAACGATTATATATATATATTTAATTATATTTAATCGAATAACGACGCTGCAGTTCGTATTTTGAAATCGAAACTTCAAACGATTGTACAGGGAGATCCGACCGTCGGATTTTCCCGAAATTGGAACCGTTGGATTCGTTTTGAAAAGATCTTTCTAATGATGTAAATTTTGTGAAGATCCAACGGTTAGATTTTCAGATATATGTAAATCAAATCTGAAGAAAAACAGTGCCACGGTCGCGTTATGGCCCGAAGCGTCGTTTTGAACAAATTAGCTATTTTAAAATAAATAAAAATAGCGATAAATCGTTATAAAATATTATAAACGATATGCATGTGATTTAGAAATGAACTGAAGGTTGGCTAAGTCGAATGGTTTCCTGGGTGTTGATCTGATGTTGGTTTCGGCCTTCGGGGTTAATATTTGGGGAATCGTTCTCTTACTGATTGACGGTTAGTGACTAATGAATTGAAATGATGCGTGTATATGTTAGTGTTGCACTTGTTTATTATATACGCGAGTTGCTCAGAAAGACCGGGTTTATCCCATTCTGAATAACTGAATCGACGATAATAAATCGAAGATGAAGACGGTGGTTGAAGACCGGAGATCTTCACCTCGCTTGGATGGTAACCGAGGTCCTGATTGGGAGGCATCCTGAAATATGGATAATGAGTGGTGGTCGTCCCGACGTACGTGGTGATCGATGGGTTTGCGAGGTATTTAGTGCCTCCGGTTTCGTTCAGACCCAGAACAGACTTGTAAATGGACTGTGTGTCTGACATTGGATTTTATTCTGTGTTGATTGATCTCTATTAAATATACATCTGTTTGGCGGTGGGGAATTTATTCTTTTGCTTAACGCCCTTCTCTGAAACGCACGAGCTCAGAGGTTGTATATCGATGGACATCAGTCGCATGGCATGAATTGCTAGTGTGATATGCCTAAGTGGCAAATGAACAGGGCTTCTGTTGAAAAGCAAAGTCTTGTGGTGATGATCAAAGCACTGCCTGTGTGGCGTAGCTTTGTGTATAATGTGAATTCGCGAGCCTCACACCCCGGTATGAACCAGAAACGGGAGAAGGACCTCAGGGAGGGCATGCGTTTCTTTCTAGCTAGGGTGGTGTCAGTGACCTACCAGCCCTGACATTTATATACTTTTCACCTGTGTGGTTGTTGCTGTTGCGAGGCGCCTCGGTTAGATCGGACGATCCGGGTCCGATGGAGCCATTCGTTGGCTCATTTACACCCCAAAGGGTGGGGAAACACAATGTTCAGGAATTTTAATCCACATCAGTGGACCGGCCCTGACGATCCAAGGGCCCACCTGAGTCTGGGTCCTGTGGCTCGGGCTAGAGAGTCACGAAATCGGTAAGGACTATCTTTTGCCTTGGTTCATGACGGAAATCCAATTTCCAAATACGTGACTGTGCGGTTTTGATTGTATACCTATATATGACGACATAGTGGTATGGGGCATTAATGCCGTCTATGATTGATAGTTATGATTTGAAATTGTTTTCAAAACATATAAACACTAGCAATAATATCAAATGCCTTTGTTTTATTCGTATCAAGCATATTTTGGCCGTTATAAGGTAAAAACTCTATCCTCCGGTTTACGTTGCATTGTGTGATGGGAACTGAGTCTTATAACGGCTTCATTTTTATAAAAAGCATAGCGATGTTTAAAAGAACGACTTGTTTTAAAGCACTGGCAATCCAATGGAGTAAACCCGTTCCACGAAAGTGGCGTGGTCCTGTGATTAGCCAAATTATATATGTGTTGAGTAGATTTCTCATACCAGTCCCATTACTGACTCGTAGTTTGTTTCACTTTCAAACTCGGGTGCCCCTTTTTCTACACGGGCAGCCTTGTATTCAGGTTTAGCTGGTTCTTTCTGGATAGCTGGAGCTGAAGATGGATTCTATCATTTATCTCTTTTTATGTTGTTCAGGTCTTATTGTACATATTTTGTTTGTTTTCCGTTGTAGACATTTATGTATAGCTGAACTGTATTTGTACTAAGTGAGATCCTGTATACTGTGTAACTCTAATGATTACTTTTATCCAGTATATTCTATTGTTCATTATATGGTGTATTTATTTAATTCTGTTCTGCTATTATCTGTTTTTGTGTTATATTCCACAGATTACCCTTGCCGCCGTCAGTACGGGGTTTGGGGTCATCTCAACGTGGTATCAGAGCTTTGGTTAAGCTTAGTTTGGAATATAACATATTAACGAACTCGTCAGAAATAGAACCAGTAGTGTTCTAGGACGAGTAACTCATTACAGATAGGATCGGTAATATCCTAGTATGAGTAAAGCAGAATGGAATGCACCCCAGTAGACACATTTACATTGAAGTATTTGTCTCTATATTTTGAAATATCTTTTCTGTGACCTGACACTTGATCTGCTATTGCAGAAGTACTAGAAAAATGAGTGTCGGAAACAGGAGAAATGCAGAACCCCATCTAGAGGCTCTATTAAAGAGGTATCGAAATCTGAATGGAGCACAGTTCTCGGGCAATGAATCTATAATTCAGACTCAAGCTTGGATGAGTTCTGTCGAAAGAATTTTTGAGCGTATCCAGCTGAGAGATGACCAGAAATGGTTAGTAGCATCTTGGGCGCTCAAAGAAGAAGCTTTAATCTGGTGGGAAACAATCATCAAAGATAATCCAGAAGGTGATATCACCTGGGACAGATTCAAAGTGATTTTCCTGGAAAGATTTACTCCTCCCGAAGCGACAGAGCGATTATGTGATGAATTTTCTTATCTAATACAAGGTGATATGACCATCCCAGAATATCATAAGAAATTCAACGAACTTGCTCACTTTGCTCCTCATCTGATTCAAGATCCAAAGAGGAAAAATCTGAGATTTATTCATGGCCTGCAAAGGAGATATCAGAATAGTGTACTGAGGAATGTAAAACTTCCTTTCTCTGAAATGATTTATATGGCTTATCAGTATGAAGATCTCCATAAGAAAGGAATGTTGCGCGACGAAGAAGAAGTCTGTTGTAGTGACAAAGAAAAGTCGGAAACTGATATTCCTGAAGCCAGTACGAGGTCCGAGGTCAGTAAGAAGCCCAGTGCCAAGAGGAAAAGGGATGAATCTAGGAAAGAACCCGTAACGACCGCCATATGCAGTAACTGCAATAGGCAAGGACATCTCTCGATAAGTTGCAGATCTCTAAAGAAACAAGTAAAGGATGGGTCTAAATCCGGTGAGAGGTTACAAGAGAAAAGAGGATGCCATAAGTGCCACCAGGCCGGTCATATTGCGAAAAACTGCCCGCTATTCAGAAAGCCTGGAATAGTTCAAGTGAATGAAGTAGCAGAAGCTTCTGACCCCACAGCTATTCAAGAGAGGCCAGATGTTTTAGAAGGCATGCTAACTGTCAAAAATATTCCAGTTAAAGTACTGTTTGACACAGGCGCGTCACGAAGCTTTATAGCAAAGGATGCAGCTAAGAAGCTGGATTTGAAATTGAAAAAGCTGAAGGAACCAATGACTGTCCAGAATCCGGTTGGGGGTTCCATTGATCTCAGTTGGGTTTGTGGAGTGCCGGTTTCTTTCTCTCGTTATCGGTTTCCTACCATCGCGGTCGTCATGAATTTTAAAGAGTTTGATCTTATCTTGGGGTTAGACTGGTTGACCAAATATGAAGCTGAAGTTAAATGCGCCGACAAAGTCGTAAAGGCGAGGATTAAATAAGGTGATTATATAACCATTCCCTGTGAAGGTCAGAATGCTAATAGAAAAGACTTCTGGGTAGCTTTGAATGTTTTTCCAGCCCAAATAGAAAATGTCCCTAAAATCACAGAGAATATTCCCAACCTAGTGAAAGATATTCCTGTCGTCAAGAACTATGCGGATGTGTTCGAAGAAGTTGTTCGCTTACCTCCGTAGAGAGAAATAGATTTCAAGATCGCTTTGATTCCCAATGCAAGGTCGGTAGTTCACGCTATTCGAAGGATGTCCTTGAAAGAAAAAGAAGAACTTGACAATCAAACACGATAGCTAGTATGGAAGGGTCTGATCAGGCCTAGTTTCTCTGATTGGGGAGCAGCAGTGGTGTTTGTCCCAAAATCTGACGGTACTCTACGTCTATGTGTGGATTATCGAGATCTGAACAAACAGACAATAAAGAACAAATATCCATTTCCGCGGATTAATGATTTGTTGGATCTATTAAATGGCGCACAAGTATTTTCATGAATGGACCTAGCTACAGGTTTCCATCAACTTCGAATTGCCGAAGAGTGTGTTCCAATGACAACATTCAGAGGTCCCGACTTATTCTACGAGTGGTTAGTAATGCCGTTCGGCTTATGTAACGCTCCAGCCTATTTCGTCGATCTAATGAACAGAGTATTCAGAGGAGTTTTGAATAAATTTGTTCTGGTTTTTATTGATGATATTCTAATCTTCTCTAAATCAAAGGCCGATCATGAAAAGCATTTGGAACAGGTTCTGGAAATTCTTAGAAGGAACGTATTGAAAGCAAAGTTTTCCAAATGTATATTCTGGCAGGATGAAGTGAAATTTCTAGGCCATGTCGTATCGAAAGAAGGAATTGTTGTGGATCCAAGTAAAATCACAGCTATTCAGAATTGGAAACAGCCCAGTACCCCTACAGAAGTCCGCAGTTTTCTCGGATTGGCTAGCTATTACCGGAAGTTCGTTAAAAACTTTTCGAAGATATCTGGCCACTTAACGAAGCTTACAAAGAAGCACTCTAAATTCAATGGACTCCAGAAAGTGAGGAGGCTTCTGAAGAGCTAAAGTTAAGATTAACGACATCTCCAGTGTTAACCATCATCGATGGCAACCAAGATTTAAAAGTCTGGACTGATGCTTCTAGAGAAGGCCTTGGCGGAATGTTAATGCAAAGGGGTCAAGTGATTGCTTATGCTAGCCGTCAGCTGAAGCCACACGAGAAAAACTATGTAACTCATGATCTTGAGTTATTGGCTATCGTATTCGCCTTGAAAATCTGGAGACACTATCTCCTGGGTGAGAGATTTGAACTGTTTACAGATCACCAGTCGTTAAAGTATCTGTTCACCCAGAAAGACTTGAATCTGAGGCAGCAGCGTTGGCTGGAGTTTCTTGCAGCATACGACTTTGAGATTATATACACTCCAGGGAAAGCTAATGTCGTGGCCGATGCGCTGAGCCGAAAGAATGTAATGATCGCCAGCTTTATTATCACGACTTCCTTGATTGACAAAATATCTATTCTTCAGAAGGAGGATAACTTTATTAAGGATATGATTAAAAGGATTCAGAAAGGCGAACCCTCGTGTTTTCAAATAGATAACGACGAGACCCTGAGGTTGAAAGGAAGGATTTGTGTTCCTGACATCCCCGAGTTAAAAAGGGAAGTGTTAGACGAGTATCACAAGTCCAAGCTGAGTATCCATCCTGGTGTGGCCAAAATGTATAATGATCTCAAACGAACGTTCTGGTGGAAGGCTATGAAAAGAGACGTTTCAATATATGTTAGCCGATGCCCTACTTACCAACTAGTCAAGAGCAACCAACAGAAATTGGCTGGATTGTTACAACCACTAGAAGTTCCTGGTTGGAAGTGGGAACATATTTCTATGGATATCATTGATGGTCTGCCCAGAACCAGAAAAGGGAATGACAGTATTTGGGTAATCGTAGATCGCACCGCCCATTTCATACCTGTCAGATCAAACAGAACTGCTCAGAGTCTGGCGCAGATATACTTCAAGGAAATAGTTAAACTACATGGAGTGCCGCTCAGTATAGTCAGTGATAGAGATACAATATTTACTAGTAAATTCTGGGAGGCATTTCAAGTCGAGCTGGGAACGAAGTTGAACTTGAGCACCGTGTATCATCCTCAGACAGACGGTCAGACTGAGAGGGTGAATCGTATTTTAGAAGATCTATTGCGGGCTTGTGTTATAGATTTCGGTGGATCATGGGAAGACCATCCACATTTGGCTGAATTCTCATATAACAACTGAGACGACCCGATTTCCCGTTCTCACGGAAACAAGGTTATCTTTTGGAATATAACACAGAAACAGATAATAGCAGAACAGAATTAAATAAATACACCAGAATGAACAACAAAATATACTGGATAAAAGTAATCATCAGAGTTACACAGTATACAGGATCTTACTTAGTACAAATACAGTTCAGCTATACATAAATGTCTACAGCGGAAATAAACAAAATATGTACAATAGGAGCTGAACAGCATAAAAAGAAATAAATGATAGAATCCATCTTCAGCTCCAGCTATCCAGAAAGAACCAGCTAAACCTGAATACAAGGCTGCCCGTGTAGAAAAAGGGGCACCCGAGTTTGAAAGTGAAACAAACTACGAGTCAGTCATGGGACTGGTATGAGAAATCCACTCAACACATATATAATTGGCTAATCACAGGACCACGCCACTTTCGTGGAACGGGTTTACTCCATTGGATTGCCAGTGCTTTAAAACAAATCTTTCTTTTAAACATCGCTATGCTTTTTATAAAAATGAAGCCATTATAAGACTCAGTTCCCATCACACAATGCAACGCAAACCGGAGGATAGAGTTTTACCTTATAATGGCCAAGATATGCTTGATACGAATAAAACAAAGGCAATTGATATTATTGCTAGTGTCTATATGTTTTGAAAACAATTTCAAATCATAACTATCAATCATAGACGGCATGGGTACCATATATCATGTCGCCATATATATATATATATATATATACAATCAAAACCGCACGATCACGTATTTGGAAATTGGATTTCCGTCATGAACCAAGGCAAAAGATAGTCCTTACCGAATTCGAGACAATCTAGCCTACCATGTCTCAGGAACAGCCGCAACTGCCCCCTGGAGCGACAGGGCCGGTCCACCGATGTGGATTATTATACCTGAACAATACGTCTCCCCGCCCTTTGGGGCGCAAACGAGCCAACGAATGACTCCATCGGACCCGGATCGTCCGATCAAACCGAGGCGCCTCGCAACAGCAACAACCACATAGGTGAAAAGTATATAAATGTCAGGGCTAGTAGGTCACTGACACCACCCTAGCTAGAAAGAAACGCATGCCCTCCCTGAGGTCCTTCTCCCGTTTTAGGTTCATACCGGGGTGTGAGGCTCGCGAATTCACGTTATACACAAAGCTACGCCACACAGGCGATGCTTTGATCATCACCACAAGACTTTGCTTTTCAATAGAAGCCCTGATCACTGCACCTTAGCATGCCACACAGGCAATTCATGCCATGCGACTGATGTCCATCGATATACAACCTCTGAGCTCGTGCGTCTCAGAGAAGGGCGTTAAGCAAAAGAATAAATTCTCCGCCGCCAAACAGATGTATATTTAACAGAAATCAATCAACACAGAATAAACTCCAATGTCAGACACACAGTCCATTTACAAGTCCGTTCTGGGTCTGAACGAAACCGGAGGCACTAAATACCTCGCAAACCCTTCGATCACCACGTACGTCTGGACGATCACCACTCATTATCCATATTTCGGGATGCCTCCCAATCAGGACCTCGGTTACCATCCAAACGAGGTGAAGATCTCCGGTCTTCGACCACCATCTTCATCTTCGAATTTCAATCGTCGGTCGATTATTCGAAATGAGAATTAACTCGGCCTTTCCAAATAATTCACGTATATTTAGAATTTCAAATCGATTTATTTCAATGGTTAAATTATTCGACAACACCAATTGTGTTCTTTAATGTAATTTTCACACCAAACACATTCAACCATCAAAAGCCACGCAAATCAAGCAAATTCAGTTTATTTCTATTCCATATCGCTTATGATATTTTATAACTATTTATCGCTATTTTTATTTATTTTAAAATAGCCATTTTATTCAAAACGACGCTTCGGGCCATAAGGCGGCCGTGGCGCTGTTTTTCTTCAGATTTGATTTACACATATCTGAAAATCTAACCGTTGGATCTTCACAAAATTTACATCATTAGAAAGGTCTTTTCAAAACGAATCCAACTGTTCTAGTTTCGGGAAAATCCGACGGTCGGATCTCCCGGTACAATCTTTTGAATTTTCGATTTCAAAATACGAACTGCCGCGTCGTTATTCGATTAAATATATAATTATATTTATATATATATAAATATAATCGCTTCTGGCGCTGTTTTTCTTCAGATTTGAATTAAACATTCCAGAAAATCCAACCGTTGGATTTTTACAAGGTTGGTGCCGTTGGAAAGATTATTCCAAGGCGAACCCGACGGTTGAGATTTCGGGAAAATCCAATGGTCGGATTTCCCGTACTAGTCGTTTGAAATCACGGTTTCAAAATACGAACTGCACGGCTTCGTTTCGTTTTAATTTTATTTAAATTTATATATTTATATAAATATAGTTCATTCAACAATTTCAATATCGTTTTCACTTCAAAAAAATTTCTAACACCTTAAATTTTGGAAAAATTTCGCCATAACCTCCCCTGCACCGGGAGCGTCGGGAAATCGCAAATAGCGTCCCGGTCCTTCTAATCTCAAAAAGAAAAAGAAAAAGCCAAGCGGCTAGCCAACAGGCTCAAAATCATCACCCAAACAAATCAGTAAATGTGTACCTATTTGTCGGGCACAAATTTTATTCCTCTTCTCTAGCCCCTTTGCTATAACCTGTTCAAATGAATATTGCATGCACATATATATACAGTTCTTATCATTTATCAATTTCTATTCAACTTCATATTTGATTTCTATTTGGTTTAAAAACACCATTCATTCTAATGTTACATAAATAGGTGCAAATCATTTCATTAGCTAATTAATGAATATTTCATCTCATATATGTTTATTTTGAACAAGTGGCTATTTTTAACACTTCCCATTTCAACGATTTATGCATACAATAAAAATGTGATTTTTATTGTAAAACGATTCATTTCAAAACACTATTTTTCTATATAGTTCATATAGTCGATAAAAGGTGATTTTTATTATCAAACAATTTATTTCAAAATATGAATACCATTCAACACATGAATTTCTAAACAACGAATGAATATCAATTCAACACATGAATGTTTTCTATAGTTTCTATATATAGATAAAAATGTGATTTTTGTTATCGAACAATTTATTTCAAAATATGAATACCATTCAACACATGAATTGCTAAACAACGAATGAATATCAATTCAACACATGAATGTTTTCTATAGTTTCTATATATAGATAAAAATGTGATTTTTGTTATCGAACAATTTATTTCAAAATATGAATACCATTCAACACATGAATTTCTAAACAACGAATGAATATCAATTCAACACATGAATGTTTTCAATAGTTTTTATATATAGATAAAAATGTGATTTTTATTATCGAACAATTTATTTCAAAATATGAATACCATTCAACACATGAATTTCTAAACAACGAATGAATATCAATTCAACACATGAATGTTTTCTATACAATGAATAAATATAGCTTATGCATATGAAAATAATTCAAACACACAAATATTGTTCAAAATTTCGGCAGCATAACGGCAGGGTAGTTACACCGGCACCGTCCCTAGTACAGCTCCTCGCTCTACCTTAAAACCTCGCGGTTTTTGACAATGGGAATCATGCATCTAGTTCGCACGCAGGCGGCATGTATATATTTATTTCATTTCCACAAACTAATCCTAAGTGGTTTCAACCAAATATTTCACAACCACAAACGGGTATATTTCAACCTCAAACAACCAATATCAATCACAAACAATCCCAAACAACCATTCGTTATCAACCAATTATCACAACTATTTCAATCAATAAATATCGTCCATGGTTTGTGGACGAGGGGCGTATATATATATATATATATATATATATATATATATATATATATATATAGATATTTATATATAGCAATTCACTTTCATTTTCACACATATATTATATTTTTAAATCAGAAATCTCACCAATAGCTATCCAACTGCACGACGCTTCACTTATAGAAATCTTTGCCTTTTGTCGCTTTCGCCCGTATTCTCTACATATGTAAGAATAGAATTTTTACTATGCTATCCAATATATAAAAATCGAATTTTTGACTTCGCTATTCAATATATAAAAAATATGATTTTTACTTTTGCTTTCAACATATAAAAATATGATTTTTACTTTTGCTTTCAACATATAAAAATATGATTTTTACTTTTGCTTTCAACATATAAAAATATGATTTTTACTTTTGCTTTCAACATATAAAAATATGATTTTTACTTCTCTTGAAAGTTCAAACCTTTCTTCCCATTTTAAAGCTTTTACCTTTAAAACTAAATCAGTTTTTATTTTTTTATAAAATTCAGTTTTTATTCTTTATTTCAAAAACAGTTTTATTTCTTTAAAAAAACAAATCAGTTTTATTTCTTATATAAAATCAGTTTTTCTCTTTTATAAAAATCATTTTTTTATCCTAAAAAGAAAATTAGTTCTAAACTAATTAAAATTCAGTTTTAAACTTTTTTTTTAAAATTCAGTTTTAAATTCTCAAACAAATTCAGAAATTAATTTTTAAAACATTTTATAAATCAGTTTTTCTTAAAACGAAAATAAAAATAAAAATAAAATAACTAAAAGCTCACCGTTGGCTTGCGAAGTGGAGGGAAGAAGAGGGAGCGTCGGCGTGGGGTTCGGTGGTGTCGCGTCGGCAGGGTTCGAGGTGGGAGGATGCTCCGCGAGGGTGGCGTCGCGATGGGATTCGACGGGGGGCGATGGCTTCGGGGTCTGGCGGCTGCTTCGGGGTCGGCGTCGAGACGAGGGGGCGGCTGCTTCGGGGTCTGGCGGCGGCGATGATTCGATTTAGGTCTTTTTTTTTTCCTCTGTTAACTGAAATAAAAGTGAAAAAGGGGGGGCCAGAACGAAGATAAAGGGGGGGGGAGGGAAATTAAAAATTATTTTTTTATTATTTTATTATTTAAAATTTGCAAAAGGGTTGACTTTTACATACGACCTCGAAACGAGGCCCACCTCCTGTCGTCCATAGCGTTTTACCCCCATTCCGAACACAATGGGATATGTATCGCAAGCTGATTTGATCGTTACAATCAGTTTCCTTTTGAATTTTCATTTAAATCATTATATTGAATTTTAAACGCACATTTCAAATTACCGGGGTCACATACTAACTAGAAAAATTCCAGAAAAATATTTTCTAGCTTCGTATTGACGATACGGTCCTAACAAAACTAGTTTCGTCGAATTCTGAGACCGTTTGCAAAATGGCCAATTTCCAGTCGATTAAATTCAACAGAAACTGGTCAAACGTGTTTTCCTTTGCCACGCTCACATATTGATTCGAAAAATTATGAAATTTGAAACCTAACAATAACTTGACACTGCGGATCTAACAAAAGTGGTTTCGTCGAAATCCGAGGTCATCTGCAAAATATCCATTTTTAAGGGCCTGAATTCCATAGCGACTATTCAGAATTTTCAACTGGACATATCTTTTGATTCCCGCTATCAAATTTCGATTGGTTAGATTCGTTAGAAAGATATTACCAATAAGATCCTAATGTTTTTTGGTTTCACTAAAATCCAGATTGTTTTGCACCCGGTATATTCAATTGAAGTTTGAAATCGAATTATCGAACTACCGCGCCATTTTCAATTCTATATATAATTATAATTAATTATATTCGTTTTCAAATGTCGATTCAAACTCAGTTTTCATCGCCATTATTTAAAATATTTATTTTAAATATTTAAAATCCATTATTTTAGCCAATTAAAAAATTTTAAATTGGTTCAGATTTTCTGGGTCGTTACAATCTCCCCCACTTAAAACTTTTCGTCCCCGAAAAGGAATAAAGTCGAAAGTGGTTTGATAAATCTACAATCGCACAATACCGCAACCAATTTGTTTCTAATATTCAGAGTATCGAATAAACAATGCACATCCATGGGAAGAAAATAGCAACAGAATAGAGAATTAAATGGTAATGCAAAGTAGGGTAAATGTACCTTGCACCAGAGTCATTCAGAGATATCTACTCGGCATCTAGGATAAGCTTTCTGAATGCTCTCCTCAGTTTCCCAAGTACAATCTCGCGGATCTCCACTCCATTGCACTTTGACTAAGTGAACCTTCTTGTTTCTCAGCTCTTTGGTTTCTTTGCCGATAATCTTTAGCGGCTCTCGCCTCACAGCTAATTCTGGAGTAATTTCAATATCCTGCTGAGCTGCTTCTTCCACGATCAAGTCTGGATCATGAACGTGCTTTCGAAGCTGAGATATATGAAATACATCATGCACACCAGGCAACCAGTCAAGCAGTTTAACTTTATATGCGAGAGTCCCAATCCGTTCCAAAATAGGAAACGGACCAATGAATTTGGGTGCCAACTTTCCAGTTTTACCGAACCGGATAACTCCTCTCATCGGCGATACTTTCAAATATACATAGTCGCCAACTTCAAAGGATATATCTCTTCTTCTTTTATCGGCGTAGCTCTTTTGTCGGCTTTGAGCGGCGAGTAATCGCTTCTTAATAAAATCGACTTTGTCGGCAGCTTCTCGAATCATATCGGGACCCAACACAAGTCTATTTCCAGGCTCGACCCAACAAGCAGGAGATCGGCACGGTCTACCATACAATGCTTCGAATGGCGACATTGTCAGACTCGCCTGGTAGCTGTTGTTATAAGAGAATTCAGCCAAATGCAGGTTGTCTTCCCATGATCCACCGAAATCTATAACACAAGCCCGCAATAGATCTTCTAAAATGCGATTCACCCTCTCAGTCTGACCGTCTGTCTGAGGATGATAAGCGGTGCTTAGGTTTAACTTCGTTCCCAGCTCGACTTGAAATGCTTCCCAGAATTTGCTAGTGAATATTGTATCCCTATCACTGACTATACTGAGTGGCACTCCATGTAGTCTAACTATTTCCCTGAAGTATATCTGCGCCAGACTCTGAGCGGTTCTATTTGATTTGACAGGTATGAAATGGGCGGTCTTCGTGAAGCGATCTACGATCACCCAAATACCGTCATTTCCTTTTCTGGTTCTAGGCAGACCATCAATGAAATCCATAGAAATATGCTCCCACTTCCAGCCAGGAACTTCTAGTGGTTGCAATAGTCCAGCCAATTTCTGTTGGTCGCTTTTAACTAGCTGGCAAGTAGGGCATCGGCTGACATATAAAGAAATGTCCCTTTTCATCGACTTCCACCAGAAAGTGCGTTTGATGTCATTATACATTTTGCTTACTCCCGGATGGATACTGAGTTTTGACTTGTGGCATTCATCCAGTACTTCCTTTCGAAGTTCAGGAATGTTAGGGACACAGATTCAACCTTTGAGCCTTAAAATCCCATCATTGTCTACTTGAAAACTCAAAGGTTCGCCTTGTTGAATTATCCCCCTGATCTTCTGAATGAAGTGATCATCCTCCTGAAGAGCATATATCTTATCTAGCAATGAAGTCGTGATAATAAAACTGGCGATCATTACATTCTTCCGACTTAACGCATCGGCCACGACATTGGCTTTTCCCGGAGTATATATAATTTCGAAGTCATATGCTGCAAGAAACTCCAGCCAACGTTGCTGTCTCAGATTTAAGTCCTTCTGAGTGAACAGATACTTTAACGACTGGTGATCTGTAAACAGTTCAAATCTCTCGCCCAGAAGATAGTGTCTCCAGATTTTCAAAGAAAATATGATAGCCAATAACTCAAGATCATGAGTTACATAGTTCTTCTCGTGTGGCTTCAGTTGACGGCTAGCATAGGCAATCACTTGGCCTCTTTGCATTAACACTGCGCCGAGGCCTTCTCTAGAAGCATCAGTCCATACTTTTAAATCTTGGTTGCTATCAATGATGGTTAACACTGGAGCTGTGGTTAATCTCAACTTTAGCTCTTCAAAAGCCTCCTCACTCTCTTGAGTCCATTTGAATTTAGAATGCTTCTTTGTAAGCTTTGTTAAGTGACCAGATATCTTCGAAAAGTCTTTAACGAACTTTCGGTAATAGCTAGCCAATCCAAGAAAACTGCGGACTTCAGTGGGAGTACAAGGCTGTTTCCAATTCTGAATAGCTGTGATTTTGCTTGGATCCACAGCGATCCCTTCTTTCGATACTACGTGGCCCAGAAATTTCACTTCATCTTGCCAGAATATACATTTGGAAAACTTGGCTTTCAATACATTCCTTCTGAGGATTTCTAACACTTGTTCCAGATGCTTTTCATGCTCGGCCTTTGATTTAGAGAAGATTAGAATATCCTCAATAAAAACCAGAACAAATTTATTCAAAACTCCTCTGAATACTCTGTTCATTAGATCGACGAAGTAAGCTGGAGCGTTACATAAGCCGAACGGCATTACTAACCACTCGTAGAATAAGTCGGGGCCTCTGAACGCTGTCATTGGAACACACTCTTCGGCAATTCGAAGTTGATGGAAACCTGTAGCTAGGTCCATTCGTGAGAATACTTGTGCTCCATTTAATCGATCCAACAAATCATCTATTCGCGGCAATGGATATTTGTTCTTTATTGTCTGTTTGTTCAAATCACGATAATCCACACATAGACGTAGAGTACCGTCAGATTTTGGGACAAACACCACTGCTGCACCCCAATCAGAGAAACTAGGCCTGATCAGACCTTTCCATACTAGCTGTCGTGTTTGATTGTCTAATTCCTCCTTCTCTTTCAAGGACATCCTTCGAATAGCGTGAACTACCGGCCTTGCATTGGGAATTAAAGCAATCTTGAAATCTATTTCTCTCTGCGGAGGTAAGCGAACGACTTCTTCGAATACATCCGCATAGTTCTTGACTACAGGAATATCTTTGATGAGGTCAGGAATATTTTCTATGACTTCTGGGGTATTTTCTATTTGAGCTGGGGAAACATCCAAAGCTGCCCAGAAATCTCTTCTATTAGAAGTTGGGCCTTCACAAGGTATGGTTATATAATTTCCCAATTGTGCCTTTGCCTTTACAACTCTCTCGGCGCATCTAACCTCCGCTTCATATTTGATTAGCCAATCCAATCCCAGAATAAGATCGAATTCATCAAAATTCATGACGACAGAGATAATAGGGAATTTATAGCAAGAAAAAGAGACGGGTACTGCACAAATCCAACTGAGATTGATAGAACCCCCGACCGGATTCTGGACAGTCATTGGTTCCTTGAGCTTCCTCAAATTCAAATCTAGTTTCTTAGCGGCACTCTTTGAAATAAAGCTTCGTGACGCGCCTGTGTCAAACAGTACTTTGACTGGAATATTTTTGACAGTAAGCGTTCCTTCTAAAACATCAGATCTTCCTTGACTTGCCGAGGGATCAGAAGTTTCTGCTACCTCATTCACTTGAACTATTTCAGTCTTTTTCAACTGCCAGCAATCTTGCTTTACGTGACCAGCCTGATGGCAGAGATTGCATTTACTATTTTCTTGAAAATTCATCCCGGATTTAGACCCATCACCCTTTCGTCTGTTCGAAGATCTACAATTTCTCATCGAATGCCCTTGTTGATTGCACTTCAGACATACGACTGCCTTTACCCTTTTCTGATTAATCTTCGACCTCTTTTTGACTTCAGCCTTCGTACTAGCCTCAGGCTGCTCACTTGTCTCTGGGCTATCAGCCTCAAATTTTCTTTTGCTGCTAGAGCTGATTTCTTCTTCGTCTCGCAACATGCCTTTCATATGGAGGTCTTCATATTGATAAGCCATATAAATCATTTCTGAGAAAGGAAGCTTCACATGCCCCAATACTTTATTCCGGTATTTCCTTTGAAGGCCATGAATAAATCTCATATTTTTCCTCTTTGGGTCTTGAATTAGATGAGGAGCAAAGTGAGCAAGTTCATTGAATTTCTTGTGATATTCGGGAATTGTCATGTCTCCTTGTATCAGATAAGAAAATTCATCGCATAGTCGTTCGGTCGCTTCGGGAGGAGTAAATCTTTCCAGGAAAATCACTTTGAATCTATCCCAGGTGATATCACCTTCTGGATTATTCTCCATAACCGAATCCCACCAGAACAAAGCTTCATCTTTGAGTGCCCAGGAGGCCAGTAATCTTTTCTGGTCATCCCTAAGCTTTAATGCTTCGAAGATTTTCTCAGCCGAACGAATCCAAGCTTGTGTCTTCATAATAGATTCTTCACCAGAGAACGGTATTCCACCCATATTTCGATATTTGATTAATAGGGCCTCAATACCCGGTTCTGCATTCCTTCTGCTTCTGACACTCATTTTTCTAGCACTTCTGCAAATGGCAGATCAAGTGTCAGGTTACAGAAAAGGTATTTTAAAATATAGAAACATGTACTTCAAATGTAAATGTGTCTATCTAGGTGTAATTTCATTCTGCTTTACTCATACTAGGATCTTACTGATCCTATCTGTATAGAGTTACCCGTCCTAGAACACTACTGGTTCTATTTCTGACGAGTTCGTTCACATGTTATATTCCAGAACTAAGCTTAACCAAAGCTCTGATACCACGATGAGACGACCCGATTTCCCGTTCTCACGGAAACAAGGTTATCTTTTGGAATATAACACAGAAACAGATAATAGCAGAACAGAATTAAATAAATACACCAGAATGAACAACAAAATATACTGGATAAAAGTAATCATCAGAGTTACACAGTATACAGGATCTTACTTAGTACAAATACAGTTCAGCTATACATAAATGTCTACAGCGGAAATAAACAAAATATGTACAATAGGAGCTGAACAGGATAAAAAGAAATAAATGATAGAATCCATCTTCAGCTCCAGCTATCCAGAAAGAACCAGCTAAACCTGAATACATGGCTGCCCGTGTAGAAAAAGGGGCACCCGAGTTTGAAAGTGAAACAAACTACGAGTCAGTCATGGGACTGGTATGAGAAATCCACTCAACACATATATAATTGGCTAATCACAGGACCACGCCACTTTTGTGGAACGGGTTTACTCCATTGGATTGCCAGTGCTTTAAAACAAATCTTTCTTTTAAACATCGCTATGCTTTTTATAAAAATGAAGCCATTATAAGACTCAGTTCCCATCACACAATGCAACGCAAACCGGAGGATAGAGTTTTACCTTATAATGGCCAAGATATGCTTGATACGAATAAAACAAAGGCAATTGATATTATTGCTAGTGTCTATATGTTTTGAAAACAATTTCAAATCATAACTATCAATCATAGACGGCATGGGTACCATATATCATGTCGCCATATATATATATACAATCAAAACCGCACGATCACGTATTTGGAAATTGGATTTCCGTCATGAACCAAGGCAAAAGATAGTCCTTACCGAATTCGAGACAATCTAGCCTACCATGTCTCAGGAACAGCCGCAACTGCCCCCTGGAGCGACAGGGCCGGTCCACCGATGTGGATTATTATACCTGAACAATACGTCTCCCCGCCCTTTGGGGCGCAAACGAGCCAACGAATGACTCCATCGGACCCGGATCGTCCGATCAAACCGAGGCGCCTCGCAACAGCAACAACCACATAGGTGAAAAGTATATAAATGTCAGGGCTGGTAGGTCACTGACACCACCCTAGCTAGAAAGAAACGCATGCCCTCCCTGAGGTCCTTCTCCCGTTTTAGGTTCATACCGGGGTGTGAGGCTCGCGAATTCACGTTATACACAAAGCTACGCCACACAAGCGATGCTTTGATCATCACCACAAGACTTTGCTTTTCAACAGAAGCCCTGATCACTGCACCTTAGCATGCCACACAGGCAATTCATGCCATGTGACTGATGTCCATCGATATACAACCTCTGAGCTCGTGCGTCTCAGAGAAGGGCGTTAAGCAAAAGAATAAATTCTCCGCCGCCAAACAGATGTATATTTAACAGAAATCAATCAACACAGAATAAACTCCAATGTCAGACACACAGTCCATTTACAAGTCCGTTCTGGGTCTGAACGAAACCGGAGGCACTAAATACCTCGCAAACCCTTCGATCACCACGTACGTCTGGACGATCACCACTCATTATCCATATTTCGGGATGCCTCCCAATCAAGACCTCGGTTACCATCCAAACGAGGTGAAGATCTCCGGTCTTCGACCACCATCTTCATCTTCGAATTTCAATCGTCGGTCGATTATTCGAAATGAGAATTAACTCGGCCTTTCCAAATAATTCACGTATATTTAGAATTTCAAATCGATTTATTTCAATGGTTAAATTATTCGACAACACCAATTGTGTTCTTTAATGTAATTTTCACACCAAACACATTCAACCATCAAAAGCCACGCAAATCAAGCAAATTCAGTTTATTTCTATTCCATATCGCTTATGATATTTTATAACTATTTATCGCTATTTTTATTTATTTTAAAATAGCCATTTTATTCAAAACGACGCTTCGGGCCATAAGGCGGCCGTGGCGCTGTTTTTCTTCAGATTTGATTTACACATATCTGAAAATCTAACCGTTGGATCTTCACAAAATTTACATCATTAGAAAGGTCTTTTCAAAACGAATCCAACGGTTCCAGTTTCGGGAAAATCCGACGGTCGGATCTCCCGGTACAATCTTTTGAATTTTCGATTTCAAAATACGAACTGCCGCGTCGTTATTCGATTAAATATATAATTATATTTATATATATATAAATATAATCGCTTCTGGCGCTGTTTTTCTTCAGATTTGAATTAAACATTCCAGACAATCCAACCGTTGGATTTTTACAAGGTTGGTGTCGTTGGAAAGATTATTCCAAGGCGAACCCGACGGTTGAGATTTCGGGAAAATCCAATGGTCGGATTTCCCGTACTAGTCGTTTGAAATCACGGTTTCAAAATACAAACTGCACGGCTTCGTTTCGTTTTAATTTTATTTAAATTTATATATTTATATAAATATAGTTCATTCAACAATTTCAATATCGTTTTCACTTCAAAAAATTTTCTAACACCTTAAATTTTGGAAAAAATTCGCCATAACCTCCCCTGCACCGGGAGCGTCGGGAAATCGCAAATAGCGTCCCGGTCCTTCTAATCTCAAAAAGAAAAAGAAAAAGCCAAGCGGCTAGCCAACAGGCTCAAAATCATCACCCAAACAAATCAGTAAATGTGTACCTATTTGTCGGGCACAAATTTTATTCCTCTTCTCTAGCCCCTTTGCTATAACCTGTTCAAATGAATATTGCATGCACATATATATACAGTTCTTATCATTTATCATTTCTATTCAACTTCATATTTGATTTCTATTTGGTTTAAAAACACCATTCATTCTAATGTTACATAAATAGGTGCAAATCATTTCATTAGCTAATTAATGAATATTTCATCTCATATATGTTTATTTTGAACAAGTGGCTATTTTTAACACTTCCCATTTCAACGATTTATGCATACAATAAAAATGTGATTTTTATTGTAAAACGATTCATTTCAAAACACTATTTTTCTATATAGTTCATATAGTCGATAAAAGGTGATTTTTATTATCAAACAATTTATTTCAAAATATGAATACCATTCAACACATGAATTTCTAAACAACGAATGAATATCAATTCAACACATGAATGTTTTCTATAGTTTCTATATATAGATAAAAATGTGATTTTTGTTATCGAACAATTTATTTCAAAATATGAATACCATTCAACACATGAATTGCTAAACAACGAATGAATATCAATTCAACACATGAATGTTTTCTATAGTTTCTATATATAGATAAAAATGTGATTTTTGTTATCGAACAATTTATTTCAAAATATGAATACCATTCAACACATGAATTTCTAAACAACGAATGAATATCAATTCAACACATGAATGTTTTCAATAGTTTTTATATATAGATAAAAATGTGATTTTTATTATCGAACAATTTATTTCAAAATATGAATACCATTCAACACATGAATTTCTAAACAACGAATGAATATCAATTCAACACATGAATGTTTTCTATACAACGAATAAATATAGATTATGCATATGAAAATAATTCAAACACACAAATATTGTTCAAAATTTCGGCAGCATAACGGCAGGGTAGTTACACCGGCACCGTCCCTAGTACGGCTCCTCGCTCTACCTTAAAACCTCGCGGTTTTTGACAATGGGAATCATGCATCTAGTTCGCACGCAGGCGGCATGTATATATTTATTTCATTTCCACAAACTAATCCTAAGTGGTTTCAACCAAATATTTCACAACCACAAACGGGTATATTTCAACCTCAAACAACCAATATCAATCACAAACAATCCCAAACAACCATTCGTTATCAACCAATTATCACAACTATTTCAATCAATAAATATCGTCCATGGTTTGTGGACGAGGGGCGTATATATATATATATATATATATATATATATATATAGATATTTATATATAGCAATTCACTTTCATTTTCACACATATATTATATTTTTAAATCAGAAATCTCACCAATAGCTATCCAACTGCACGACACTTCACTTATAGAAATCTTTGCCTTTTGTCGCTTTCGCCCGTATTCTCTACATATGTAAAAATAGAATTTTTACTATGCTATCCAATATATAAAAATCGAATTTTTGACTTCGCTATTCAATACATAAAAAATATGATTTTTACTTTTGCTTTCAACATATAAAAATATGATTTTCACTTTTGCTTTCAACATATAAAAATATGATTTTTACTTTTGCTTTCAACATATAAAAATATGATTTTTACTTTTGCTTTCAACATATAAAAATATGATTTTTACTTTTGCTTTCAACATATAAAAAATATGATTTTTACTTCTCTTGAAAGTTCAAACCTTTCTTCCCATTTTAAAGCTTTTACCTTTAAAACTAAATCAGTTTTTATTTTTTTATAAAATTCAGTTTTTATTCTTTATTTCAAAAACAGCTTTATTTCTTTAAAAAAACAAATCAGTTTTATTTCTTATATAAAATCAGTTTTTCTCTTTTATAAAAATCATTTTTTTATCCTAAAAAGAAAATTAGTTCTAAACTAATTAAAATTCAGTTTTAAACTTTTTTTTTTTAAATTCAGTTTTAAATTCTCAAACAAATTCAGAAATTAATTTTTAAAACATTTTATAAATCAGTTTTTCTTAAAACGAAAATAAAAATAAAAATAAAATAACTAAAAGCTCACCGTTGGCTTGCGAAGTGGAGGGAAGAAGAGGGAGCGTCGGCGTGGGGTTCGGTGGTGTCGCGTCGGCAGGGTTCGAGGTGGGAGGATGCTCTGCGAGGGTGGCGTCGCGATGGGATTCGACGGGGGGCGATGGCTTCGGGGTCTGGCGGCTGCTTCGGGGTCGGCGTCGAGACGAGGGGGCGGCTGCTTCGGGGTCTGGCGGCGGCGATGATTCGATTTAGGTCTTTTTTTTTCCTCTGTTAACTGAAATAAAAGTGAAAAAGGGGGGGCCAGAACGAAGATAAAGGGGGGGAGGGAAATTAAAAATTATTTTTTTATTATTTTATTATTTAAAATTTGCAAAAGGGTTGACTTTTACATACGACCTCGAAACGAGGCCCACCTCCTGTCGTCCATAGCGTTTTACCCCCATTCCGAACACAATGGGATATGTATCGCAAGCTGATTTGATCGTTACAATCAGTTTCCTTTTGAATTTTCATTTAAATCATTATATTGAATTTTAAACGCACATTTCAAATTACCGGGGTCACATACTAACTAGAAAAATTCCAGAAAAATATTTTCTAGCTTCGTATTGACGATACGGTCCTAACAAAACTAGTTTCGTCGAATTCTGAGACCGTTTGCAAAATGGCCAATTTCCAGTCGATTAAATTCAACAAAAACTGGTCAAACGCGTTTTCCTTTGCCACGCTCACATATTGATTCGAAAAATTATGAAATTTGAAACCTAACAATAACTTGACACTGCGGATCTAACAAAAGTGGTTTCGTCGAAATCCGAGGTCATCTGCAAAATATCCATTTTTAAGGGCCAGAATTCCATAGCGACTATTCAGAATTTTCAACTGGACATATCTTTTGATTCCCGCTATCAAATTTCGATTGGTTAGATTCGTTAGAAAGATATTACCAATAAGATCCTAATGTTTTTTGGTTTCACTAAAATTCGGATTGTTTTGCACCCGGTATATTCAATTGAAGTTTGAAATCGAATTATCGAACTACCGCGCCATTTTCAATTCTATATATAATTATAATTAATTATATTCGTTTTCAAATGTCGATTCAAACTCAATTTTCATCGCCATTATTTAAAATATTTATTTTAAATATTTAAAATCCATTATTTTAGCCAATTAAAAAATTTTAAATTGGTTCAGATTTTCTGGGTCGTTACAACAACAGCTACCAGGCGAGTCTGACAATGTCGCCATTCGAAGCATTGTATGGTAGACCGTGCCGATCTCCTGCTTGTTGGGTTGAACCTGGAAATAGACTTGTGTTGGGTCCTGATATGATCCGAGAAGCTGCCGACAAAGTCGATTTTATTAAGAAGCGATTACTCGCCGCTCAAAGCCGACAAAAGAGCTATGCCGATAGGAGAAGAAGAGATATATCCTTTGTTGTTGGCGACTATGTATATTTGAAAGTATCGCCGATGAGAGGAGTTATCCGGTTCGGTAAAACTGGAAAGTTGGCGCCCAAATTCATTGGTCCGTTTCCTATTCTGGAACGGATCGGAACTCTCGCTTATAGGGTTAAATTGCCTGGTTGGTTGCCTGGGGTCCATGATGTATTTCATATATCTCAACTCCGAAAGCACGTTCATGATCCAGACTTGATCGTGGAAGAAGCAGCTCAGCAGGATATTGAAATTACTCCAGAACTAGCTGTGGGAAGAGAGCCGCTAAAGATCATCGGCAAAGAAACCAAAGAGCTGAGGAACAAGAAGGTTCACTTGGTCAATGTGCAATGGAGCGGAGATCCGCGAGATTGTACTTGGGAAACTGAGGAGAGCATTCAGAAAGCTTATCCTAGATGCCGAGTGGATATCTCTGATTGACTCCGGTGCAAGGTATATTTACCATACTTTGCATTACCCTTTAATTCTCTACTCTGCTGTTATTTTCTTTCCATGGATGTGCGCTTTTAAATTCTATAGTCTGAATGATTTTAAAAAGAGTATAGAAATTGACTAGTATATTTTTGAAAAGTTGAAAACAATTGGATTGGTTGTTTGTGTGGTGTGATAGTAAATTAGATTATTGAAACGATAGTTAATTTCATTAATAAGGGATTGAATGGTAGAATTGATTCGATTATATCACACATTCAACTGATTAGAAAATAAATAGAAATATATATACATGTGTATTATATATGTTTGAACAGGTAAATGGATTAGCTGTTGAGTAAAGATTTTATTTGCGTGCCCGACAAATAGGTAAACCTTAATGAGTTGGATGCGAAATATTATTATATCAACTCCTTCGAATGCCATTGGATGCGGAGTGCTGGTTTTTCTGTGTGAAATAATAAACGTCGCCAAAGGATAGTAACAATTAATTTTGAAATACATTGCATGGCATACTTCTGGAAGATAGGCATACTTCATCATATACCACATAAGCATTTGGAGCTTGTGTGACGAGATGGAAGATTTACCATACGAGCGAGAGGCTTGTATGGCGATGACTATATTTTACAGGTTGAACTGATGACTGATATGGACTATTTAAATTGTAACGATTAAATTGCCAGATTAATAAAAAACCCCACACGGGTCTGGAGTTGACAATAATCACGTCTCTCTAGTTATTAGATACGGCACATGGACTATTTATTCCCCACACGGGACAGGGCGACGAGAATTTATTCTCTGGAGTTATTATCAGTACACGCTCCCCTGTAAACACCAGAATATATCACTATAAATATGTGTATGCTTATTAGGATTTATTGGGTACCTAATACGGCCCAATAAATTTACAAACCTCTCTCCGTACAAAGGAGGTTATTGCGAAATTTTTCGAAAATTCCGGGTGTTAGCCAAATTTTTGAAGAATTTGAAAATTCTCAAAAACTGAAAAGTTGGAGAATTGAAGCCAGATCGAACGTAGAGTTGATTAATCAAACCACTTTCGACTTTGTTCCTTTTCGGGGACGAAAAGTTTTAAGTGGGGGAGATTGTAACGACCCAGAAAATCTGAACCAATTTAAATTTTTTTAAATTGGCTAAAATAATGGATTTTAAATATTTAAAATAAATATTTTAAATAATAGAGATGAAAAGTAAGAGTGAATCGACATTTGAAAACGAATATAATTAATTATAATTATAAACAAGGCCTGAAAAGGCGCTGCAGTTTCAAAATTTGAAATCAAACTTTGTCGGACTGTACCGGGTGCAAAACAAAACGGATTTGAGTGAAACCAAAAATATTTAAATCTGCTACTGAACATCTTTCTAACGAATCTGAAAAATCGAATTTTCATAACGGAAAGCAAAAGTTATGGCCAAATGAATTTTCAAGAAGGTCGCTATGGAATTTATATAGCCCGTGAAATTGGCCATTTTGCATACGACCTCGGAATTCGACGAAACCACTTTTGTTGGATCCGGGATGGGAAGTTATTGCTAGGTTTCAAATTTCATAATTTTTGAAGCTAATATGTGAGCGTGGCAAAGGAAAATGTGTTTTGGTCAATTACAGTTAAATTGGATCGACCAGAAATGGGCCTTTTTGCAAACAGTCTCAGAATTCGACGAAACTAGTTTTGTTGGGACCGTATCGTCAAAACATAGCTAGATTTATTTTTCTGGAATTTTTCGAATCAGTTTGTGGCCCTGGCAAATTGAAATGTACGTTCAAATTAAATATTGAATGTTTTATATTTTAATTTGAAGGAAAACTGACTGAAACAGTCGAATGGGCCTACGAAACATATCCCATTGGGTTCGGAATGGGGGTAAAACGCTAGGGACGACAGTCGTTGGGTTTAGATTGGTGGTCGTGTCAAAAAGCCCCTTTAAAACCTCCCCGACCAATCAAAATTTTTATAAAAAAAAAGAAAATTCCCTTTTTCTCTCTCCCCGATATACGGCGGCCACCTCTTCCAAACTTCTCTCCTCAAATCCGGCTCCTCCGCCACCTGCAGCCACCGCCACCACTCGACTCGCCACCTCCTCCTCTTCAAATCAGAACCGACCCCACCCCCTAACGTCGCCTGTAGCGACGGAATCGAGCCCCCGAAGTTCGCCAGCACCGATCCGTTTTTCTCCCTTCTCCGATGATCGCAGGGGACCACCCCACCGTCGATCTGAAGCCCTCTCCAGCCTCTCCGACGTGGTGTTGGCTGATCTGAACATCGCTGCACGGATAGGAAGAAAATTCAAAACCTAGTTTTGAATCAAAAGGAAGGTATACGGCTGTTAATTATTTAACTGATTTCGACAGTTTAAAACCATTGCAAACCTTTGAAAAATCATATCTTTTACTACGTTAACGAAATTCGATGAAATAGGAAACATCGTGACCGTGAGGACGTCTTCTACATTTTAGAAGAGACCGCATATTTTTCTGAGCCTTCTGCTATTTTTGGTGGAGTGGAACCCAATGTGAGATTTCTAATTTATAAACGATATGGAAAACGATGATGTATAAATTATATAGTCGATGTATGAGTTATATAAGCGTTTTACAACTCTTGTATAAGCGTTGTATAAGTTGTACGTTCGATGTATAAGTTATATATGCGTTGTAAAAATTATATATGTGTTGAAATAGAAGTGAATTGCTATATATAAATATATATATATATATACGCCCCTCGTCCACAAACCATGGACGATATTTATTGGTTGTGATTGGTGTGAAAATTGATTGATAGCGAATGGTTGTTTGGGATTGTTTGTGGTTGATATTGATTGCTTGTGCTTGAAAAATACCCATTTGTGGCTGAGAAATATTTGGTTGAAACCACATAGGATTAGTTTGTGGAAATGAAATAAATATATATATGCCGCCTGCGTGCGAACTAGATGCATGATCCCCATTGTCAAAAACCGCGAGGTTTTAAGGTAGAGCGAGGAGCCGTACTAGGGACGGTCCCGGTTTTAACTACCCTGCCGTTATGCTGCCGAAATTTTGAATAATATTCATGTGTTTGAATTATTTTCATTTGTTGAAACTATATTTATTCATTGAATAGAAAACCTTCATGTGTTGAATCGATATTCATTCGTTGATTAGAAATTCATGTGTTGAATGGTCTTCGTGTTTTAAATATAAAAAAATCACATTTTTATTGATATATACAAACTATAGAAAACCTTCATGTGTTGAATCGATATTCATTCGTTGAATTGAAATTCATGTGTTGAATGGTGTTCGTGTTTTAAAATATAAAAATCACCTTTTTTTATCGATTTATATAAACTATAGAAAACCTTCATGTGTTGAATCGATATTCATTCGTTGAATTGAAATTCATGTGTTGAATGGTATTCATATTTTGAAAGAAATTGTTTTATAATAAAAATCCCAATTTTAACATCAATATGAAAAGTATAAAATAATCCTGTTTTGAAATAAATTTTTTTACAATAAAAATCCTATTTTTATCCCCTATATTAACTATACGAAATAATAGTGTTTTGAAATGAATTGTTTTACAATAAAAATCACATTTTTATTATATAAACGAATTGTTAAAAATAGTGAAGTGTTGAAATAGAAGACAGTTAGACAAAAATATCATTTTTATCAAATGTATGAAAAGAAAGTAGCTTTGAAATCGAAGAATCGATATATATATATATATATATATAAATATATATATATAAATAGAATTAAAATATATCGAATAACGAAGCTGTAGTTCGTACTTTGAAACCGTGATTTCAAACGATTATACCGGGAGATCCGACCATCGGATTTTCCCGAAATCGCAACCGTTGGGTTCGCTTTGGAAAAATCTTTCCAACGGCACCAACTTTGTAAAAATCCAACGGTTGGATTGTCTGGGATGTTTAATTCAAATCTAAAGAAAAACAGCGTCAGAAACGATTATATTTATTTATATATATATATATAATAATATTTAATCGAATAACGACGCTGCAGTTCGTATTTTGAAATCGAAACTTCAAACGATTGTACCGGGAGATCCGATCGTCGGATTTTCCCGAAACTGGAACCGTTGTTTTCGTTTTGAAAAGATCTTTCTAATGATGTAAATTTTGTGAAGATCCAACGGTTAGATTTTTAGATATATGTAAATCAAATCTGAAGAAAAATAGCGCCACGGTCGCGTTATGGCCCGAAGCGTCATTTTGAATAAATTAGCTATTTTAAAATAAATAAAAATAGCGATAAATCGTTATAAAATATTATAAACGATATGGATGTGATTTAGAAATGAACTGAAGGTTGGCTAAGTCGAATGGTTTCCTGGGTGTTGATCTGATGTTGGTTTCGGCATTCGAGGTTAATATTTGGGAAATTGTTCTCTTACTGATTGACGGTTAGTGACTAATGAATTGAAATGATGCGTATATATGTTAGTGTTGCACTTGTTTATTATATATGCGAGTTGCTCAGAAAGACCGGGTTTATCTTATTCTGAATAACTGAATCGACGATAATAAATCGAAGTTGAAGACGGTGGTCGAAGACCGGAGATCTTCACTTCACTTGGATGGTAACCGAGGTCCTGATTGGGAGGCACCCGAAATATGGATAATGAGTGGTGGTCGTTCCGACGTACGTGGTGATCGATGGGTTTGCGAGGTATTTAGTGCCTCCGGTTTCGTTCAGACCCAGAACGGACTTGTAAATGGACTGTGTGTCTGACATTGGATTTTATTCTGTGTTGATTGATCTCTATTAAATATACATCTGTTTGACGGCGGGGAATTTATTCTTTTGCTTAACGCCCTTCTCTGAAACGCACGAGCTCAGAGGTTGTATATCGATGGACATCAGTCGCATGGCATGAATTGCTAGGGTGACATGCCTAAGTGGCAAATGAACAGGGCTTCTGTTGAAAAGCAAAGTCTTGTGGTGATGATCAAAGCACCGCCTGTGTGGCGTAGCTTTGTGTATAATGTGAATTCGCGAGCCTCACACCCCGGTATGAAGCAGAAACGGGAGAAGGACCTCAGGGAGGGCATGCGTTTCTTTCTAGCTAGGGTGGTGTCAGTGACCTACCAGCCCTGACATTTATATACTTTTCACCTGTGTGGTTTTTGCTGTTGCGAGGCGCCTCGGTTAGATCGGACGATCCGGGTCCGATGGAGCCATTCGTTGGCTCATTTACACCCCAAAGGGTGGGGAAACGCAGTGTTCAGGAATTTTAATCCACATCGGTGGACCGGCCCTGACGATCCAAGGGCCCACCTGAGTCTGGGTCCTGTGGCTCGGGCTAGAGAGTCACGAAATCGGTAAGGACTATCTTTTGCCTTGGTTCATGACGGAAATCCAATTTCCAAATACGTGACTGTGCGGTTTTGATTGTATACCTATATATGATGACATAGTGGTATGGGGCATTAATGCCGTCTATGATTGATAGTTATGATTTCAAATTGTTTTCAAAACATATAAACACTAGCAATAATATCAAATGCCTTTGTTTTATTCGTATCAAGCATATTTTGGCCGTTATAAGGTAAAAACTCTATCCTCTGGTTTGCGTTGCATTGTGTGATGGGAACTGAGTCTTATAACGGCTTCATTTTTATAAAAAGCATAGCGATGTTTAAAAGAACGACTTGTTTTAACGCACTGGCAATCCAATGGAGTAAACCCGTTCCACGAAAGTGGCGTGGTCCTGTGATTAGCCAAATTATATATGTGTTGAGTAGATTTCTCATACCAGTCCCATGACTGGCTCGTAGTTTGTTTCACTTTCAAACTCGGGTGCCCCTTTTTCTACACGGGCAGCCTTGTATTTAGGTTTAGCTGGTTCTTTCTGGATAGCTGGAGCTGAAGATGGATTCTATCATTTATCTCTTTTTATGCTGTTCAGCTCTTATTGTACATATTTTGTTTGTTTTCCGCTGTAGACATTTATGTACAGCTGAACTGTATTTGTACTAAGTAAGATCCTGTATATTGTGTAACTCTGATGATTACTTTTATCCAGTATATTCTATTGTTCATTATCTGGTGTATTTATTTAATTCTGTTCTGCTATTATCTGTTTCTGTGTTACATTCCACGGATTACCCTTGCCGCCGTCAGTACGGGGTTTGGGGTCGTCTCAGCAGCTTTCGAGAGATTTGTCAACATGACTACACACGGAAGAGGATGAGGGATTCATGGATGTAGATTTAGCTCACAAAGGAGGAAGGAATTATAAAACCTAAGACAAGAGGAAGTATCTTTACTAGGGTATGATAGGGCATATAATTAAGGACAAGGGCAAGAACGAGGAACAAGATTTTCAGAAGGGCAAGTACATACTTTCACCACCAAGCGTACCTAGGAGAAAGGTAGTAAAGTTCTGTTGGAAGAGTCTAGTTTTTCTATTCGTACTCTTTCCTTTGGTTTTAGCACTTCGCATTTGTTCATACCCACTTCCATAGGTGAGTCTCTGCACCATAGCACTTGTATAGTAAAAGGATCCCACTAGAGTCTCAAATCCAATTGGTGGTCCGACCAGTTTATTTTTGGTTAGTAGGAATTTGAGAATAGCTATCGAGTTTGTTTATATCATCTCACATAGATCATCTATGTTCGGAGGAGATATTCCTTGGGTGCTTATCTGATATTGGTTTAGGCCTTTGGGGCTTGTACTTGAGGGATGTCGAGTTCGACTAGGATGGTTTGCGTGAGAGATGAATAGATGTGATAGGCACTCTAAAAAGCACGTAGTAACCTTTCGACCCTTATAGTTATGGCATGGTGGATAAGAGGGAGACCTCTAATCATCTTAGTACATATACTTGGTGCCGTAATTGACATTTATTTATTTTGGAAATGGAGATCAGAAACTTCACAATCGTGAAGTTAAATTAGTTAAGATACAGTGGAGTAAAGCTCAAGAAGGCTAGATACTAGCATCATACCCTTTTCCTTAAGGGTGCATCCTTGATTTCTTTGTTCAGGAGCTTTGCGCATAATTGTTTCTCTCTTTCCAAAGTATATCCTCTAGGTCGTATCTTCGATCCTTAGGTAGAAGCCAATGGATGTAAACATGTATTTGAAACATGTTATGATTGGTGGTTGCTAATGGTTGCTCGTGGATGCATATGCATACGTATTAGGCACTAGATCAAGTTCGGACGCTTGCATATTGCATTTACAATTATGTATTTGTTTGTAAGTTGAACTTGATATGTTATCATATGGATGTTGCATATGGATGAATGGCTGTGCACGCATGTAGTATTTACATAACTAGGGATGCTTGCATACATAATTGGACGCATGGCACTGACATGATTCGCATTAAGGAGGTCAACTAAATCAGTAGACCGCCTGATTTTGCATTAGATAAAGACATATACACACACTATGCATACAAACATGAAAGCATTAGAAATCTTTTAAGGACAGTGAATGCCTGTGATTGGATGGTTGAGTAGATGGGTGATTGGATGGTGGGACACATTCTTCCTAAATTGAAGATTTCGGGGACGAAATCTTTTTAAGTGGGGGAGAATGTAACACTCCGTGATTCTGTAACGCTAAGATTCACAAATCAAGGCAGAATTAAAAGTTAAAATCAAAATCAAGGGAAAAGGGCTGCGCCATTGCGTTCGTCTCGGAATTCTGCATGAAAATGAGTCCGAGTTTGCGTAAATCGGAGTCCGTATGAGGAAGATATGGCCTCCGGAAGTTTCAGCAAAGTTCAAATTTCAAAACAGACTCAGAAGCGGGCTGGGCGGGAAATTTCCCGCCCAGGACCCAGGTCGACTGGGGAGTCGACTGGGTAGTCGACCCCCTCCCCCCCAGGTCGACTGGGGAGTCGACCCCCCCCCCCCCCACCCGCTTTTTCCAGCTTTCTGAACCTGATTCGTTTCTCTGTATCCGGACGCCATTCTGACCAGATTCGTTGACTTCTACACTATATAAACAGCCCTAGTCTCCTTCTCTATTCACAATTCTTTTCTATCCTTATGCTGCCTCTGAGAAAATATATAAATAAGTAATATAAATAAGTAATATATAAAATAAATCAAGACGAGGAAGTGCTGCTCAAGTTGACAAGAGGAGGTTCGAATCAAGATTAAGGCTTCAGAATGAGAATCAAAGGCTAACTCAAACGATTTCGAGCAACGTCGCACGAATCATAGCATCGCCATCTTTCTATTCTAATATAATCTCTGTAAGTCAGTTATTTCTAGACTTGAACGTTTTTCTCTGTTCGTGACATGAAATTAAAGGAATAAAAGAATATGCCAAATCTCTCTCTCTCTCTATTCGAATCAGTGCTTATACTCTTGAACCTAGTTAAGAACTGTTATGATTCGAGGACAAATAAGACCGTGACTATGAAACTATGGACCTTAAAACCATATGCATATGACTATGAACATTTGCCTATGACTATGAACATTGCTTATGACTATGGACATTGCCTATGACTATGAACATTGCCTATGACTGTGACTGTGACTATGAGGATTATTTCCTTGACTAAGCCTATGCCTTTGATTAGAAAATATAAACTATTGCCTATGACATAACAAGGACATCTGTGATTAAACACCTGTGATTCATGACTAGGAAAGTGTTGCTTAAGTTTTGTGACTATGAAATTGGGTCTAAACACGATCATCTATTCTGTCTATTCTTGGTTATCTTTGGTTTTAGACCTTGGGAATTTACCTATTAATTTAGGTCTACCCATGTTCTTGAACCGACGTCTCTGTTCTGTCTATTCTTGGTTTTCTTTGGTTTTAGACCTTGGGAATTTACATATTAAGTTAGGTCTACCCATTTTCTTGAACGACGTCGTTATTCAACCCTTTTTATGCCAGTTAGTATGTTTATCTTTTGCATAGCATCTTTGGTTCATTCCCTATTTTCTACGAACCTAGCTTTATTTATAATCTAGACTGAATCACGATTATACGAACGGTGGGAATGCGGTTTGGGCAAAATATGAAATTTACTATAAACGTAGTTTAACTTGGAAATTGGCATAAATTGGGAACATGTATTATGGCATGTTCATAGAAATGCAAATTGGATAAATTTGACATGAATTATAAGATGAGTAATTTGAATCTAGTATTGATGTGTAAATCTAGCATTTACATGAATAGTGAACTAGAGTAATAAGTCTAGAATTAGAATGTTGAATCGGAATTGGATTAGCTAATTTGGCATGGTAAGTATATTGGCATAAATGTGAAATTGGCCATAATTGGGAGTAATTGGCAGGTTTAGCAAAATCATGGTTAGTGACACTTAATTTGGTATAGTCCACATACCAAAAAGCATAAATATGATTTAGAAGGGGGAAATGGGCCTGAATGAGGAAATATAAATTTAGAATTAGAATGAATGTAGACAATTTACATTAAAAGAGTAATTAGGAAATAAGTAAATTAGAAATAATTTACTTATAGAATTTGGCCTGAATGAGGAAATATAAATTTAGGCAAATTAAAGGTCTATTAACGACATCTCTTTTAATGACACACCAGAAAGTTCTAGGGTGACAGAGAGGATAGTGTCTAGGCTTGGGTTTGGAAAATACAAGTTTCCTGCTCTCCCTGGCTATCCCTAACTGATCCGACGAACGGGATGGTTACTTTCAAAACTTGATTTGAAAATAAATTGAAACCCTTTGAACTTAGAAAACCCGAATATGCCTAGCCCGAGGTTAGACTGAGTTGCGATGTAAACCTGCCCGGAACCAACCGGCACATCCAGTAGTCGCAACAATACCTATCTAATGTGAGTGGTAGCGGCTTTAATTTATTTAGTTAAAGCTAGAACAAGAATGGTAGGGTTAAGTTAACTAAGAAACTTAACCAGTTCAACATGATAACTAGTCTGATGGGTAGGGTTAGGTTCAGACTGACACGTAACACAGTTAAGCTAGAATGGGAGGGTTAAGTCCATAGGAACACTTAACCAACTTAACACAGTTAAGCTAGAATGGGAGGGTTAAGTCCATAGGAACACTTAACCAACTTAACACAGTTAAGCTAGAATGGGAGGGCTAAGTCCATAGAGACACTTAACCAAACTCAAGATAGCAAAACGAGACTTGTAGGGGTTAAGTAAAGTTAATACACTTAGCCAAATTAATATGTTAACTAGACTAGAGGTTGGGGTTAAGTAAAATCTAATACACTTAGCCAATTTTGATATGTTAGCTGGGCTAGACCGTAGGGTTAAGTAAACATGAACACTTAACCATCAGGTTGTGATAAACGAATGAGGTTAAGTCTAAAACATAAAGGGATAATACTTAACCATTAATAACATGTTAGTTAAAACAGACGGACAAGGTTAAGTTAAAAAGGAACACTTAACCAATACAGGATGAAGGGGTAGGGTTAAGTAATAAGAAATATTTAACCAATATAACTTGGTTTGTGGTAGGGTTAAGTCAACGTGAATTGCTGATGACACTTAACCAGCTTAACAGGATAAATGAAGAGGGTTAAGTTAGCTTGAATTGACTAATGACACTTAACCAATCCAAATTGACGAGAAAGAGAACTAAGTAGTAAACCTTAGTTAAAAGGAGCTAAGTAATAAACCTTAGTTAAGAAAACAACGATTCTGGAAACTAAGTGGTAAACCTTAGTTGACAAAACTAAGTAGTAATTCTTAGTATAACATGAGAAGGAGCGAACGTCTGTCTGATTAAAAAGAAGGCTCCAACGAATTGGTTTACGAAGCCCGAGGCTTCAAGGGGACGTGAGGGTACTCTCGGTATCCCTCTGTGAGGCTGCAGATGATCTGCCTGGGCCCACAGAGGTTAAGGTCTGCGTAGAAGAACCAGGGGTATGCCTTGGTTGCAATACATGGCAAACTAAAGACTAGGATGGACCGGCATGATTCGACGAGCAAACGGTAGCCCTGTGATAGCGACTCGTCGTCTACCATCCATCTTGAGTCAATCGAGATACGTGAAGCGGAAAGGCGGAGAACTCCAAAAGACCATATACTAGCTATCTAGTTATGGGTGAGGATGGCCATAGGATAGTGGGGCACCGGGGGTCGGCGTATAGTTCTCATTTTACAAGGTGTGCCTTTCATTAGTTGAAGGAGGGGTCAAGTGGGACCATAGCCACTGGGATAAAAACAGACCTTAGCATCTGCATCAGCAGATATCTGAAAGCTCCCAACCGAGTTCTGTATTCCTTGATTTGCCCTGTCACAGGACTCATACCGCACATTACAGGACATGTGCATCTAGACAAACGATAACGATTCGCGATACATGCGTGGGGAAGTATAGGAACATATACCACTCTAGGTAGTGTGTCCTAGACTTGGGGGCATCGTTCGACAGGTAGCGTAATCCCTAGTTGGACTAGGTGGCATAAACCCTGAACTCGAGAAGCGTTCAGCAGATAGCGTAAACTCTAGTTAAATCTAGAAAGCACTTGATAGATAACCCTAGATTAGATCTAGGTAATAAATAATAAATGTATGCCTGAAGGCAATGGAAACTACAGGGGTTGGGATCACGTTATCGTTACTAGTTGGAACACTAGTTAGGTGGTGCAGAGATATAGAAACCAGTATAACAAGGAAATAGCGAAGCGGCGAAAGTATTAGAGCATATCCACTTTATCTTATCTTAGCATATCTTGTGATTATCTTGTCTAATATTGCTGACCCAATGGTCATGGTGTAATCTTGGATTCAGTTAATTCATGTCATTTGTTTTTCCATGTTCACATGCTAGAAGTTACTGAACTTACTCAGGCTTTATGTCTGACTCTGTTTTTCTTTCGTCTTCTTTTCTTCCGTTTCCCCCCAGGTAGTAGAGGAGGGAGTAGTATAGCTCAGGTTAAGTTGGACTGTTACTCTTTCCCAGCTTGAAGATTTGTCGAAGTTTTTCTTGGATTCTCTTTTCAGATGCTATGGCTGGTTCTTGCTACATTGGGGAATATAAATGTATTTTTATGCTTCTTTTGTAAGATAGATGACACTCTGATATTGTAAAGAAATCTTTGTACAAACTATTTTATCAATAAAGCAAAGTTTTATTTTCCGCTTTTTAATTTCTGTCTGTCTTGTAATTTATCTGCATCTTTTACCCTAAATGCTCCACAGAACTTAGTGCATTCCCTTTGTGAGTGACTCTAACGGACGTGGGGTGTTACAATTTCCCTTCCGTAACCTTGGCAATCCATCCACGAAATCCATCGAGATACTCTCCCATTTCCATTGCGGAACCTCCAAAGGATGTAATAGTCCATCGGGCTTCTTCGACTCGACCTTTACTTGTTGGCACACCATGCACTTCGAGACGAACTCTGCCACGTCCTTTTTCATTCCAGCCCAAAAGAAAATGCGTTTCATATCCCTGTAAATCTTATCCCCTCCAGGATGAATGGTCATCTTCGAGTGATGCGCCTCTTCGATAACTTTCCTTACTAATTCTCCCACTTGCGGGACACATAGCCTTCCATCGCGCCTTAGCCATCCCTTGTCATCTATGGCATACCTACTGAGGTGACTTTATGTCTCACCACTAATCAGCTTGTCCATGATTTCGACTATCTGTGGGTTTTCCTTCTATGAAGTCCCTACTTGATCTAGAAGTGTAGGTCTTAACTCAAGAGATGCAAACGTAGCAGTCAATGACTCAACAGCAGGTGTAAAATCAAAGGTTGCTATAAACTCAAGGCTTTTCCTTTCAACAAACAGGGGGCTCAAAGTCAACCTTTTTCTACTTAGCGCGTCCGCCACCGCATTACCCTTGCCAGGGGTATAAGCTATATCGAAGTCATATGATGCCAAGAACTCCATCCACCGCTGTTGTCTCATATTCAAGTCTTTCTGTGAGAAGAGGTACTTAAGCGATTTGTGGTCGGTATACAGCTCGAACCTCTCCCCTAGAAGATAATGGCGCCAAGCTTTAAGTGCAAAAACAATCGGGCCAACTCCAAGTCATGCGTGGGATAGTTTTTCTCATGAACTTTAAGTTGTCTGCCCCCATAGCATATTACTCTTCCTTCTTGCATTAGGACAGCGCCTAACCCCGTGCTGCACGCATCTGTGTACACGGTAAACATCTTACCTCCATCGGGTAATGCCAAAACTGGAGCTGTGGTGAGGGCTCTCTTAAGTCTATGAAAAGCAGCGTCACATTCTATGTCCCATGTAAAAGCTAGGTTCTTCTTTGTTAACTTAGTAAGAGGGGCTGAAATCTTAGCGAAGTCCTTAATGAACTTCCTGTAGTAGCCCGCCAAACCGAGAAAGCTCCTCACCTCCGTTGCATTCTTAGGAATTTTCCAGTCCTGTACCGCAACTACCTTTGCGGGGTCCACGGCTATGCCTTGCTTAGAAACTACATATCCAAGGAACCGAACTTCCTTCCTCCAAAAATGGCATTTGGAGAACTTAGCCTTTAACTGGTGTGCTCTAAGTGTTTCCATGACTTCCCTGAGATGTCTAGCATGCTCTTCTTCATCTTTTGAGAAGATCAAAATATCATCCACGAAAACTACCACAAACTTGTTAAGGAACTCTCAAAACACCCTACTCATCAAATCTACAAAGTATGCGGGTGCATTCGTTAACCCAAACGGCATGACGAACCATTCGAAGAACCCATCTGGAGTCCTAAATGCAGTTTTGTCAATGCTATCCTCAGCCACTCTAAGCTGATGGAATCCTGTGGCTAGATCGAGTTGAGAGAAAACAGATGCTCCCACAAGCTGGTCAAACAAATCGTCGATTCTTGGTAGTGGGTGCCTATTCTTCTTTGTCAGCTTGTTTAACTCACGATAATCTACGCATAGACGAAGCGACCCATCCGCCTTAGTAGCGAATACCACCGGAGCACCCCATTCAGAAATGCTTCGCCTTATGAAATTTTTCTCAAGCAACTCATTAACTTGTTTACTGAGCTCTCTTCTTTCCCACGGGGCTATGTGCCTAACGGGCAATGAAACTGGCTTGGCATTATCAACAAGATAAATTCGGAAGTCTATCTCGCGTTTAGGAGGTAACCCCCTTACTTCATCAAAGACATCTGGATATTCTCGGACCACTCTTACAGATTGCAAATTATCGTCGGACGAGTCAAGGGATTCAAGATAACACAACATGATCGGACCCTTAGGGATACAAGAAATTTCAAGGGTATTACTAAGGTGAGTCATGAGCCTCACTACCCTTCGTTCACAATTAAGAATGACTCCATAATCAGACAGCCAATCCATACCTAGGATCAAACCGTATCCCATAAATCCGAGAACATAAGCATTACACGTGAATTCTACGCCTAAGATAGAGATCCTCAAATCCACACACATCATAGATAAATGGGCGGAGCCCCCAATTCGATTTGAAACTATAACGGGATCCTCAACCAGACTAGTACTTAGGTGCAGATTATCAACAATATCAGAAGAAATAAAAGTATGCGATGCACCAGAGTCAAATAAGGTTCGAACAGGAAAGTCAGAAATGTAAACAAGGCTTTCTATGGAAATATTACTACCTCAGTCAAGAGCTGGAGTGGTGTTGAGAGTATGCAACTGCCCTCCAGAAGGTCCTGCTCACTGAGTCTGCCCTTGCCCCTGCCCTTGCTTCTTAGGGCAATCCTTGCTGATGTGTCCAGTATCTCCACAATGAAAGCATTCACCCAACTTCCTCTTCTTCTTTCTACAATCTTTAGCTAGATGTCCAGTAATACCACAAAAGTTGCACTTCCTCGTCTCACGTGGTTTGTTGTTGCCCTTGTTATTCTTGTTATTCTTGCTGTTTCCCTTCTTGAAGTCAGCTTTCTTATTCTCAGTCTCATTAGGCTTAACCTCCTTCTTGCTATTCTTGTCTTCCTCATGAAGTAGAGCCATATCCACCAAGCTTTCAAAGGTTGCCCCCATGGGTATATGAGTTAGGGCCAAGCTGTGTAGTGGCTCGTTCAATCCTCGAGCAAAGCGTACAGCTTTTTCTGGGCTGTGTTGACCAAACCCAAACCGAACCGAGCAAGCTGATTAAACTTATTCACGTACTCCCTAACAGATATGTCCCTTTGCTTGAGTGCTAGGAACCTCTCCATCTGAAGGTTTTCTTCTGCTGACGATAAGAATTTAAGCCCAAACCTCTCTCTAAAGTCCGCCCAAGTCTCAACTGGCCTGGTAGCATTGGTGACTTCCCACCAAAATGCAGCTTCCTCTTTCAACAACCATGCTGCCAACTGAACAATCCTATGGTCCTCCATATCAAAGATAATGAACAAGTCTTCCATCTCCTTTAGGCAGTTTCGTGCCTCAACAAAGGTTTCAGTTCCAACGAAGTTCTTGCCGCCCATTGCTTTAAAGTCTTTGCATATTTTGGCAAAGGCGGTACCAGGAGGAGGAGGAACCGCGGCCACTGGAGGAGGAGGCGGAGGGATGTCTGCCGGGCCCGCGCCATTGGCCCTGGCTTCTAAATACCTTCGGAACCATCCAGGCACGGGTATTCCCTCAGGCAGGTTAAGATCAGCCATGCTGAAAAACGAAAAGAAAAGATTCAAACGAGGAAACAAAGGGAAGTGCTAATGGCTTTTGGGGAATAGCTTTTTTAAACATAAAAGTTTTCTTGAAAAATGCTTCTTTATAAATGGTTTTGAAAATGGTTTCAGAAGGTTTTTTTTTTAAAAAAAAAAAAACTTTTTGCCCAGCCTGGTAACCTTCTGCTCTGATACCAAATGTAACACCCCACCTCCGCTAGGGTCACTCACAAAGGGAATGCACTAGTTTTGGTGGCGTATTATCTAGGTAAACATGCACAGAGATATCACAAGACAGAACATAAATAAAGCAGCGGTAGAAATTAAAAACCAACTTTTTATTACTTCCAAGAAAAGAGTCAAAACCTCATATATCCAAGATACAAATTATTCCATTACATCAAGTTCCAAATAAAGAAGCATAAACTTAAGATAACAAAAGTAAATTATTCCCCATAAACAGCAGAAGCAGCCATAGCATAGCTCAAGACCAAACTGTACATGAGCTGTCAGAAAACAAGCTAAGTCCCATCTAAGAGCTAGTGTTTCCTCCCTGAGAACCTGGGGGGGAAACGAAAGAAAAAGAGGCGAAAGAAAAAGGGTCAGTCATAAAGACTGGTAAGCCCTAGTGACTTTCAGTATGAAAACTAGTAAAGGTAACATGATATGTGAAAATTGGAAATAAACATAAGGATGATAACAGAACTGGTAGGATAATTAAGATAACAGGATAAGTCAAGTCTAGCATCGAATATTCGAGATTCACTGCACCAACTGTACTAGTATTCTAACCCATGTCAAGTATTAACCATGAAATGATCCCTTGGCCCAATATCATGAAGTGACCCATTACGAGGTCCTACGATACGATCTACTAATCGATCGGCTCCCTACAAGTTCTAGCTCGTCATGTGTCTGTGTCATACGGCCCTATCCTGAAATGTAGTTACCTGTGCTAGGTCCACCATAGGGTGTATCAAGTCCTATGGTGCCAACCACCGACACGAATCAAGCACGCACAGTGTAAATCTACGGGTGCCCAATGCCTGCTTTTTCAACTCCGGACTACGTGCACGACTATAGTCCGCCTGAACCTACAATGGCGTACCTACTCAGTCGTCATTCTGGTCGCTTACAATCAGCCCAGTAATCGTGCCCCACCCTTCCTAGTCCCAGGGTATCGTGATACATCTGCTGAAAAGGACCGCGTAACTAGGGTTTCTAATGGGTTAAGGGTTGTCATTCAAATTCGTGACTTAACCCTATCCAAATCATGTATCAAGTTGGTTAAGTGTGTTCAAGCGGTTCATGACTTAACCCTATCAAATCATCGTGTCAAGTTGGTTAAGTATATTCATGTGGTTCATGACTTAACCCTATCATGTGTCATTAATTCATTAGTGCACCTCAACCTCTCACATCAGACTAACTGTTGTGGTTATTGGATTTGCCGGGCGGTTCCGGGCAGATTTACACCACAACATAGTCCAACCTCGGGTTTTATGTGCGATATGACCAACTACACACATTGGATCCTATTGTTTGCAGCCACTGGATTTGCCGGGCGGTTCCGGGAAGATTTACACTGCAAACTCAACCCAACCTCGAGTTGGCCATTTTCAAGTTTATCTATTTGTCATGCCCACATTCAAGTTTTCATGTCAAAATTCATGTCGAGTTTTCATGTCAGGTTTCATGCCAAATCGTGTCAAGTTCATGTCCATATCCAGGTTCAAGTTATAATAATGTTCATGTTCAAAGCCAATTCATGTTTTACCTAGTCTACCCAAATCGTATTCCCATCGTACGTAAGCTCGAATCGATACAAATAAATCTAATTAGGGAATAGCATAAAAAAAAGACGGGTATAAGGTGGCAAAAGTGAATACTAGCATAGCATGGTATGACTTGAGATAAATGATTATAACATTACTGGCATATGGAATATTGGCCTCAAATATAAGGATTCCAAATTTAGCCAAATAAGGTACTAGTCAAGATAACAGTTGTCATAAGGTGATAGTATAGTCATAGTAACAATTGACATAAGGTGATAGTCATAAACTAGTAACTAATAGTAGATTCAACATGATATTATGAGGGGTTTTCTTTTTGATTTACAACATGAATAGGCCCCAAATCAATGTCATAGTAATATACCCAAAAGTCAAGATCCAAGGTGAACAAGAATGGATGTAAAACAGTCATCATACATAGATCCAATTTCAATTTACATCATATCCATATCACATTTACAGTTTAAATCTAAAAATAACTGGGGCTTACAGATCGTGGTTCGAGAATTAGAAAAGAGAGTCGATGTTGAATCTTTATATGCTTAGTCAAGTCCTAATAGAAATCCCCAAATCAGCAATTCTCTTAACGCAGTCTCAACGTAGAAGAAGCAGTCCCTTTCTCAAACTTTTCAACCAGAATAAGAGAAGCATAAGGTCAGAAAGAATTTTGTGTAGAGAGACTGGTGTTAGGGGCTGTATTTATAGGGTCAGGTCAACGAATGTGGACAGAAACGAGGCCAGAAACATCAAAGTGAATCCATCTCCAAAAAAGGGCTCGGGCACCAGGTCGACCCCCAGGTCGACACTATGGTCGACCTGGTCCTGGGTAGGTTGACTACATAGTCGACCCCCAGGTCGACCTGGTCCTGGGCGGGAAATTTCCCACCCAGTCCATTCTGAGGTTTGAATTTCGAATTTTGAATTCGAATTGAGCTGTTTTGAACTTGAAAACTTCTGAAAACTTCGAATGGTCATAACTTGGTCATACAGGCTCCGATTTTCAAAAACTCGGACTCGTTTCCAAGCAGAATTTCGAGACGAACGCAATGGTATAACCCGTTTCACTTGATTCTTATTTTAAAAATTAATTCTGCCTTGATTTATGGTTATTACACGTTATAAAAACACGGGTTGTTACAATTTATATGTAAACTCTTGGCACCTAAATGAAGGATATTTTGAATGTTTCTATATAGTTTTGGATAAGTTCATGTTCCCAGAATGGAAAGCTAAAAAGCTTGATTGATTTCAATAATTTTTAAAAGAGTGTAAGGTGCTTCTGAAAAGATGGAACTTTACAGACCGAAGGATGAAGATGCAATTAAAAGGGTGGAAGGGCGATATAAGGAAAATTCGAAAGCGATTGATGATAATCCTACCGACTCAACCCTTTTTGATAATCTTAGCTCAACATATATGGATTGGAAATATCAAAATTTCATTGAGTTTATAAATGTTCGAAAAAAATCAAAAATCAATTGGTTAACGAATTGTGATTCTTGCACTAAATTCTTTCATGCAAAAATGTCTCTTCGGAAACACATTAATAATTGGTGTAATATGTTTAAGGATAATGGAGATTTCTGCCAGAACGACGAAGATTTTGAAAGATAAGCAATAAATTATTTCACAAGTATTTTTGTGTCAGACCCTCTTTATACTATGAATTTCCAGAAAATAAACTGCATGGTTATTATAAATGAGAGTGGGAACAAACGTTTGTCTTCGAATATCAATTTGGAAGAAGTTAAAAAGGCCTTTTTTTCTATTCCTGATGATAAAAGTCCAGGGCCAGATGGTTTTTCAGCAAAATTCTTTAAAATTCATTGGGATGAATTAAAAGAATATATCCTTGATATAGTTCAAGAAGTTTTATCTATAGGTAAAATTGCCAAAGGAGTAAATCATACATTTATCAGTCTAATTCCCAAAGTTGATAAACCGTCAAGTATGTCGGATTTCACCCCTATATCTTGTTGCAATGTGATTTATAAAATTATTTCTAAGGTTTTGTGCAACAGGATTAAACCTTATCATACACATCTAATCTCAGCTAATCAATCAGCGTTTATTCTGGGTAGATATATTGCTGAAAATATTCTTCTTGCACATGAACAAATCAGACAGTTTAATAGGAAAGGTAGCGAGAAAATGTGCATTAAAATTGACTTACAGAAAGCGTATGGTATGATAAACAAGGAATTCATTTGCCACATGCTCAATATGATGGGATTTCCTAATAAAATAGTTCGGGCTATTAAAGCTTGTATTACATCTCCTAATTTTTCTATTTTGATCGAAGGTAGTCCGAAAGGTTTCATCAAAAGTAAAAGGGGCTTAAGATACGGGAACCCGCTATCGCCGTATCATTTCTGTGTGGCTATGGAGTATTTTCTATCCTGATGAATAAGGCTTCCTTTCATAAATTGGTTGAGCCAATTTTCAAAAATGAGCCTATTATTACGCATCTTATTTACGCTGATGATTTGATGATTTTCTCAAAAGTTAAATTAAATGTTGCTACAGAAATCAAGAACATTTTGGATAAGCTGCAAGAGTTGGTTTGTCTGAAGTTAAATAATATGAAATCCAAAGCTTACTTTAGTAGCGAAGTGGTGTATTAAAATGCAAATTCTGAATATTTTAGACATGAAAGACGGTAAACTCCTTATTAAATATCTGGGTATTCCTTTATTGACTAATTATCTTAATTTTGCAGACTGTGGTGAATTGTTCGACAAAATCAGAGGACGAATGGATAGCTGGGATTGTCGTCTTCTATCTATGGCTAGAAAAATAGAATTGATAAGATTTGTTATTACCCCATGGTGATGTATTGGATGTTGACTTATCAACTGCCATCGGCGACTATAGCGAAAATCAACAAACTGTGTGCTAATTTTGTTTAGGCAGGTAAAAAACATAAGATAGCTTGGGAGACGATGTGTACTCCAAAAAATGAAGGAGGAGCAGCCTTAAGAAATTTTAAAGATATTGTTTGCCTAACTAACTCTAATCCAGCTTGGATATATGTAAGAACCTAGGACGAGTGTGAGGGGCACCCCAGGATTAGAGACCAAACGATCCATTACACTAACTCTCATGATTTGAGAGAGCGTTTAAAGGACAATATTGCAATGTCCGACCAAACTCCATCCCATGAGTCGACGGGACGAGAGAGACTTGATTATTGCAAATGACCACCTTTACTCATGACACTACAACAAAAACACCATATTACAACTTTAATTTTACAACGGTGGTAAACGCACCGTTGTAATAAATGGGTTTTTACAACGGTGGTAAAAGCACCATTGTAATAAATGCTTTTTTACAACGGTGGTATAAACACCGTTGTAACTACAACAAAAACACCATATTACAACTTTAATTTTACAACGGTGGTTAAAGCACCGTTGTAATAAAAGCCTATCACAACTTTTATTTTTTGACTGTTGTAATATATGACTATATTTTAATATTAATTATTTTCATTAAATAATTTTTAATAATTAATATTAACAACTAATTAGTAATTATTAATTAATAACCTATATATTAATATTAAATATTTAATTAAAAATACTTCAATAAATAAATAATTCATGCTAATAATTATTAATTGACAACCAATTAGTAATTATTAATTAATAATCAATAAATACATATTAAATATTTAATTAAAAAAACATCAATAAATAAATAATTCCTACTATTAATTACTAATTAACAACCAATTAGTAATTATTTAATAATAATCAATATATAAATATTAAATATTTAATTAAAAATAATTATTTATAACCACTTCATTATTAAGTACTAGTAATTAATTAGTAAGTAATAACTAATGAGCGGTTAATAATCAATTAATTAATAATCAATAAGTAAATAACAATTAATAAATATTTAATTTATAATTAATCATGACTATTAGTAGTATTAATATTTAGTATATAATATTTTTTAATGAGTAATCGTTGTTGAAAGTTTTTCCAAAATCTTTTGTCAAATATGATCCCTACGGAGGGGGGGTGACAACCCCCCAAGGTGGGGGTGCGGGGGCAACGCCCCTGCTAACAGGGTTCGACCTGCCCGGTCAGGTCGCGGGGGTCCAGGGGGCAGCGCCCCGTCCGAAACGGTACATTTTGTGTAATGTTGAATTTGAATCTTACTCAAAATTTAACAACAATCGTTAATTAAGTAACAATTTTAAGTTAAAAATCAATAGTAAATAATAATAATTTATAATTAACTAAAATAATAATTGAAATTAATGATAAAAACATATATTAAATAAGTAATAGCTCCGCGCTGCAGCTATTTTTAGGGACAATTTAATAGTTCAATCCAAATTTTAAGCGGAAAACCAAAAAAATTGGCTCCAACTACTTAAGTTTAAGCGGGAAACCGAAAAATTAGCACCAACCTACTTCGTATTTTTTTAACAGTTGCGTCCACCCATTCTTTCCCTAAATCAATATCGACCTGCCTCCAACCATTCGTTTCCCCAAATCAAAAACTAAAACGCAATCGAGCTTTCCTGTCCTACAATGGTGACTAGGGTTTCCGCCGCCCCATTCTCTTCCTTAGTTTCCGCTCTTCTGCTCTTCTTTTCCTCGTCGTATCCATTCCTCTTGTCCCCTCTCTTCTCCCCATTTCAATCGCCGCCTCTAAAGTCATCATAGCCAAAAACCATAATCGATTTTTCTTGTTCGTAGTCAACCATCGAAAAACCCTAATCGATTTCACCTTTGAAGCCATCAAAATGATTTCTTTATGTGCTTGTCTGCCTCATCATCTTCGACATCATAGTCTAGAAAAACATTGCTGTCAGATTCATGACGGAGTTAAAATAGCCGAATCCCGCGCCCTTTATGGATTTTAGATCGGCATTAAAATATCGTTTTGGGTATACTCACTAAGCTGAAAACATAAATAAAAGATTCGACTGAAAAAGGAAATCTATTTCCAGGTTGTTCCTTATGCAGAGATGCGTTGGATTGGTATGTTCTAGGTAAGTATTAATTTCAATACTATTATTACATATTTTTTTGAGCTGAAGTTGGATTTGTATGTTCTAGGTATGTGTTAGCTTGTTTGCTCTTTCAAAGGCGCTGTTTGTGGAAGACAATGGTTTGGGGTGTCGTCTGTTTGTTCACGGTGTTCCTGGGTTTGGCAAGGTGATACTGGATGGCCATATGCCATCTGGAAGACCTCCAATCACATTAGGTATATTTTATTTTGATTTTAATCGATTATCTCCCTTCTATGTAAATATTAGATTGTGAACAATGAACTGGTTTCCCCTATTTTTCTTGTTTACTGGTTTCCCCTATTTGACCAGTAGAGATTATCCTGTAAAATGAAAATTCAACTTCTATTATCATCCAGATGTAAGTGACTAAATTTACATCCATTTCCCATAGTCGACATAATGTTTTGTATATTTCTTGCAGAAAGTTTATTTTCATCTAAACCACAAAGGAAAACCTGCTGATTTGGTGGAATGTTTATTTTATTTTTGGCTCACAGAGGGACGAACGAAATCACTATAATGGGGTTCCTCCATAGCAGTAAGTATGTCTTCAATTTCACAACTTGATGATTCCAAATTTCCAATGGTTCAATTTCACAGCTTGATGATTCCAAATTTCCAATGTTTCAATTTGAGATTGTTTTTTTTTTCTTTCTGTTTGTATATTGGCAATTGATGGTCATTTGCTACAAGTAGTTGTTTAATATGCAGGTTGCTATTATGAATATCATTTGTAATTGTATGCCTGAATTTCTTCTTTTGAGTGATATGTTCAGCTTGAGCAATGTTATTTGTTGTTCAGCTTGAGCAATGTATTTGAGTGAAATAATAAGAATACAAAGAAATAAAAGATTGAAATGGATGCCAGCATTCCATTTTGGCAGCTGCGTTCTCTCTTATTTTTGTTTGGTTTTTTATTCTTCTCTTTTCAATCTAACAAGAAAATTCATATCATTGTTTCAGCGTTGGGTTACCAAAAGAGTTCCTTCCGATACGCCTTTGATTTTTGAAATTCAGGTAATTTTGCTTGATTTGATTCTTTCGTTGATTGGGATTTTGATTCTAATTAGACAATGCGCTTGTTTTGATTTTTATTCCTTTTGCAGAGCAAGCATCATGTTGTTTTAGATGTATTATTGTTGATTTTCACCGTTGCAATAGCGCATGTATGTTTCGTGCATTCCACCGTTGCAATAGCGCTTGTATGTTGAAATGCAAAATATATATGCATTTGGGCATCACTGTACTCATGAATGAATGCACAAGGATATTTGACGATGAGCATGATGTTGAAATGGATGATCGATTGGGGATGCTGGAGCATAAAGACTCGGTGTATGTCAGTGTGTATGTATATTTATACGAAAGTGCATATGTAACTGAGTGCATTGAGTGATCAGTTTGTAGTGAGGAATGTATGTATTGTTATGACTATATTATGTAAAAGTGAGTTGTACGATAGCGGATCAGAAAGTTGTACTAATTCAAATATTGAAATAAAATATTTAATTGATTATTTCAGATCAGTGTAGTATCATTTTATTCAATATAAATATTTATTTTTATATGAAATGTAATGTATAACGAAACAAAAATCGTATTGTTATAATTAATTGTTGCAGGAATTACTACAACGGTGAAAAAAAGTTGTAATATGTACTACTACAACAGTGCAAAAATGTTGTAATATGTATTACTACAACGGTGGAAAAAAGTTGTAAAATATACATATTACAACGGTGTTGCAACAGTGTAAAAACGTTGTAAAAGATATGAGTCTATTACAACTTCTTAATACACGACGGTTTGCCCACCGTTGTAAAATGTATATTACAACGGTGTTCCACCGTTGTAATGGGGTCATTTTGTTGTAGTGTGAATCAGGGATTATGAGGTAGTGCGTCGGCGAGTGTGATCCGACCGCTTGCCCAAAAAAAACTCCATCCGCCAGAGTGAAGCATGGAGTAAGGACTAAAACCGAGTTTGAGAACGACACTCGACACGGTGGACTTGCACTCTTAGAAATAGAGTGTAGAAGGAGCGCCAGGGCGAATGATGCGATTGTTCACCTAAATGACTCTAACCCCATGACTTGAGGAAGAGTATAAAGGACAGGAAGACGACGTCCACAGGGCGTGAAGGTGCACCACGATTAAAAACCGCCTTGACGACACTTTACCCTTGGCATTAGACGGGAGAGTATAAAAGCGCTAGGAACTGGCGCCCCAAGAACTCCTACCCTACTAAAGGATCGGGGAGCAGACTGAAAGCTGAGTTCGAACACTATCCTGGGCATACGACAGGAGAGTATAAAGGCATGTTGATTAAATGCCAAAAAAGGGCTCCTACCCTACTGTAGTATTTTGGGCAAGAGTGAAATCTGAGCTTGAACCCTTCATGTCCGGACTTAGGGGCAATGCACTGTCGATCCTAATCAATCTCGAACAAGCCCTGGCCAGGCATTTTACTCACGATCGATTGGGGGAATACTCACACATCACACCCGTACGATAGCTGCAATATGACATGCTATTTATTTGCAGAAATTTTGACTTGCAGGGTCGCTGGGTTAAAACTCTCATCCGGTCTGTAATGTGATTTATTGTTCATTACTTAGATTAGTAATGTTTTGATAACAAGTACATTTGATTGAAATATGTAACAAACATGCAAGTTTGTGACAATACAGGAACATGACTTCAATTACAGAACGCATGCTTGTATAAGATAACATGATAAGAATGCGAGGGCCGCACTTGCGACAACCGCAATAGGCCAGTGGAAAACAAACAAAGGGCCACGTCCAGAAGACTGACGCTGATGCCCAATGCTAAACTTCTCATGCGACTCAAGGCAACGACCAAAAGGAGGATTTGAGAGTGAGTTGTTTAATGATGTGTCACACGACTTAATGCAACAACCAAAAGGAGGCCCTGAGAGTGATATATCAAATCAGCATACACACCCACGTGTGATTGGAAATAGCCCAAGTGCAATGACAAGTGCCACCTCGCAAATACACTGAATGGAAAATACGATAACTTGAGCACTTGGATAACTCAATTACTTAAGCTTTGAAAGCAATGTCTCTTTTCCATGCATCCATGTTTAAATTTGAAAGGACGCTTAAGGACCACATAATGGATACAGTGTGAACGTCCATTTGCTAGTCCTGACAAACTACCCGATTGATAGACCCCAGATAAGGAGGCACACTATTACTTTGACTGCTAACTTGCAACGAAGCGGATTACTTGATACTCCGACCCGAGGGTTAACAAGAAGGAAGATAGAACTTTCTTTCATGCTAAGGATGTTGGCGCAGGAGGCACTAGGAACGAGGGAAGTCAAGAGATTTCCTTTCGCAATGATCCCTCAGCATGTCAAACTAGATATGAAATGGATGGTGCCATTGCTGAATTGAGAACCCAGATGGTTCGGCAAGACGGACTTCTTTGAAAGTAACAGAAAATGATGGGCAACTTCTATACTTGGATAGATGGAAGGCTGAGCAACTATGGCTTACTTTCCAGAGCAAGCATCGTGGAATTTAAGCGACAATGAATTTGGCTCAAACACTCCCCGCTTCGTGGTTCAGATCGCACGAGACTCTAGGATAAGTTGGTAATGATAACCATCCTCCTCCTAGATATGTACAACACAAATTTTGACCGTAATGTTTTGGCTAAAAATGGCAGCAATGCAAGAACCATTTGAAACTCAAACGGAGTCCGACCAACCTCTGCTCTGATTCATATGAATGCTTCAAATCCAGCTCAATTTCGACACGAAGCTCCCCATTCCTTAATGTAGAGGGCAAACGGGAGCGTTTGAGGAGAGTATAATCTGACCTTATCGCCACCCGACTCCGATCCTCAGAGTTTGTATGGGAGACCAAAGACTAACATGAGCTGGACACGGACAAATCATTTTTGCATCAAACTCCAACTCCCAACTTGATGAGGGAGTATGAATTCAGAAAAGACATGGATTTGATGCTCATCACTTAGCGAAAACCCCGTGGATGGGAGCACGGAATACAAGCTTCGAGCAACGTAATTCGACTACCTACCAACTTCGTACACATTTACTATCGTTGGAGTTCCCCAAGATCCCAAACTGCAACTGAAAGAATGACTCCTTAAAACTAACCCTCATTCATCCGAGCAACGGATCACCATCCAAAATTAAAGGACAGAAGCCTGATTGACGACTATTAAATATGCAGAACCAAGAAGCCAGGGACCGGCTTCCAACGACTTCAAGAGTTCATGCCAGGGGCACCAGCGCTAAGTTGGACAATTGGCAGCAACTGCTCAAAGATGAGTACCAGATTGCCAATGCTAATTGATGCTTCACCAGAGGTAGCACACCTCAAATGCAACTCAAAGATCCACGCCTATCGACCCAAGAGTGTCATGTTACTCACTTTAATCAAACAAAGGTTTGGCGAGACTCTGCATTCGTTCCTTAAAAGATTTGCTGCCGCGGTGGCATCGGTAGATCGACCTGGACCATCTATGGTGTTGATAGCAGCAGTATCTGATATTTTGGATAACTCAAACTTCAAAGTCTCTCTGCAACGAGGCCCACCAAGATGCCTTAGCGGATTCACCTCTGGAGCAAACATCAATACCTTTATGCCATGAGATTTTCCCAGAAACGTTGATGAATTCAATCCTGAGATAGACAAATTCCTGCAACAAGAGGATATCTATATTGAAATGGATGTTCTCAATGTTCTCATGACAAAGAGTGGAGCATCATCTGGCTCCTGAAATGATAAAGACAAAAGAAAAGCCGTAGAAAATACTGACAGGAATGTATAATTTCGGAAAGAAACAATTTCATTGATCAATCCAGCAATCCTGATTATCAAGCTTAATGGAACCAAGCAGGAGCGATAGACTCAACAATACTATGACAGCTATTTCAGATAATGCCAAAGCATGAACAAAGGAGCCCGAATTACTCCCCAACAACGCTCGTTCACTTTCAAGATTGACGATCCTACTCAACTCTGTGGCTGATGCGAGGAGAGTATCTAAGTTCGTTGATACTCAATAAGGTGATCACTTATTTATGACTAAACAGATGGGATGACCACGACGCGAATGTAATTCGACTTTTCGCATATACAGCTCCAACCCTTGACGACTTGAGAAAGAGCAAAGAACGACAGAGGTTGGCTAAGACTGCTAAACCTGCAGCTTTAACCTGATGTGAAGAAAGAAAGTTTAAAGGCTAGAAGACTGGATGTCCGATTGACCTAGTCCAACCCCCAACGATGAGGGGAGAATAAGCGCTAACTTTGCTCGTCCTCCATTGATTTTGGGAGCAAGAGCTTCAACTGATAGACTAATTTTGAACATGATCCTTACTCAATGCTTGATTCAGAACATATAAACCGTATCTCCGGAATATGATATGATTTGTCTTGACCGCTAAAGAAAGCCCACTAACAGATCAAACGTGACTTCAAAGACTTGATCCGCAACTACAACGAATAGAGAATGCAAAGAACTCACCAACTACCTTACATTTGTGATGATCTTACGAGCACTGGTTTATATGATTTCAACGATGGCCCTTACTTCTTTGTATGTGATCATGAGATTATGAAAGGACCCGGAATGGTTGTGGATTTCTTCTAATATGATCTGATTAATATCCTAACGCTGGGGTAGTCCCAATCCAAGCACAAATGACATATTCAAATGCCAATTCTGATGCACTCTATCCTAATGTTCCAAATGCTAGCTTAAAGACAGAAGATTCTGATACTACCCTATGACTTGGATGGCTTTTTTATACATTGACTTATACATAAAAGAAATCCTAGCTTAGTAATGCACTTGACTTGTTTAGGAAGACGGCGTCGTTTGGCACCAACTTGTGCATGTACGATCTCACACAGGAACCAATGATACTGCATGACCTATGATGAAGGAATTCAACCTCTTGATTCGACGAGGTCTAAATGATTACTTGATTATCTCGACCACCCTAGCCATGGAATTTGGCCCGATAAACATCAATGGAAGTAATGCGGTATATGACAAGCCATTTATACAGGAAAAGATCCATATTCGGAACTACTCAATAGGATACGACAATTTGATAAATCATCCTCAAAGGTGGATGATGTTCCAAAAAGATTCAGCAAGACTTATTCAAAGAACATCTCATCTGCGATAAGATATACTTTGGGGGGAAAAATGTTAGCCTGCTTTGTGAATAGGCTACCCAAAGCCAGGGACTTGAGTATGAACTTACATTGATTGGAGATCACTCGGATGGAGTGATAGAAGGTTGGAAAACTTGAATTATACATGCAGATCGGATCGGATCGGATCCCCCCATTCGGATCGGATCAGATCTCCCATTCGGATCGGACCGGATCCCCCATTCGGATCGGATCGGAGTGCCCCCCCCCCCCATCCGATCCGCCCATCGCCTACTGCTCCATAGCATAGCCTATTTTCTAGCCTGTAAAAGAGGATCTATCTTCTCCCCTTCTCCCCACGTTCTCCACTCTCTTATAACCAATTCCGAAGCCTTCCAGATGCTTCCACGTGTACCCCTAACCACTCACCAATTCCAGCCTATAAATACATCATAATGCAGCAAATTAAGGGGACTTTTGGCCCTATGGAAACCCTATGTATTTCGGCCATGGCTGCCAACAATGGAGAACCATCTTCTATTCAATAAAATCAATGAATCCAGAGAGAATTATTCATTGTAATTGAGTGATTGAGTGTATATACTTATTGTAATTGTAATTCTGGAAGGAAATGAGAAACTATGAAGTGGATGTAGGCTTGTTAACGCCGAACCACTATAAAACTCGTGTGTTGATTGATTTTTTATTGCTTTTTGTTCATGATTCCTCATTATTCTCTGCAAAATATGATCAATTGGGTGTTAGGACCATTTTTTGGTCTAATAGATATTAAATCGACTGTTGCCCTTAAACTTCTATGGGGATTTGTTAATGGAAACAACTTATGGAAATTATGGATGTCAAGCAGATACTGTGAAGAAGGTAATTTCTGGGTCAAAGATATTGATGTTAATAGCTCATGTACGTGGAAATCTATCCTCAGACATAGATAAAAGGGTTTGCAATGTATAAACATGTGTATTGTCAATGGGCATGATTCAAAACTCTGGTTTGACCCGTGAATTAATATTGAAATTCTAGTTAGTTTGTTGGGATGGGATTTCTTAAGCATTTATGGAGGAGATAACTTATATGTGGATAGCATTATCCAAAATGGAGGTATTAATCCTAATTGTTTAGCAACAACTAGAATAGTTTCAGAAAAGATTAACGAGGTTGTTGTTCTGCAGTCATTCGATAATGACTTCTGGAGCTGAAATAATAAACCAGACAGGTTTTCATTTCAGTATGCATGGGAAGTTTCTAGGGAACATTTTCCTAAATTAGATTGGTGTAAAGTCACTTGGCACTACGTTAACAACCCTAAAATGTCACTCTGTACCTATAAGGCTAACCTGAATAGATTAAGCACTAAAGACAACATGATAGAGTGGGGATATGATGTTAATCCTAACTGTGTTTTATGTAATGAACAACATGAGAATAGGGATCACCTTTTTTTTCCTATGTCCGTACGCATCATACCTCTGGACTTGGTGTAAGCTTAAACTTGGAAAGCTGCCTTTGTTGGATTCGTTGGTTCTTGAAGATGAAATAAATCGCCTAAAAGCTTATTTCAATTCGAGGTACTTCATACAAGATATCGCCTTTTGTAGCTTAGTTATCACGGTCTATCATATATGGAAAGTGCTCAAAGCTAGAGTTTATGAAAATGCAAGAAGTGATAAGCTTCAGAAATGGAAGCTAATTGAGATGGATATTAAATACCTACTTCAAAGGTCTAGAAGAAGGAAAGGTCTAGAAGACTGTGGAGCTTTGGGGGGTTGATTTACTGGATGAAGGATAAGTACGGAGCTGGCTATTCTTTTACAAAGTAAGATTTGGAGCTTGATTTGATTTTGTTTTCCATTATTAGGGTTCTAAGCTTATTTTGGGAAAGTGGAGTTTGGATGTGGCTTCTGGTATTAACAAGCAGTTTTTCTTCTGTCGGCTTGGCCTTCTATTGGGATCGTTGTGGGCCATGCTTTATTCGTGGATATTGTCTAGTGGTCTCACGCTTTGTATTGCTGTTGTACCCTGGATTTTCTTTTTTCTTTTCTTGGGTATAGGGCAAACGATAATGTGTTGAATTTTTGCCCTTTGTACATGTACATTTTTATTGGTGAGTTATCAATAAAATTCCGCACTCTTTTTTCTTGTTTAGTACTTATGTTGAGTACTAATACAGGTTTTTAACGAGGCGGTTTACCCATTTTCAAAAAATATATTTTATAATTACCCCAAATTCATATTTAAACCTAACTAAATTCATTATACACTCAAAAATCCTAATTTTAAATTAGTTAAAAATCCTGGATCGTTATAGAAGGTCTTCCCCAACTCCTTCCTTCTTCTTTAGGGGTCATCATCTAAAAAAGAGGGATTGGTGGCTTAGGTTCTTTATCTTTGCACCTACTAGTAATGATAGATTCCCAACCGTTGGAGACTACAGACTTGGATAATTGAGAAGGATTGTTCCGAGTTTGGTGCTGATATGGGCTTTTAGTCTGGGAGTGCTTGCTTGTTATCTTGTCCTTTGGTTCAGAGTGCTTCTTGGAATAGTGTTCCTTTTAAGAGATTGGGTCATCTTCCAAGACGTTGTAAAGGCTCTTCGTGGAAGGTGATCAACTTTCTTGAATTGGTAGTTGAGGCAGCTGACCGTATGGCTGCGGAGTATGTTCAATCATTGACTTTTCCGTGCCTTTCTTCTCCATAATGGTAGATTTATTAGAACCCGATTTCTCTAGATTAGGGTTTTACGCCCTTCCTCAACTGTCTTCTCGGGCGATTTTTCCTTTGCCTCTCCTTCTGGCTTCCGACTGGACCCGAACGCGGCCACCCCTTTGGCGATGCACTTTACCTAGGTACGAATCTTGGGCTTAGCGACCTTTGACCCCCTCGGTTGGGGGTATACTCTCTGACCCCGCTGATGCTGGGGGTAGACTATCGGGGGCACACCCGTTGGAGCTTAAGTTCCGCCTACTCCCAAAGTTCGACTAGGATCGAGTAGGTGGAACTGGTGCACCAACTCATCATCAATACATCTTATGACGGTACGATCACTAGCTGTAACGTTTGCTGGAGTAGCCATGCGGGTGTAATACTTACTGCCGTTAGGTTTAGATGGGATATCTCCTACATAAGACAACAAGTGTTAGGAATTCTCCAGTGAAGTGGAGGTGAGAAAGCCAAGGCCTAACACTTACTACATTGTATTTATATCCTAGTCAATCCTTCCTATAGGGGAACATAGAACCTTTCAAGTTGGATATCCCTAAGATTACTAAATCCTTAAATGACGACCCGCCTGCCTTAAGTAGATTCAAAATAGAGGAAAAAGGGAGTTATATTATTTCTATGTTTAAAGTTGTAGAACAAGACAATATCAGTGAAAGTTTGCTTTCATCCCAGGTGTTCCCCGTACAATATATACAAAGAGAAAAGATAGGAATAGGCAGTGGAGTGTAGTTACATCGGCGCCAACTTCATACATCGAAGAAAACTAACGACGAAGGAGATGAAAGGTGAGATACACAAAACCGTGCACATTTGGCGACTTATAGACATATAACCTTCTTGTGGGTTATGGGTTTTCTCGCCCTTAGCTGGAACCTAGATGTTCTCAAAGGGAATTCTATGCTTCACACATAACCATTTTAGTTTCCCTTCGTCCATGGTCGACAGACATTAATCATTTGGATTATTCAAAAAGATTGCCTAGGCAATGTATTAGGAGTTGCTTGTCCTTCTTATTTCTCCCTATCTACAGAAATTTCTTTTCGAAATCACTTGTATCTCTCTCATGAGTTTTGTAACAACGCAGAATTTTGACAATAAATAAATTAGTTATTTAATTAGATTTCAAAAATAGGAATTTCTGCAAATGATGTACTTTGACAATGAAACTTTAACCATTGCATTCATCTCGGAATTTTGGTCAACTTTAATGTTTAGAGTTTCACGAGTTTTATGTCTCGAATATCGGTCGTGTTTTGTCTCAGAGATTTTAGAGACTTGATCTCGTATCATAGGAGATTTCGGACAAGATGAGTCTAAGTCGGGGGTTCTTCTCAGAATTCCGTCTCGGGTCTGAAAATTCATATCAGTACAATCTCAAGGTACATGATATGTTAAAAAATGATATTATTACAAAACGTTTTTTACGGATACTATTTAAAACATAGTACTTGAATTGCAAAATCACTTCATTATTCTTAATTTATGAAAGATCATTCATACTCTAAATCGTAATATGCTTAAAGCAGAAACATAACACAACACAAATAAATCAGTGCTTACAACATATGATCCGCGAATATGAATTATTGTTAGGCATAAAACATTAAAAAGATCCAAAACATTAAAAAATTCAGCATAGGTATAACATAAAATACATGATTTCATAGGTAACATGTATGCAAAAAGACGAATATGAAAATTAAAAGCATTATAGAACATATATGAACACACAATGTGGCTATTTAACATGCAAAATGTAAAATAACAAGAGATTACCATGGCTAAATTTGAGTTTTTAATTATTATTCTATTTCAAGCACGGATTTAAATTTTAACCAAAAAAACTATGATCTCTGACGATTTTCTAATATCTCTCTAGGTCGATACATCGTTCGATATTAAATATCTCGCGCGATATATTCAAAAGGAGTTTTACAGTGATATTTGTACTTTTGTTTCGAAAGGAGCCCGAAACGAGATCTTGAACGAGATCTCAGGCGATATTTTCGAGATCTGAAACAGTGACTGTATGAAAAAAATGCAAATAAAATACGGAAAACAAACGAAAATAATAAATCATAATATTTATTTCCTTTTGTAACTTGCCTTTACCGGGTGAAATGGCTCAAGGGCAGTCGACACCCTTGTTTAAGCGGTCCGCTTCGAGCCAGATCAGCCCAGTGACGACTAGGTTAAAAGGAATGGTTATATATATACCATTATATAAACGGATGGATGTTTATTTAATCTAATCTAACGGTTCGTGGCTATTTCAACTCCCATAAATAAAGGGGAAAGGCCTTATTCTCTTCAACACAAATATGTAAGCAACAACAAAACTCTTCCATTTCCCTTTTTCTTCAAACAAATTCTAAAACAAAAATAGGTTCATATACAATGAAAATCAAATATAAACAACACAATTTGGGAGGGATAACTTTATTCAAGTAGAAAAGGATATGTATTGAAGTCTAAGCTCTTCTTCATCAGATGTTACAACCCAATTTCTTAACAAATAATTAATTAATGGATTTATTAATTGAGGAATAAAATGATAATATAAATATTAATCGGAAAAATATTGATAATTGAGTAAAATGGACATCACCGTTGTGTCCGTTATGAAATCCTGATAGACTTTTAGTTTGCATAAATTGGACTAAGTATGAAAAAGTTATGATCGATTGAAGTTGGTAATTTAATTAATAATCAGAAAATAACACAACGGTAAATGGGCGACCCAGCCCTTAACTAGGTCAACACTTGGCCAACCCATGTCTAAGGTGGGTCGACCCACCTTAGAGCAGGAAGATTCCTACGCCTAAATCTGGACTATTTTGTGTGCTATATACATATGCTGACTTAGCTTGAGGTGTATGGTTTGATTTAATAACCTAATATCTAATGGTTTATAATTATCCTAACTAATCTATAAATAGGCTAGCAGCCTCACCATTTTCTTACACATAAACATTCTTCGTCTTGTTCCTCCAAGCTATGTTCAAAAAAATAATAATAAGAAAATGTCTAGGTGCTGCCATTGCTTAGATTGAATGGGTAGTTCTTACTTTTCTTCTAACAACAACTATTTTAGAAGATTTTCTGGATCTACAACAACTATTGTGAGTATTACTATGATTTTCATATTTTTTATGAGTTAAAGTTAAATAAATACAGTAGTTGTTGTAGTAATCTAAATAAAAAGAATGTTGATAGTAAAAATGCAGCGGATATAAAAAGTATCAGTGTTTATAAGTTTATTCTTATATGTTATTTTAACTACTGTCAACTGCCTATTTATTTTCTATTATTATATGTTTATATGTACATCTCTCTTCCTTATCCCCTTTCCGTTGTTTGTTTTATTTACGGTATTATTATGCCTTTACCGTTTGAATTACATAAAACTTGAAAAGTATGAAATAACGTTAAAAATGGAAATTGGGCATATTAGACTTTGTACTGTAAATTGGGATTATTATAAAGGAAGAGTATGTAAACATGAATAGGTTAAACTTAATTTTTTATTAAGAAGAAATGTCACTTATAAACATGTATTTGACATTAATTTGTAGACATATTAATATGGCATTGGCTTGGTGGACATGCATTTGACATTAATTTGTATACATCTATTACCTATAATAGAATACAGAATCAAAACATTACTGACGTGTACCTATAAAATTCTTTCCCCAGTGCATTCCTCGCTTCTTAGCGACTTTTTTTGTTTGGAAAAACAAAACACACAACTTCCCCAGATCTTTTTGGCAACTTCCCACTATCTGTATGAAACCACTTTCTTCTCTCCATATTTCCTCAGACGAGTCTCCTCTTCCATCAAATAAATCTCCTTTTCATCCATTAAACAACTCGGCTTTTTTACATTCATCACTTTCAGTTCATTGGGATGCTTCTGTGACTCAAATATCTTTTCTGCCCGAAGTAAGGTTACTCAGTGAAAGCGATAAAAAAGCTTTCTATTGTGAACCTAATTATTACAGTGCCAACAACGATTCTGTTAGCAACGTAGACTTCAGATATCTTCAATGAAGTTGCTGATTGAAGAATCAAATGCTTTAATTCAGGTATCCCTTTTCTATTACATCTCAAATTATGTTTTTATAGTTTATTACGACTGGGAACTTTCCATGTTAATCTGAAGAAATGCATTAAAACAGTGGGTTTTGACGAACCAGCAATCCCATTTCCTCCGTTCCTCCTTTCAACTTGCTTCGAATTACAGAAAAAGTAAATCTCCAAAATTAAAAAAACCACGATTGGCAGAAAATTAGACCTTAAGGAAAAGCAAGGCCGGACTCGAACGACAGCGGAAGGTGTGCTTCAGAAACAACAAATGATTTATGGTCTGAAAAGTGTGTCTGAATGCGAATGACAGCGGAAGGTGTGGTTGGGCAATGAGTAATGATATATGGTGGTGCTACTGTTGTTGCATGACAAAATGAGAGCGTGGCCTATACTTCATAGTCAGTTGATCATATACGAGATGGAGTCACAGTCTATTGCTGGAAGAGACGCGATTACGACTGTTGGTTTGTATCAGATTGATTTTTGGGAACCGTCGAAGGAGAATGCTGGTGTAAGTATGCTTACCCTTTTTTTCCATGAATTTCGTTATACTCATCTTTGTTGCATTTGTGCATATGCATAAAACGTTTTATTATTAACTCCTTCACTTTTGATCTTTGTTATTTAGCACACTGTATAAAGCACAACATTTGTTAATTCAAGTAATAACGGTTACCATCAACTACTTTTGCAAGATTTCGACTTATGTTCGGAAAAGTATAGCTATTACCTCCATGTTATACGTTTAGGTCACTAATACAGTGCAATATATATTTATTTTGTTCATGTATTCTCCAAATATGGTTTTTTAGCCCTATTTCACTGTTTGCATTGCTTTTCCAAATCGTAGCACCATACTGAAAAAAATAGTCTATGTATGGTGGATCTTCTTTTCCTGTCAACAGCAATAATTCACTACTCCCTATATTTTTTTCCAAATTAGTTCAACCATCTTCTTTTATGTCCATAATCTGATTAATTTATGAATGAACTTTTTTTTAAACACACCATTCAATCAACAGGTACTTTTTGTCATGACCTTTCTATGTAACAATACGGATTTCGCTCGGACCTAATTGATCGCTAAACCGACCAAGACCGCTCGAATCCCACATACGCTAACTCTAGGCATACAACACATCAGAACAAATAACAGAAGACTTTTATAAACATCATAATAATGTTACATCAGAGTATAGAATATCAGAGTATATCGAAATATAATATAGCGAAAATTAATTTACAATAAATGTAATACGATGCAGCGGAAACAAATAAAATAACACAGTGGAAGACTATCAATACTCTAAACACAGCTTTTCGCTTCAATCCAGAATCCTGCTTATATATCTACAAAATAAACTACTCGACTGCATGTGTGGAATATAGGGGTACCCGAGTTCGTAAGCGAAAAGCAAACTACGAGTCAGTCATGGGACTAGTGTGAGAACTAAAACAGTTATTTAGAACTTATATAAATAATAAGGCAAATCACAGGACCACGCCGCAAACGCGGAACGGGTTTACCCCCATGAATGCCAGTGTATAAACAACAATAAGTAATAGAGTTATGGATCTACTATGCATCAATCAACATGCAATATCCCAATCCACCCATTTGGATTAATCACCACACTTAGATTTTCCAAATCTAATTCAATTCACAGAAATTATTCCTTTGGACTTTATTTCCCGATTTCTATTTCAAATCATTTGAAATACATATCTAACTTTTATATCAGAGTAGACTTCACTTTGGGATCTCAAATCAAATCGTTTGGAAATATGAATTCCAAAACATAACAATGCATACAAACAAGTATACAACCAAGTATCGGGAATCTTCCCTTATACCGGGCAGTAAGCGCCCCTCCAACTTGATATATATATATATATATATGTGCACCTCCCACGCATGGAGCAGGCTACACTGCTGACCACTGGATCCAGCCCATACTTTTAGTCGCTATCGGGTCACCCGATCTCTAGCCACACACTAAACCATTTTTTATCCCGAAGTAGGAAAAAAATCATTTCACAACACAATAATCACAAGTGCTTTCAAACTATAGTACTACACATCAGCAATTCACACATATAATCAGTCACTATTAATCACATAACCTTTGAGCTCGTACGTCTCAAAGAAGGGTGTTAAGCAAGAGAATAAATTCTCCGCCACCAAACATATACATCATTAATAGCAACTAATCAAATATGTGATGAACTACAATGTAAAACCATAATACATTTTCAAATCATTTCGAAATCATCGGGTTTTTGCCCTCGAAATCCTTTCTGTTTTATAAATTATTTTTATAAAACATTCCCTATCCAAAATCGGGAACACATTTCTTTTCACTTAAAAAAATATCATTTCAAATTCATTCATTAAATTTGAAATGAACACAACATCGCTACACATCTCATAGTCAAATCATGAAGTGTTTCACATGATGTTAGCATACCAATATTTCTACCTAACCCAATGCTAAATGTAAAAGCATATCTTGCTCATAAACTGGTCGAGGATAATCCAAACAATCAATCAAAAACAATCAATATCAGCAACCAAGTGTATTTTGTTCAATCACATTTCATATTTTGGTAATTTAATTACCATCTATACGTTCACAATCGAATTAAAGATTTATTCAAACTCCAATTGGTTTCGATCTATAAAATCATTTCTTATTGATTGTTCAACTTTCTGAAAGTTAATCCTGCTTTTACTCGGGTTAAAAAACCAATATCATTTAAACGCAATTCATGACAAACCCAAAACCCAATCTCAATTCAATTCCAATTAATTAATTAATTGGTAAACTTCATTAAATCTTAATTAAAAGATTTATTCTTTCCTTAACTGGGTTTAAGAACAGCGTTAATGAAGACACCATTCATGATAAACCCAAACTCCAATTTGATATTAAATACAAGGATCTGAATAGAAATTATATCGGCCTATATTCCATATCAAATTCTGAAATCAACAAATATCGTATTGCAATAACGATATATATATCTTCCAAATTCCTCCACAATATCTGTATAATCATGGAATCAAATATCGAAATATTGCGAAGATAATTTTGATTCAAAACCATTCTAATTCATATATTGGAAATTCTGGTTATTTTTAAAACCATTTTAAATCCAATTTATTTATTTAAAAATATTGGATTATAATTCTAGTTCATAACTAGTTCGTTTTGATAAAAATATATTTTTATCTTTATAAACATGGAATTTTTCATCCCAATTCTTTCCAAATCATTTATTATGATTTTACATAAATTATTAATATTTTTAATAATTTTATCAAGGCCCGTACAGTCGGTTTCCATAAACGGCCATCGAACTGCACTTACAACGACCTTTTCCAAATTTGATTTGGACATAATTCCAAATCAAAGCATTAGATTTCAAATCTCTTATATTCGTTGGAAATCCCTTTTCGATACGAACCAAACGGTTCCGGTTTTAGAAGAATCCGACGGTCGGATCTCCCGTAATGTCCATACAAAGTCAATTGTCGAAATTCGCGAACTACCGCGGCGCGGTGCGTTCTATTCAGGTCATTATAATATATATAATATATATATATATATTTCATCGATTTCCATTTAAAAACATATTTTATAAATCGTTTTAAATTCGTTTCAAAAACGATTTCAACTTCCATTTCAATTTTAAATCAAAATTGAATATTCCATTCCATGACAATTCTATACATCTGATATTTATGTTAAAAATAATATTTTTTAACCAATCAATATTTATTTCATTCACACTTCATATATATATATACATTTCCATTTTGTATATATATTATTCCATTTCATATATATATTCTTTCCATTTCATATATATTTTATTTTCACACTTCCATATATATATATAATTTCCATTTCAAATATATATTAATTCCATTTCATATATATTTTATTTTCATTTCAAATATATATTATTCACATTCCATATATATATAATTTTTATTTCATATATATATTTTTTCATATATATATTATTTCCATTTCATATATATATTATTCCCATTTCATATATATTTTATTTTCATTTCAAATATATATAATTTGCACATTTCCATATATATATATAATTTCCAATTCAAATATATATTAATTTCATTCTTCATATATATATATATATATATATATATATATATATATTCACATCGCAAATATATATTTTATTTATAACGCATATGTATTTATCACATCACAATCACAATACAATACAATCAAATAAATCGTCCATGGTGTAACAACCCGGAAATTCTGGGCCAGTTTAAAATTTTTATTTTGGCAATTTTAGCGAATTTTGAATATTTAAAATAGATTATTTTAAATAATATCGACGAAAATTTATTTTGAATATATTTAGAACGTATATAATTATATACGTCGTCGTTAGAATATAAATATTTATATATAATTATAAAAGGAATTGAAAATGGCGCGGTAGTTCGATAATTCGATTTCAAACTTCATTTGAATGTACCGGGTGCAAAACAATCCGGATTTTAGTGAAAACGATTTCGAAATGAATTGAATTGAAAACGATTTCGAAATGAATTGATTTGAAAACGATTTCGAAATGAATTGAATTGAAAACGATTTCGAAATGAATTGAATTGAAAACGATTTCGAAATGGATTGAAAACGAATTCGAATTGAATTGAAATTTGAATTGAAATTTGAATTGAATAGAAGTGAATTTTAAAACGAATTTATAGAGAAGAATTCAATTTTGATTTGAATTGAAACGGAAGTTGAAATTGCTTTTGAAATGAATTTAAAACTATTTATATTATTCGTTTTAAATAGAAATCAACGAAATATATTATATATATTATATATATAATATAATGGCCTAAATAGAACGCGCCGCGGCAGTTCGCGAATTTCGACCATTTATTTCAAACGGACATTACGGGAGATCCGACCGTCGGATTCTCCTAAAACCGGAACCGTTGGGTTCGTATCGAAAAGAGCTTTCTAATGAATGTTAGAAATTTGAAATCTAACGGTTGGATTTGGAGATACGTCCAAATCAAATTCGAAAAAGGTCGCTGTAAGTGCAGTTCGATGACCGTTGATGGAAATCGACTGTACAGGCCTTGATAAAATTATTAAAAATAGTAATAATTTATGTAAAATCATAAGAAATGATTTAGAAAGAATTGGGATGAAAAACTCCATATTTGAAAAGATAAAAATAGATTTTTATCGAAATGAACTAGTTTTGAACTAGAATTATAATTCTATTTATTTTTAAATAAATAAATTGAATTTAAAAAGGGTTTTAAAAATAACCAGAATATCCAATGATTGCATTGGAGTGGATTTGAATCGAAATTGTCTTCGGAATATTTCGATGTTGGAATTCGTGATTATACAGGTGTTGTTATGGAAATTTGAAAGATATATATTTATATCGTTATTTCCAATACGACATTTGTTAATCGTAGAATTTGATATTGAATATAAGCCGGGATATTTTCTATTCAGAGCCTTGTATTTAATATCAAATGTGATTTGGGTTTGTCGTGAATGGTGTCTTCACTAACACCATTCTTGAACCCAATTGAGAAATGATTAAATCTTTTTATTTAGATTTAATGAAAGGTACCAATTAAATAATATTTAATTGGAATTGAATTGATATTGATTTTTGGGTTTATCGTGGACAGTGTTTTAAATAACACTTGTTCTTTAACCCGATAATTAATGGAATGATATTTTGGGTTTACCGTGAACCGTGTTTTAAATGACACTGATTCTTTAACCCAGTTAACGATTAAAACTAAGTGGAGTTTTAATGAATCTTTAATTAGATTGAAATAATCGAGAATGGAGTATCACTAGTTTTACTCCAGGCGATAGTTAAATCTTTAATTAGATTTGAACGTGAAATGGTAATTGAATTTACCGATAACACTGTGGTGTTAGATATGAAGTATTACCAGTTTTACTTCATGGGATAAATAGGTTGGGATTGGGAAATTAAAACAAATGATTACTTCGGTAAGGTTCGTTAATCCGGACTAGTTTGAATTGATATTCAAAAATAGATTAAAGAATAAATTAAAGAATTTATCTTTGATAAAATTAATGGGAGCCTTTCCCTATGAATGTGAAATTTAGAAATTGACTGTCGGTTAGCCAAACAGAATGGTTTTCTGAATATTGATCTCATGTTGGTTTCGGCCTTCGGGGTTAATATTTGGGGAATTATTCTCTTGATTAATTTACGGTTAGTGACTAATGAATTGGAATGAGGCGTATGTTGTGTTTGTGTAACACTTATTTAAAATATACGCGAGTTATTCGGAAAGTCCGGGTTTATCCCATTCTGAATAACTGATACGACGATAAGTCGAAGATGAAGACGATGGTCGAAGACCGAAGGTCTTCACGTCGTTTGGGTGATTACTGATGATCTTGATTGGGCTGTACACCCAAGAAGATGGAAACAGTTGGTGATCGTCCAGACGTACTTGGAGATCGATGGATATGCGGGGTACTAGGTGCCTCCGGTTTCGTTCAGACCCAGAACGGACTCGTAAATGGACTGTGTGTCTGACATTGGATTTTAGTCCGTGTGATTGATCTCTAATAAATATATATCTGCTTGGCGGCGGAGAATTTATTCTCTTGCTTAACGCCCTTCTCTGAGACGTACGAGCTCAGGGGTTATATATTGATGGATATCAAACGCATGGAGTGAATTGCCTGTGTGGCATGCCTAAGTGGCAATTGATCGAGGCTTCTGTTGAAAAGCAAAGTCTTGTGGTGATGATCAAAGCACGGCCTTTGTGGCGTAGCTTTGTGTAACGTTTACTTCGCGAGTTTCACACCCGGTATGAACCAAAAACGGGAGACGGACCTCAGGGAGGACTTGCGTTTCTTTCTAGTTAGAAGTGGCGTCAGTGGTTTTACACGCCCTGACGAGTTTGACTTATGTGGTTGTTGCTGTTGCGAGGCGCCTCGGTTATATCGGTTTCGGCCGATGCTTCTGGTCGGCTGACGGACCAGACTTACACCCCATAGGGTGGGGAAGCGTAGTGTTCAGGCATAATAATCCACATCGGTGGACCGGCCCTGTCGCTCCAAGGCTTGCCTGCGCGCTTGCCTGTGGCTCGGGCTAGAGAGTCACGAATCGGTTGAGGACTATCTTTTGCCTCGGTTCATAGATGGAAATCCAACTTCCAAATACGTGACATTTGCGGTTTTAATTGTAGAACTAGTATGGCGACATGATATATGGTACCCATGCCGCATATGATTGATACTTATGATTTGAAGTTGTTTTATACACTATGCACTTATAATAGTATCAAACGATTTGTTTTTAAACGTATCAAGCATTCTTTGGCTGTTATAAGGGAAAACCCTATCCTCGGCTGCGTTGCATTGTGTGATGGGACCTGGGTCTTATAACAACTTCATTTTTCTTTATTTAGCATTGCGCTGTTTGTTTTATGCACTGGTATTCTTGGGAGGAAACCCATTCCGTGTTATACGGCGTGGTCCCTTGATTTACCTAACTTTGAAAATAAAGATTAATAACTGTTTTAGTTCTCACACCAGTCCCATGACTGACCTGGAGTTTATTGTTTTAACCTAAACTCTGGGTGCCCCTATTTTGACACAGGCAGCTAGTAGTTTTGGTTTTGCAGATATATATTCACAGGATCCTGGTTTACAGCTGGAACGATATCCGGAAAGCTTTGTATCCGTGTATCTCCTTCTAGTTGTGTATTGTATTATTTTCCGCTGCTATGTATTTAAATATAATTTAAATCTCTGATATTTCTGTGTATTATTCATTTATACTCTGTATATTCTTGTAATCTGATGCATTGTTGTAATATACAATGAAATGTTCTTCTGTATGTGTTCTGTTTTGTCATGTTCTCAAACGATAGGGCGTTTCGAACGGTCTAGATCGGTTTAACGTCTGGTTCGGACCGAGCGAAATTCCTTGCCGTCACAGTTGGTATCAGAGCTTTGGTTTACAAAGCTCAGAGAACAAGACATATTAGAACCATACGAAAGAATTCATCAGATATTGGGTTAGTAATATCCAATTAGAATGACTCGTTAGAGATAGGATCAGTAGTATCCTAGAACGAGTGTGAAGAGTATATTTTTCAAATGAAAACAAATTTTGTTTTGAAAATCTAAATCAACTATTCATATTTGGTTATTTATTTATATTGATGTGGACAATCCAGTATATATAGATTTTGCGTATACGTCTGATCCGCGTGTATTCGAAATTTTAATATACTGGATAGATATAGAATTACGCTCTAGTCGCCCGGGAGTGATTCTGATGATTGATATATCATCATCAGAATTTATATTCGAGTGACGAACGTGTAATATCTATATATTTCCATTAGACTGGTGTGAGAACCAAAACTAATATAGCTAGGATACATTGTTGTGATTTGGCATCAAAACATGATTTTCTTTATATATATCAAAATTATGAATTTGAAACTCTAATTCACTAATTGATTGATGTTTGTGTTGTTTGTTCATTTGTTTGTTAATTTTGAACCATTATGCCTAATTTGATCGAATAATGAATTGTATTGAAATTGGTCGCATTTGCTTGCATATACATATACTTATTTTGGACAGGTCATAGCAAGGAGGCTAGAGCCGAAGAATAAAATTTGTTTGCCCGACAAATAGGTACATGTTTGATACATAATTTACTGTTTTGTTTGGGTGATGATGATTTTATGAGCCTATTGGCTAGCCGCTTGGCTTTTTCTTTTTCTTTTTGAGATCTGAAGGACCGGGGAAGCTATTTGAAATTCCCCGATGCTCCCGGTGCAGGGGAGGTTATGGCGAAATTTTTCAAAAATTTAGGGTGTTAGCCAAATTTTTTGAAATTTTGAAAATTCTCAGAAACTAAAAAGTTGGAGGATGGAAGCCAGATCGAGCGTAGAGTTGATTAATCAAACCACTTTCGACTTTGTTCCTTTTCGGGGACGAAAAGTTTTAAGTGGGGGAGATTGTAACAACCCGGAAATTCTGGGCCAGTTTAAAATTTTTATTTTGGCAATTTTAGCGAATTTTGAATATTTAAAATAGATTATTTTAAATAATATCGACGAAAATTTATTTTGAATATATTTAGAACGTATATAATTATATACGTCGTCGTTAGAATATAAATATTTATATATAATTATAAAAGGAATTGAAAATGGCGCGGTAGTTCGATAATTCGATTTCAAACTTCATTTGAATGTACCGGGTGCAAAACAATCCGGATTTTAGTGAAAACGATTTCGAAATGAATTGAATTGAAAACGATTTCGAAATGAATTGATTTGAAAACGATTTCGAAATGAATTGAATTGAAAACGATTTCGAAATGAATTGAATTGAAAACGATTTCGAAATGGATTGAAAACGAATTCGAATTGAATTGAAATTTGAATTGAATAGAAGTGAATTTTAAAACGAATTTATAGAGAAGAATTCAATTTTGATTTGAATTAAAATGGAAGTTGAAATTGCTTTTGAAACGAATTTAAAACTATTTATATAATTCGTTTTAAATAGAAATCGACGAAATATATATTATATATATATTATATATATAATATAATGGCCTGAATAGAACGCGCCGCGCCGCGGCAGTTCGCGAATTTCGACCATTTATTTCAAACGGACATTACGGGAGATCCGACCGTCGGATTCTCCTAAAACCGGAACCGTTGGGTTCGTATCGAAAAGAGCTTTCTAATGAATGTTAGAAATTTGAAATCTAACGGTTGGATTTGGAGATACGTCCAAATCAAATTCGAAAAAGGTCGCTGTAAGTGCAGTTCGATGACCGTTGATGGAAATCGACTGTACAGGCCTTGATAAAATTATTAAAAATAGTAATAATTTATGTAAAATCATAAGAAATGATTTAGAAAGAATTGGGATGAAAAACTCCATATTTGAAAAGATAAAAATAGATTTTTATCGAAATGAACTAGTTTTGAACTAGAATTATAATTCTATTTATTTTTAAATAAATAAATTGAATTTAAAAAGGGTTTTAAAAATAACCAGAATATCCAATGATTGCATTGGAGTGGATTTGAATCGAAATTGTCTTCGGAATATTTCGATGTTGGAATTCGTGATTATACAGGTGTTGTTATGGAAATTTGAAAGATATATATTTATATCGTTATTTCCAATACGACATTTGTTAATCGTAGAATTTGATATTGAATATAGGCCGAGATATTTTCTATTCAGAGCCTTGTATTTAATATCAAATGTGATTTGGGTTTGTCGTGAATGGTGTCTTCACTAACACCGTTCTTGAACCCAATTGAGAAATGATTAAATCTTTTTATTTAGATTTAATGAAAGGTACCAATTAAATAATATTTAATTGGAATTGAATTGATATTGATTTTTGGGTTTATCGTGGACAGTGTTTTAAATAACACTTGTTCTTTAACCCGATAATTAATGGAATGATATTTTGGGTTTACCGTGAACCGTGTTTTAAATGACACTGATTCTTTAACCCAGTTAACGATTAAAACTAAGTGGAGTTTTAATGAATCTTTAATTAGATTGAAATAATCGAGAATGGAGTATCACCAGTTTTACTCCAGGCGATAGTTAAATCTTTAATTAGATTTGAACGTGAAATGGTAATTGAATTTACCGATAACACTGTGGTGTTAGATATGAAGTATTACCAGTTTTACTTCATGGGATAAATAGGTTGGGATTGGGAAATTAAAACAAATGATTACTTCGGTAAGGTTCGTTAATCCGGACTAGTTTGAATTGATATTCAAAAATAGATTAAAGAATAAATTAAAGAATTTATCTTTGATAAAATTAATGGGAACCTTTCCCTATGAATGTGAAATTTAGAAATTGACTGTCGGTTAGCCAAACAGAATGGTTTTCTGAATATTGATCTGATGTTGGTTTCGGCCTTCGGGGTTAATATTTGGGGAATTATTCTCTTGATTAATTTACGGTTAGTGACTAATGAATTGGAATGAGGCGTATGTTGTGTTTGTGTAACACTTATTTAAAATATACGCGAGTTATTCGGAAAGTCCGGGTTTATCCCATTCTGAATAACTGATACGACGATAAGTCGAAGATGAAGACGATGGTCGAAGACCGAAGGTCTTCACGTCGTTTGGGTGATTACTGATGATCTTGATTGGGCTGTACACCCAAGAAGATGGAAACAGTTGGTGATCGTCCAGACGTACTTGGAGATCGATGGATATGCGGGGTACTAGGTGCCTCCGGTTTCGTTCAGACCCAGAACGGACTCGTAAATGGACTGTGTGTCTGACATTGGATTTTAGTCCGTGTGATTGATCTCTATTAAATATATATCTGCTTGGCGGCGGAGAATTTATTCTCTTGCTTAACGCCCTTCTCTGAGACGTACGAGCTCAGGGGTTATATATTGATGGATATCAAACGCATGGAGTGAATTGCCTGTGTGGCATGCCTAAGTGGCAATTGATCGAGGCTTCTGTTGAAAAGCAAAGTCTTGTGGTGATGATCAAAGCACGGCCTTTGTGGCGTAGCTTTGTGTAACGTTTACATCGCGAGTTTCACACCCGGTATGAACCAAAAACGGGAGACGGACCTCAGGGAGGACTTGCGTTTCTTTCTAGTTAGAAGTGGCGTCAGTGGTTTTACACGCCCTGACGAGTTTGACTTATGTGGTTGTTGCTGTTGCGAGGCGCCTCGGTTATATCGGTTTCGGCCGATGCTTCTGGTCGGCTGACGGACCAGACTTACACCCCATAGGGTGGGGAAGCGTAGTGTTCAGGCATAATAATCCACATCGGTGGACCGGCCCTGTCGCTCCAAGGCTTGCCTGCGCGCTTGCCTGTGGCTCGGGCTAGAGAGTCACGAATCGGTTGAGGACTATCTTTTGCCTCGGTTCATAGATGGAAATCCAACTTCCAAATACGTGACATTTGCGGTTTTAATTGTAGAACTAGTATGGCGACATGATATATGGTACCCATGTCGCCTATGATTGATACTTATGATTTGAAGTTGTTTTATACACTATGCACTTATAATAGTATCAAACGATTTGTTTTTAAACGTATCAAGCATTCTTTGGCTGTTATAAGGGAAAACCCTATCCTCGGCTGCGTTGCATTGTGTGATGGGACCTGGGTCTTATAACAGCTTCATTTTTCTTTATTTAGCATTGCGCTGTTTGTTTTATGCACTGGTATTCTTGGGAGGAAACCCGTTCCGTGTTATACGGCATGGTCCCTTGATTTACCTAACTTTGGAAATAAAGATTAATAACTGTTTTAGTTCTCACACCAGTCCCATGACTGACCTGGAGTTTATTGTTTTAACCTAAACTCTGGGTGCCCCTATTTTGACACGGGCAGCTAGTAGTTTTGGTTTTGCAGATATATATTCATAGGATCCTGGTTTACAGCTGGAACGATATCCGGAAAGCTTTGTATCCGTGTATCTCCTTCTAGTTGTGTATTGTATTATTTTCCGCTGCTATGTATTTAAATATAATTTAAATCTCTGATATTTCTGTGTATTATTCATTTATACTCTGTATATTCTTGTAATCTGATGCATTGTTGTAATATACAATGAAATGTTCTTCTGTATGCGTTCTGTTTTGTCATGTTCTCAAACGATAGGGCGTTTCGAACGGTCTAGATCGGTTTAACGTCTGGTTCGGACCGAGCGAAATTCCTTGCCGTCACACATGGTCTGTGGATGATAGGGAGCAGTTCATATATGCAATCATAAAATAAATAACTATACTAAAATTTATAGTGAGAGAAGTTCTCACCTCGATTGGTTCGAAATTGTTTTAATAATGATTATTTTAATTAAATTAAACCCAACGTTTAATTTAATCAAAATATGCAACTGCTTCCAATCTCCTTCTAGTCAGTTTCATTGCGTAGATCTGAATTTCACGGTTCCAATGGATCTGAACTTGCTTAATTCTGGTCTCGATTGAAGAAGTTATGGCCTTGCAAATGTTAATTACTTTAATTAAAATTATTAATTTTAAAATTAGAATTAAATCCCTAAATCCCCTTGATTACCCTTAATTACAAACTCAGGCCGTCTTCTTCCTGAAGCTCGCTGGAACCCATACCCTCGCCAGAAACAACCATCGCCGCACCTCCCTTCAAGCCTCCGGACCTGAATCCAAGAACACCACACCGAAGAGCTACACGCCGCCGACCTCCACCAAGCACCGTTCAAATTACGATCACCCCCTACGCCTCGAGACACGTGCGAACGCAGCGATGTTCAGCTCGATTTTTGAGCAAATCCCACAATGAAATTACATCACTGCCGTTGAATTGATCGGTCTCAAGGAGTTCTTAAATTTTGGTTTTATATATTTCGATATGACTTAGTGGATTAGGATTAAACAAGGAATAAAAATTGGAGTGTGCCGGCCCTTCGTTCTTTATTAGCGGCTGAGTAACGTTGACCAAAGAATAAAGAAATGACTTAGGGTTTGGTTTTAAAGGGTTTTATACTATATTTAATTATTAATTAATTCATAAAATTGAGATTTCATAGTCGAACTCCAAATCAAACCCAACGACTGACGCCCCTAGCTAATTACCCCCGTTCCGAACACAATGATATGTCCCGCAAGCCAATTCGACTGTTACGATCAGTTTTATTTAAATTAAAATATATAACATTCACTATTCAATTTGAACGTACATTTTAATTTACGGGGACCACATACTGATTCTAAAAATTCCAGAAAAATTATTTCTGGCTTCGTATTGACGATACGATCCTAATAAAATTAATGTCATCAAATTTGAAGACCGTTTGAAAAATGGCCATTTTCTGGTCGATCCAATCTGATTGAAATTATCAAACACGTTTTTCTTTGCCTCGCTCACAAATTAATCCCAAAAATTATGAATTTTGGAATCTAGCGATAAATTGACATTCCGGATCCAACAAAAGTGGTCGTCGAAAACGGAGGTCATTTGCAAAATCATTATTTTTAAGGGCTATATTTCCATAGCGACTATTCTGAATTTCAACTGGGCATTACTTTTTATTCTCGCTATGAAATTTTGATTTTTCAGATTTGTTGGAAAGATATTTTCAAATAGATTCAAATATTTTTTGTTTTGCTAAAATCCGGTTTATTTTGAATCCTGTACATTCATTTGAAATTTGAAATTGAATTTTCAAACTACCGCGCCATTTTAGGATCGTTATATAATTAAAATTATTCGTATTAACTTCGACGAAAATAAATTTTTAGTCATTATTATTTAAAATAAATTATTTTAAATATTCAAAATCCATTAAAATTCCTAAAATAAAAAATTTAAATTTGTTCTGATTTTCCGGGTTGTTACAATCTCCCCCACTTATAATCTTTTCATCATTGAAAAGGAACGGAGCTGAAAGTTGTTTTTACTAATCAACTCAACTTTCAGTTTGGCGTTCATTCTTCAACTTTTCAGTTTCTAAGAATTTTTAATTTTTCAAAAATTTGGCTAACACCCTAAATTTTCGAAAAATTTCGCCATAACCTCCTTTGTACGGGGAGCACCGAGAAAATCCCCAAACTGCCACACATGCCCTTTCATCTCAAAAAGAAAAAGAAAAAGCCAAGTGGCTAGCCATTCAGCTCATAAAATCATCCAAACCCAATAAATTAGTAAACATGTACTATTTTCGGGCATACAATTTTATTCCTTTTCTTAGCTTCTCTGCTATGACTGTTCAATGTATATACATGTATATGCATGCAATTTCAAACAATTTTCAATTTAGTTCAACATTTTGATTCAATTTGGCTTAATTTCTCTTATTGGTATTATCAATCCAATATTTTTATTAGTTAAACTAATAATCAAACATCCCAACCGGCAATCAATTGGTTGATTAGCTTTTCAATCATATAACATTTATATATTCAAAATCATATTTTTAAATATATAATCACAAATACGATATTTATAAACATATGACTCTCAACTCATTCTGAGGCATTTATAACCCCATCTCTAACGAGTCACTCATCCTAGAATGCTACTGAATCAATCTCTAATGAGGATTCTTTCATAGGATATTACTAGTCCTACCTCTGACGAGTCTTTTATTCTGTTCTAACGAGTTGTACCCCAAAGATTTGAGTTAACCAAAGCTCCGATACCATATGTAACGATACGAATTTCGCTCAGATCTAATCGATCGCTAAACCGAACAAGACCGCTCGAATCCCGCATACGCTAACTCTGGGCATACAACACATCAGAACAAATAACATATGACTTTTATAAACATCATAATGATGTTACATCAGAGTACAAAATATCAGAGTTTATCGAAATATAATACAGCGGAAAATTAATTTACAGTAAATGTAATACAATGCAGCGGAAACAAATTAAATAAGCGGAATACTATCAATTATCTAGACACCGCTTTTCGCTTCAATCCAGAATCCTGCTTATATATCTTCAAAATAAACTACTCGCCTGCCCGTGTGGAAAATAGGGGCACCCGAGTTTGCAAGGGAAAAGCAAACTACGAGTCAGTCATGGGACTAGTGTGAGAACTAAAATAGTTATTTAAAACTTATATAAATAATAAGGCAAATCAGAGGACCACGTCGCAAATGCAGAACGAGTTTACCCCCATGAATCCCAGTGTATAAACAACAATCAGCAATAGAGTTATGGATCTACTATGCATCAGTCAACATGCAATATCCCAATCTACCCATCTGGACTAATCACCATACTCAGATTTTCCAAATCCAATTCAATTTACAGAAATTATTCCTTTGGACTTTATTTCCGGATTTCTATTTCAAATCATTTGAAATACATATCTAATTTTTATATCAAAATAGATTTCACTTCGGGATCTCAAATCAAATCGTTTGGGAATATGAATTCCAAAACATAACAATGCATACAAACAAGTATGCAACCAAATATCGGGAATCTTCCCTTAGACCGGACAGTAAGCGCCCCTCCAACTCGTTATATATATATATATATGTATATATATATATATGTACACCTCCCACGCATGGAGCAGACCGCACTGCTGACCACTCACCCTAAGGCACTGGATCCAGCCCATACTTTTAGTCGCTATCGGGTCACTCGATTTCTAGCCACACACTAAACCATTTTTTATCCAGAAGTAGGAAAAAAAATCTCTTCACAACATAATAATCACAAGTACTTTCAAATTATAGTACTGCACATCAACAATTCACACATATGATCAGTCACTACTAATCACATAACCTTTGAACTCGTACATCTTAAAGAAGGGTGTTAAGCAAGAGAATAAATTCTCCGACCAAACAGATACATCATTAATAGCAACTAATTGAATATGTGATGAACTACAATGTAAAACCATAATACATTTTCAAATCATTTCGAAATCATCGGTTTTAGTCCTCGAAAGTTTTATAAATTACTTTTATAAAGCATTCTCTATCCAAAATCGGGAACACAATTCTTTTCACTTAAGAAAAATATCATTTCAAAATCATTCATTAAATTTGAAATGAACACAACATCGCTACACATCTCATAGTCAAACTGTGAAGTGTTTCACAAGATGTTAGCATACCAGTATTTCTACCCAGCCCAATGCTAAATGTAAAAGCAAATCTTGCTCATAAACTGGTCGAGCACAATCCAAACAATCAATCAAACATAATCAATATCGGCAACCAAGTGTATTTGGTGCAATCACATTTCATATTTTGGTAATTTAATTACCATCTATACATTCATAATCTAATTAATGATTTATTCAAACTCCAATTGGTTTCGATCTCTAAAATCATTTCTTATTGATTGTTCAACTTTCTGGAAATTAATCCCGCTTTTACTCGGGTTAAAGAACCAATGTCATTTAAAAACAGTTCACGACAAATCCAAAACCCAATCTCAATTCAATTCCATTTAAATATTAATTAATTGGTAAACTTCATTAAATCTTAATTAAAAGATTTATTCTTTCCTCAACGGGGTTTAAGAGCAGTGTTAATGAAGACACCATTCACGACAAACCCAAACTCCAATTTGATATTAAATACAAGGCTCTGAATAGAAATTATATCGGCTTATATTCAATATTAAATTCTGAAATCAACAAATATCATATTGGAATAACGATATATATATCTTCCAAATTCCTCCACAATATCTGTATAATCACGGAATCCAATATTGAAGTATTTAGAAGATAATTTCGATTCAAAACCATTCCAATTCATATATTGGAAATTCTGGTTATTTTTAAAACCATTTTAAATCCAATTTATTTATTTAAAAATATTGGATTATAATTCTATTTCATAACTAGGTCGTTTTGATAAAAAAATATTTTTATCTTTACAAACGTGGAATTTTTCATCCCAATTCTTTCCTAATCATTTATTATGATTTTACATAAATTATTAATATTTTTAATAATTTTATCAAGGCCTGTACAGTCGATTTCCATAAACGGCCATCGAACTGCACTTACAACAACCTTTTCCAAATTTGATTTGGACATAATTCGAAATCCAACCATTAGATTTCAAATATCTTATATTCGTTGGAAATTCCTTTTCGATACGAACCAAACGGCTCCGGTTTTAAGAGAATCCAACGGTCGGATCTCCCGTAATGTCCATTCGAAGTCAATGGTCGAAATTCGCGAACTGCCGCGGCGCGGCGCGTTCTATTCAGGCATTATTATATTATATATTTCTTCAATTTCCATTGTAAAACGTATTTTATAAATCATTTTAAATTTGTTTCAAAATTGATTTCAACTTCCATTTCAAGTTTAAATCAAAAATGAATATTCCATTACATGACAATTCTATACATCTCATATTTATGTAAAAAATAATATTTTTTAACTAATCAATATTTATTTCATTCACATTTCATATATATATTTTTCTATTTCATATGTATATATTATTCCATTTCATGTATATGTTCTTTCCATTTAATATATATTTTATTTTCACACTTCCATATATATATAATTCCCATTTCAAATATATATTAATTCCATTTCTTATATATTTTATTTTCTTTTCAAATATATATTATTCACATTCCATATATATATATAATTTTCATTTCATATATATATATTCTTTTCATATATATAATATTTCCATTTCATATATATATTGTAACGACCCGGGTTTTTGCGATCCTGAGTAACCGACATAAACTCAATGTTGACTATTCAAGCATCGGAAATACTGGATAGTCCATGAAAGAAATTAGAGGATGAGGATAGATAGGATACAAACTTTGAATAGAAGAAGAAGAATAACATGCACATCAGAGTAAACACGAATCTCACAGTGGAACGAATAAATATATTTCATAATATGACTTTGAAATAAAACAGTATCTGTAAACGATACCATTATTAGAGCATAACACTTACAACATAGCGGAAATAACAATCTATATAATCCTGAAGCCTCCTGCTCCAGCTCTTCAAGTATCTATAAATCCCGACTACTTGACTACCCGTACAAAATTGGGCACCCAAGAGTTTAGGGAAAACAAAACAAAATAAACTCCGGGTCAGTCATGTGACTGGTGTGAGCGAACTCAAATCATTTGTTTAACTTTTAAAATCCTTTTGAACCAAAGGATAATCGTAAGACCGATCCACACATAAACACGGATGGCTTTTACCTTACGATAACCGAAATATTTTTCTAAAATGATACTTGTCTGATATTAATATAATGTCTAGATCAAGTAAATTAAAATCTAGCAGAAACGCTTTCATCTCACCTTCTACATATATAATATACAATCAAAACCGCGGGCTCTTATGGGGGAATAAATTCCAACTATGACAAGGTATGGATCCACCTTCCGATCAGTGTACTCTAGAAGCGATACACTGGAGTTCAACAAGAACATCTTGCGACTCGACCACTCATGACCGTCCATTCATTTCGCTTGAATGTTCCCAATATATTATCACCTTATAGTTGGTATACCAACATATCCGATCCCGGGAGATACAGAATTGAAAGAAGAAACAAATATAAATATTCTCTAGATGGTGACAATATACCCTACTTGGGTGAGACCTACTTAGCCAGGCTGCCTGCCCGATTTCTTTCATTTCCCAGTTGATGAGGCTAAAGGTCATAACGTATCTTTTAACAGATCACTCCTTCATTTACTTTGAATGCCACATCGTCATACCCATCAAATCACAAATTGATTTCCCCAAAAATACCACGGGTATAAGCTAAGAGAAACGAATTCCTCCGCTACCAACGTAAATACGTTTGAAACGATCAACTTACGCAATCTACCAGATATCCGAAGGCACTATTCTGTAAACAGGACAGCCCTTGCATAACTCCATATTCAATTATCTTCATCATATTTGATCGCAACGCTAATGCTATACGGAGTGGTTTTCAGATAATTATCTGATCCCGGTCTCTCCGTAACAACGAAAATGGTCAAAATCTTCGATAGTCGGTGATTTAACTATCAAAGGAAAACATGTGTGCAAACAACGATATTATTTCTAGATAGAAATTCTATCGAGCAATCATCATTTAACGTTTATCTCTTTAGTTCATTAATTTGTTTATTTCTAGTTTCCATATATTCAACATTTCTTATTTTCTAAATTTAGAAAATATGCATTATTAATCATTGGAAAACATTTCCGTTTCTTTTCACGTATCACTGTCATTCCAGTATTCTTTATCATCAAACATTTCATTTTCTATGATTAGAAAATATCTCTGACTATATTTGGAAAACGTTTCCAAAACTCATTCATCGGATTTAAACCAATGTTTAAATAAAACATCGCTATACCAACTAAAATCATTTTACTCGTTAACTAAATTCACTTAACCAATCTTCACTACCGAACCTTAACCATTCCTTAGTTAAAAGTGGAGTCAATCAAGTTGGGGTATAACTACCACTCAGACCTTAACTGAACAACATTTCTAATTTCGAAAATAGACAAAGTTAACCTTCTAAATCTTTAACAAACTTCCTTCCGTAACTCTCAGATTCTATTTACGAATCCACTTCTTTTACAGAAATTATTTGATTATAACAATAGTGTTATAATCCCATGCTTCCGAAATATAATAACTTAAGTATAACTTTTATTTATTAATTTGGATAAATAAACAAATAACTAATTTATTTATAAATAAATAAATCTTGATTAAAAACGGAAAGTGAATAGTACTTTCCCGAATTCGATGTAATCGAATTCAATGTATAATTCTCTTTCGAATAATCTCTATTCAATTAACTCTGTTCAATAAATCTAATCGATTAACTCTAATTGATTAACTCTATTCGATTAACTCAAGTCGATAACTCCCATTTTATTAACACTATTCGATTAACTCTAATCGATTAACTCCCATTTGATTAACACTATTCGATTAACTCTAATCGATTAACTCCCATTTGATTAACACTATTCGATTAACTCTAATCGATTAACTCCCATTTGATTAACACTAATCGATTAACTCTAATCGATTAACTCCCATTTGATTAACACTATTCATTTAACTCTAATCGATTAACTCCAATTTGATTAACATTGTTCGACTAACTCTAATCGATTAACTCTAATGAATTAACTCTAATCAATTAACTCCCATTTGATTAACATTTTTCAAATAAACTATATTCGATAACTTCTTTTCTCTATTCGAATAACTATATTTGATTAATTCCTTTAACTTTATTCGAATAAACTATATTCGATTAACTCCTTTTTCGAATAACCAATATTCGATAACTCTTTCTCGAATAACCAATATTCGATTAACTCTATTCGAATAACTAATATTCGACTAACTGTAATTCGACTAACTCTAATTCGATTAATTCTAATTCAATTAAGTCTAATCGATTAATTATAATTCCTTTTATAATCCTACTCACTTTCCGAATATTTTCTTTTATAGTTTTATTTATTTTCTAAATAAATATTCCTTTTATCTTTTTATTTATTCAACAAATATTTCCTTTTCAATCCTATTTATTTATCAAATAAATATTTCCTTTTATAATCTATTTATAAATGTTTTACAATTATTCCCTTTCCAATTCTATTTGTAAATGATTTACAAATACTTCTTTTTCAATTCTATTTGTAAATGGTTTACAAATACTCCCTTTTAAATTCTATTTGTAAATGGTTTACAAATACTTCCTTTTCAATTCTGTTTGTAAATGGTTTACAAATACTTCCTTTTCTATTTCTTTTCACAAATATTCCTTTTCTATTTGTTTTCACAAATATTCCCTTTCTATTTGTTTTCACAAATATTTCCTTTTCTAATTGTTTTCACAAATATTTCCTTTACTATTTGTTATATTTAATTTATAAATAAATATTCCTTTTATCTAATTCTTTGATTTTATAATTTTCTTTTATAAAATTCCTTTCCTTTTGTATATAAAATCCATTGATTTTATATAAGTAATTCATTTGCAAAATACACTTTGAAAATCCCCTTTCTACATCCCAGTATTCCTTACGGAATACCAAATAACAATGATTGATATCAATCAAACACACATAATCAACACAGATTATATATCACATAATATATTACAATATATGAAAAACAGTATTATAAATATTGAGGAATGCAGTTGGATTCCTCTGACCTGTTTTTCCCTGCATCCACAGATGTTAATCAATATAATTAACATTGATTTCATTTCGATATGAAACATTCTGCTAAACAGAATCAATATTTGATTAACGATTTATATATATATCGTTATCTATAATTTCAACCAATACATAAGCAATTCAACCAAACAGTTAACACATAGCAATCAACATATAATTATCAGTTCTAAGAATATGTTATAAAAAATATAACTGTTTAGAGTTGGTGAGTTTTACTCACTTTGGCAGTTCATCGTTAAATAACGATAAACTGTTATTGATTCAGATCAGACAATTTATTTCATTATAAATTGTAACGAGCTCGAATTCACTCCCAGTCAGTTCCATGGTGTAGCTGCCGTCCATACGATCCCAACGGATCTTGTTTCATCAATTTCTGATCATGTATGGATAAGATATAAATTTTACAAGTTAAAAAACCATTTAAATTTTTAAATAACTAAATTTATTCTCGACTGGGCTTTAACCTTTTACTATTGGCCCAAACCCACGTTTCTTTTTTCTAGACCCGCCTCCACATACCTTCTTCTTCCATCGTTCTAAACAACGCAACCTGGAGCCTTAAAAAATCCATTACCATGATTTTCTTGGATCCTCCCTTCATCAATACTCCATTACAATTCAAACCAAATATACCAATAATTATCACCTATACCATCTTCATCCGGCTCGAACTCAAGAAGTAAAACACGTCGCCCAGGCTAACACCGCAACTCACAGTGAAGGCGCGTCAACTTCATGTTCCGATCTTCACCAAAATTGTACGCGATGTGCGATTTTCCATCCCAAGATCAAAAACAAACATGGATCAGTTCATTACTGCTTCAGTCTCGCAGTATTTCTAACCATAGATGCGATGTTGAAAAACCCAACCACAAAATTGACATCGAACACGTTGAAACCCATATAGAAAGGTAGAGAATCTTCTGAGCAACTCAAAGATATATATTTCATGAATTTAGGATTTTTATTTTGATTGTTTTGAATTTTTCAAACTTGTGGTTTGCTGAAGAAAGAATAAGAAAGTAACGGCGGATTTTTTTCTCTTTTGACCAGAGGAAGTAGAGAATTAGGTTAAGGGTTGTGTAGAGGATTATTTATAGGATAAAAAATATTATTTTAATATTCGATTATTATATTTATTTTTACTCCTACGCTATTTGTATTTGTCTTTAAAAATTCCTATGATCACATATCACACCCAAAAATCACGAAAATAGACATACAGCTTCTGTTCGACATTACGAACCCAACCAAACTGGTTTCGTCGAATTCCGACTTCGTTTGCTCACACAGCGTATTTTTAACCATCAAAATACTGATTGTATTTCACATTAAAATCTCGTACGGCCACATACTGACTTCAAAAATCACGAAAATAGAAATCTCGCAATAATTTAATATTGCGGATCCAACAAAATTAGTTTCTTCGAAAACGAAGGTCATTTACAAAACTAGCTATTTTTAAAGCTCTAAATAAACCCTTTTAAATATATAAATATATTTAAAAACAATTAAATTAAGGGGACGGCTATTTGAACACAAAATTAGACATAAAGAGAGAGACACAGAGCTTCAACCTTTGGATCTTTTTGTCTTTATATGGAGAGGTGTAATTCATGGGGTGATCCAATGGTGCAAATCAATTGTGTCACCATTTGTGTCAAAATTTTGTGTCTCTTTAGACTTTCCTTTAAATTAAATATAAATAAATATATATTATCGTATATAAATTCACACAGAATATCGTATAGCTCCAATTGGATTTATAACTCGATATTCAAAATTCCCAGTTATATCGATATTCGATTTATATTTAAAATCCTTTTATAATATAATTAAATCGATATTAATTATAAAGGAACTCCGTAGCGACTTTTTGAAAATTTGATTTGGACATAAATCAAAATCTACACAATGAAATCCTGATTTTTCTCTTCCATTAGAAAAATATACTTCACCAGCTCCGAACGTTTCTTGTTTCCTAGAAATCCGATTTAAAACGGACCTGTATATTCAACTGAAGTTCGAATCGCCAAATTATGAACTGCAGTGCCATTTCGAGCTCGATTTTAATTATAATATAATTATACATTCAAATTGTCGTTCAAATAATATATTCGTTATTCTAATTCAAATTCTAAACTGAATTATATATTTTGAATTGCCCAATTCACATTATATTGTCCATTCACTATTTCCGACTATTTCAGAAATTAAATATATTAATCTATTATTTAATTTAATTAAATATTCACTATTATTTAATTAAACGACCATATAAATCGCTAAAACATTATTTAAATAATTAAATTAATTAATTAATATACCGTAAAAATATGGGATATTACATTCTTCCCCCCTTAAAATAATTTCGTCCTCGAAATTGCTAAGGTAGAAAACAACCCTATTAACTGGGTTAAAAATTAATTTTACTTCTTAAAATTTAGTTTCAACTGAACCAATTTAATTTCCACTAAATATTACTTTATTTCAATTAACGAAAATTTTCAAAAAAACCTAAAAATATTCTAACACCTGAAATTTCTGAAAAAATTCGCCAACACCTCCTTTGTACTGCTCAATCGATATAATTACAACTCGCCTCTCTGGGCCTTCTCCATCCCAAAAGAAAATCAAACAGCCAAGAGGCTTTCCAAATCGGCTCATAAATCACCAAACCCATATATAAATAAATTTGTACCTTTTTGTCGGGCTTATCAACTCCATCACCTCCATATGCTATCAACTCAGCATATACCAATGTTATCCCAGTCAAAACTCTAATCTGTTTTTATCCAAAAATCCAACCATTCGCTTATACCTAAGTCAAATTCCATTTCAAATTCCTATCTCCTAACAAAATTGTATTCGATATCATTCTAATCTAATTCAATTTCAATTACCACTTAATTGATTTCAATTCAATTCCCGCTCGGTTTCACAAATTTCTATTTAAATTTGCTTTTAATTTGAAAAATCTCTTCCTAGGGTTTTTAAACAACTTAGCCTTTTCCAAAAAACAAAATATTCATTTTGGAGTATCAAAACAACTTGTTTTCTCAAAACAATCCAAAAACAAAAATTTTGGTTCCGTCACTTACAACTCGAAAATGAACACTAATGATGTCGCGATTCATCATCAAGGTTATTCCCCAGCTATCGAAGTGAGTTCAATACTATATCACTTTCAAAACCATATCTAAACACTTCCATTTTGAAATTCATTTCAAAATATCCTTTTCAATGCTTGAAAACAATTCAAAATCTCCTTGGATTTTAAAATTCTTATATATTCAATTCAAATCCATTTACAAACACCTTTCCAATTTCCAGGGTTGTAATTTCAATTCTGATTTAAATTGAGATTTAATCCAATTCGATTTCATATATTACACTTATGTGAATTCTGATTGGTTATTTACATAACCGTTCAATTATAATCTTACTCGATTATAATAACAACCAATATATCCAATATATTATAATTCCAATATATATATTTTCTCAATATCAAAATATACTTTGGGCAAAATTATTTTCATTTACCCTCTTTTCAAAACATATCGTGTTGGTTCATTGTATTCGAGTGTTTATAAACTCCTACCAATACAGTGGATCAAACTGATCGACCAGAACCCATAAACAACTTAACCAATAAATCCCCATAATATAAACCCATTTTATATCAAATAATAAATACGTTCACTCGTATATATACACTCAACTCAATTTAGGGTATTACTAACCCCATCTCTAGTGAGTCACGCCACAGAGCTAAGGTAATTACTTAACCTTAAGCTCTGATACCACTGTAACGACCCGGGTTTTCGCGATCCTGAGTAACCGACATAAACTCAATGTCGACTACTCAAGCATCGGAAATGCCGAATAGTCCACGAAATAAATTAAAGGGTGAGGATAAATAAGACAGAAACTCAGAATAGAAGAAGAAGAACATAAACATCAGAGTAAACACGAATCTCACAGCGGAATGAATAAATATATTTCATAACATGACTTTGAAATAAAACAGTATCTGTATACACTACCATTATTAGAGTATAACACTTACAACACAGCGGAAATAACAATCTATATAATCTTGAAGCCTCCTGCTCCATCTCTTCAAGTATCTGTAAATCCCGACTACTTGACTACCCGTACAAAATTGGGCATCCAAGAGTTTAAGGAAATCAAAACAAAATAAACTCCGGGTCAGTCATGTGACTGGGGTAAGCAAACTCAAATCATTTGTTTAACTTTTAAAATCCTTTTGAACCAAAGGATAATCGTAAGACCGATCCACACATAAACACGGATGGTTTTTACCTTACGATAACCCAAATATTTTTCTAAAACGATACTTGTCTGATATTAATATAATGTCTAGATCAAGTAAATAGAAATCTAGCAAAAACACTTTTATCTCACGTTCTACATTTATAAGATACAATCAAAACCGCGGGCTCTTATTGGGGAAAGGATTCCAACTATAACAAGGTATGGATCCACCTTCTGATCAGTGTACTCTAGAAGCGATACACTGGAGTTCAACAAGAACATCTTGCAACTCGGCCACACATGACCGGCCGTTCATTTCGCTTGAATGTTCCGAATATATTATCACCTTATGGTTGTTATACCAACATAACCGTTCCCGGGAGATACAGAATTGAAATAAGTAACAAATATAAATACTCGCTAGATGGTGACAATATACCCTACTTGGGTGCGACCTACGTAGCCATGTTGCCTGCCCGATTTCTGTCATTTCCTAGTTGATGAGGCTTGAGGTCATAACGTATCTTTTAACAGATCACTCCTTCATTTACTTTGAATGCCACATCGTCATACCCATCAAATCACAAATTGATTTCCCCAAAAGTACCACGGGTATAAGCTAAGAGAAACGAATTCCTCCACCACTAACGTAAATACATTTGAAACGATCAACTTACGTGATCTACCATATATACTCTGTCAGACATTCGTCCATACAGGTCGTCCTAGAAATGGACAGACCGAAGGTACTATTCTGTAAATAGGACAGCCCATGCATAACTCCATCTTCAATTATCTTCATCATATTTGATCGCAACGCTAATGCCATACGAAGTGGTTTTCAGATAATATATCTGATCCCGGTCTCTCCGCATTGACAACGAAAATGGTCAAAATCTTCAATAGTCGGTGATTTAACTATCAAAGGAAAACATGTGTGCAAACAACGATATTATTTCCAGATGGAAATTCTATCGAGCAATCATCATTTAACGTTTATCTCTTTAGTTCATTAATTTGTTTATTTCCTATTTCCATATATTCAACATTTCTTATTTTCTAAATTTAGAAAATATACATTATTAATCATTGGAAGACATTTCCGTTTCTTTTCACGTATCACTATTATTCCAGTATTCTTTATCATCAAACATTTCATTTTCTATGATTAGAAAATATCTCTGATTATATTTGGAAAACGTTTCCAAAAGTCATTTATTGGATTTAAACCGATGTTTAAATAAAACGTAGCTATACCAACTCAAACCATTTTACTCATTAACTAAATTCACTTAACCAATCTTCACTACCGAACCTTAACCATTCCTTAGTTAAAAAAGGAGTCAATCAAGTTGGGCTATAACTACCTCTTAGACCTTAACTGATGGGATATGTCCCCATTACGAACACAATGGGATATGTCCCGTAAGCCAATTTGACTGTTACGATAAGTTTTTATTTAAATTAAAATATATAACATTCAATATAGAATTTGAATGTACATTTTAAATTACCGAGACCACGTACTGATTCTAAAAATTCCAGAAAAATTATTTCTAGCTTTGTATTAACGATACGATCCTAACAAAACTAATTTCATCAAATTTGAAGACCGTCTGAAAAATGGCCATTTTCTGGTTGATCCAATCTGACTGAAATTATCAAACACGTTTTCCTTTGCCACGCTCATAGATTAATCCCAAAAATTATGAATTTTGGAATCTAGCGATAATTTGACATTTCGAATCCAACAAAAGTGGTCTCGTCGAAAACGGAGGTCGCTTGCAAAATCGCTATTTTTAAGGGTTATATTTCCATAGCGACTATTCTGAATTTTCAACTGGGTATAACTTTTTATTCTCGCTATGAAATTTGGATTTTTCGGATTCGTTGGAAATATATTTTCAAATAGATTCAAATATTTTTGGCTTCGCTAATTATCCAGTTTATTTTGAATCCTGTACATTCATTTGAAATTTAAAATCGAATTTTAAAACTACTTCGCCATTTCAGGCTCGTTATACAGTTAAAATAAAATTATTCATTTTAACTTCGACGAAAATAAATTTTTAGTCGTTATTATTTAAATAAATTATTTTAAATATTCAAAATTCATTAAAATTTCCAAAATAAAAAATTTAAATTAGTTCTGGTTTTCTGGATTGTTACATTTTATTAGGTGTTTCTTTACATTTTCAATCTGTTATATTGACTGCAATTACACTGGTTGATTCAGAATTTCTGTAAGGCAAATGGTTTAAGACATGTAAACAAAGACTAAGACTATACAGTAGTACACATTAATTTTATATTTGCTTAAACCCATCAAAGTGATGATGTTAGGGAAAGAAAAAGAAGTATCAAAGCACACGAGTTAAAAAAGGCCAAAACCAGCCTAAATTAACTTTATTTTCTCTATTTCATCATTTATATTATCGTACTGCACAATCATTTAGTGGTGATTTTGATTGACGGTGACCAATAATGATGGAACTATAGCCGGTGACCTAAACTCTTTGCCACCATCCGAGAACCAAAACCAGTGGCAACATCCATTTGTAGGTAGATGTCGTAATAAGTTACTAAACTGTGATTACCCGTTTGTTTAGTATGTATATGTTTGTGCATTCCGTGTTTGCTGCATTTGATGAAATTTATATTTGGTTTATGCTGCTGTGAGAGGTAATGTTATTCTAAATGAGTGGCTTACGTCTATGTAACACGTGAATACCATATACATGCAACATGAGGTCACAATTACATAAAATATTATGCTACTTAATTATTTGATGATCTCCCTTGCGATCCAATATTGTTGCTTCAATAAACGTGCACCTTACATGTATGAACCAAGGCTTCAGCCATTTATCCACACATGTAGATTGGGAATAATCATACAATGGATGTTGCAGCTGTAGTGTTCTATGCCATTACACAGAACGCTACACCACAAATTATCAAACCAACATTAGACTTAATTGTAGTCACATTTACTCATATATGAATATTATTCACTTGAACCTGTTTTTGAATATAACCACTAAAGTTAATATGAAAACGGATGCCCACCATCTATAATATTCCTTATCCTCCTAGCCAGCTTAAATTGCATTCTGAGTTTTTAGAATTTTGGATGCTTATATGTAAGACTTCAAGTTTAGCACTGCCTTTGTCAAAACAGTCTATTATTTCACTTATCTTATATATAATGCAAAACCTTGGTCAAACTAGTCAAAGTGAATCCTTTTTTGAGATGCCCAAACTATTCTTTAAGATTTCCAATTATAGAGAGGGCGGTTCAGTTATCTTCGTACAAGCTAGCTCAATTTTCATGTTAAAAAACCACCATGCATCTTAGTTTATTTTTGCCCATGTTTTCCATTTCACAAATTAAATAAAGGTATCCCTTTTCAAGCATTAAACACAAAAACGATCTTCATATCCTCCAAGTATCTTTCTTTGACAACTTTTGCCACATTATGATAAAGTAGAGCATAAATGTGACTGGAAAAGCAAATAAAGATTTCAAAGACTCTTATTAAAGTCGAAAAATTTCTTTTCCAAAGGTTTTTTTTCCTTATTTTGAAGATTGGATACTGATATGTCTTTAAATTAGAAGTTATCTACATAATTGAATTTATTTAGACTATCAAAGACAATCATCGAGTGCATTTAGCTAATTTTATGATTCCATTATTTTTAATATTAGCTGTGATTTTGTATTCATGCTTGGTAATAGTAAATTAAACTGTCTAAGACTACAGATTTAAGTTATGTATGTTACACTCCTTATCTAATGAAAATGCATTGATTTATAATAAGGTCAAGGTACAAAAAGCACCCTGATGAAAATGATGTATATCAATAGTTTATGAAGAGGGAGACATGAAGACGTTGGCATTTGGAAGAAAGGTGCATTTTCGTCATGCTACCTTATATAATCCTGGCTTTCTTTGTCTATGTAACGACCCGGATTTCACCCGACCCCAATACGATCGCAAGATCGATTTGAGACCGTTCAAAACCCGCATACGTTAACTTTGGGCATACAACACATCAGAAACAACAACACAGACTTTTATAACATCAATAATAAATGTTACATCAGAGTACAGAATATATCAGAGTACATCGATAAATAATACAGCGAAAGATACATTTACAATAAATTAAATATATTGCAGCGAAATTAATCTCAGCGGAAGGCCATCAATATTCTGGACCCATCTTCAGACTTCAAATTCAGGATCCTACTTAACTATATCTGCAAAAAGCTATTCGACTGCCCGTGTGGAAAGAGGGCACCCAAGTTTGCAAAGTGAAGCAAACTACAGGTCAGCCGTGGGACTGGTGTGAGAATTCTTAACTTAACCTATCTAATAAGTAGGCTAATCACAGGAGCACGCCGCTAACGCGGAACGGGTTTACTCCATTGGATTGCCAATGCATAATTAAAGTAAATCATCAAATAACGTAATGCTTTTTAGAAAAATGAAACCATTATAAGACCCAGGCCCCATCACACAACGCAACGCACACCAGAGGATAGGGTTTTACCTTATAATGGTCAAAAGATGCTTGATACGTAAAAACGATATTATTATTAGTGTGTATATATATTTAAAACATTTCAATATAAATGTATTAATCTTAGACGGCATAGTACCCCATCCTACTATGTCGCCATACTAGTTATACAATCGAAAACGAGATGTCGTATTGGAGATTTGTTTTTCCATCATGAGTCAAGGCTAGGGAGGAGCTCCTTCCGATTCGAGACACTCTAGCAAATACCTCAGGATCACACCTATGGGCAACCCTAGGATAGCTGCAGGGTCGTTCCACTCCGAAGGGTCGTGGATTAGTTATACCTGAACACACGTTTCCCGGTCCATTTGGACCTATAATATGGCCACTAACAACCTATAAAAACACGAGGTACCTCAAAATCCATCATCTACATAAGTAAAATGTCGGGCCATGTTAAAGCCCAAACATCACTTCTAGCTAGAAAGATAACGTGTGTACTCCCTGCGTTCCCTTCTCCCGTTTTAGACTCATATCGGGGTGTGAGGCTCATGCGGTTACGCTATACACAAAGCTATGCCTAAAGAGACTGTGCTTTGATCATCAACCACAAGGCCCTCTTTTCAACAAAGCCTTGATCATTTGCATCTTAGCATGTCACATTGTCAGACCCTACCATATTATTGATCATCTACCAATATACATATAACCTCTAAGCTCATACGTCTTAGAGAAGGGTGATAAGTAAAGAATAAATTCTTCACCACCAAACAGAAATATTTAATCAGTAGCGTTCAACAAATACAGCAGGAAGGAATACAATGTCAGACACACAATCCATTTACAAGTCCGCTCTGGGTCTGAGCGAAACAACGTGTCCGTCGATCTCCAAATGCGTTTGGACGATCATTACTAAATACCTTGCCTTGGAAGGCCAATCCCAATTCAAGATACCAGTCATCATCATCCCAACGATGTGAAAACCTTCGGTCTCCAATCACCGTCTTCATCTTCGACTCTTGATCGTCATGATGATTATTCAGAATGGGTTCAACCCGGTCTTTCTGAATAACTCATGTACTTTGGGATTAAAAAGCAAATATTGGAAAATCACACATTACGCCACATTCCAACTCAGAATATTCTTTTAATAAGATATTCGTATTAGAAGATTCTCATTAATTTTATCAAAGATAACCTCTGAAAATAAAATCTATAAATCAATTTCCAAAATATGAAATTCCACAGAAATCAAATCAATACATAATCGATATAAATTTTTGTATCGGACTAATAATATAAATGGAATAACGGCAAAGCCTCTTAAATTCCATATATAATATCGGTCTTCTTTTACAGAAGCCCATTTCGATTATTACCAATCGAATTTCCACTTAATTCCTATTTAATATATTAAATTGGAAAAACTTGATTTTTAGAAAATGCCTTTTTAAATCTATAAAATAGATTCATAAGTTCCAAATAATAATTTCAATGTAAATTGTATTAAAGGACAAATGTCGTTTAAAACATCGTCCACGATAAATCCTCTTCACGTCTCAATTTATTTCATATCACAAAATATAATTGCAAATGCTAGTAATCTTTTAAAAACATATTTTAAAATAATCATAAAAATATTCTTTATATAAAGACTCTAAATGAGAAGTATTCTTTATATTACAAATTCTTTCTTTTACAAATATTCTTTGTTTTAACATATAGTTGATTAAAAATATATCATGAAATTATATGCACTTTATATAAAAAGGATTTCTAATGTAAAAATATTCTTATTTAAAAGAACACCTGAATCGAAATGCGACTCAAACGTTTACCATATAATTTGGATTATATGGATTTCACACACATCATCAAATCATCCATCTACATCCAAAGTGTAAATTCCACTGTGTAAGCGTTAAAATTAAACAATAACGCTCATCGCAGCCTGTCGATCTAACGATCAACATACAACTAAATATTGGGATTAGTGTATATAAATTTTCATCCCAACACCCGTGTGGGGTTTCAACCAACAAACAAATAATAAGCTAATTTGTGCACTTGGGCGATGTGTGAAAAATTATCGTCCCAATCACATACACAAGTCGGGTAACTTGTGAATGGAAGTGTAATACACAATACCTATAATGATGACAAGAAAATATCTCTATTGCAATGAATGAATAAGCATAATAACTTTGTCTCTATTGACAATTTCTATTCCGCTAGTTTAAACTCAAGCAAATATGGTTATATTGTTTTGGTAATTCTAATAAGGCAAAATGATAAATATTTTGGTTTAACTAACCTATCTTGACAAGTATATATCTTGCCAAACATATATATACATATATATATACAAATTGCTTCAACTAATTCATTTTGACAAAAATGAATATTTCTGACAAAATGTCTATTTGGTTTAACTAATATAAATTGACTAAAATAAATAATTATTTTCAACAAATGTAAATTGATAAAAGTAAATATTTTGTTATTAACTAGTATAAATTGACAAAGGTGTATATTTCATTTTAACTAATCAATTTGACAAAAACGCATATTTTGTTTCCACTAGTATAAATTGATCATTTCAACTAGTATAAATTGACAAAAGTAATTATTTTATTTTAATAATCAAGTTTGGCAAAAATGTTTATTTCATTTTTATGTTGGCAAAAAATGTAACTTTTATTTTTGATGTTATATTGCATTGTGGAATGCAAATAAAAGAACAAACTTGATTTTCAAAGTATATTTACATTTGTGAATGTAAAAAGAGCAAATTTTATTTTCAATATATATTTGCATTTGTGAATGCAAATAAAAGGGCAAACTCTATTTTCAAAATATATTTGCATTAGGGAATGCAGATAAAAGAACAATTTATGTTTTAATGTATATTTGCATTAGAGAATGCAAATAAAAGAATAAACTTTAATTTCCATGTATATTTTCATTAGTGATTCAAAATAAAAGAACAATTTTCCTTTTAAAATATATTTGCCTTAATGAGTGCAAATAAAAGAACTAATTTCATTTTCAATGTATTTTTACATTTGTGAATGTAAATAAAAGAATAAATTTTATTTTCAATGTATGTTTGCATTAGTGAATGCAAATAAAAGATTGAACTCAAAATTTCAATTCTAGAATAACATAAAAAGGCTATTTCATTGTTTTACACTTTTCTATGTGTTCTAATAACAAATAAAAGAATATTTTATTTGTTTATACTTTTCTATACATTCTAATAACATATAAAAGAATATTTTATATGTAAATATTTTTCTATGTATTCTAATGTCAAATAAAAGTGAATTTTATTTGTATAATAAATTCTAATTTGTAAATGACAAATAAAAAGTAGATTTTATTCATCTAATAAATTCTGAGTTTCAAATGACAAATAAAAAGTGAATTTTATTTGTGCAACAAATTCTAAGTTTCAAGTGACAAATAAAAGTGGATTTTATTTGTGCAACAGATACTAAGTATATATTTGTGTTGTAGCATGTATATAAAAAGATGGACTTTATTTCTATGACATATTTGTATGGAAAAATACAAATAAAAAGATGAACTTAATTTCTATGTTATATTTGTATTGAAAAATACAAACAAAAAGATCAACTTTATTTCTATGTTATATTTGTAGTAAGAACACAAGTCAAATTATAATTTATCTTCCTATGCTGTGTTTGTGTTAGAGAACACAGAATAAAGGCAATTTATGTTCCTATGTAATATTTGTGTTAAGAAACACAAATAAGACAATTTATTTTCTTATGTACATGTGCATTGAAAAATGCATATATAAAGATAATTCATTTTCTAAGTTATATTTGTGTTGAAAAACACAAATAAAAATAATAATTCATTTTCTGAGTTACACTTGTGTTGAAAAACACAAATAAAAAGATACTTCATTTGCTAAGTGTATATTTGTGTTAAGAACACAAATAAAAAGAAACAATTCAATTTCTATGTTAATATTTGTGTTAAGGGACAAAAATTAAAAAGACATTCATTATTCTATGTGTATTTGTGTTAAGAACACAAATGAAAAGATGATTCATGTTCTATGTTTATGTTAAGAACACAAATATAAAGATAATTCATCTTTGTGATCTTATTTTCTATGTAATATTTGCATTGAAAAAAATGCAAATAAATAGATAATTCATATTCTAAGTTTTATTTGTGTTGGTAAACACAAATAAAAAGATAATTCTTATGCTGAGTTATATTTGTGTTGAAAAAAAAACACACAAATAAAAAATAACAATAACTATTCATTTCTATGTATATATTTATGCTGAAAAACACAAATAAAAGAATGGTTCTTTTCTATGTTATTATTTGTGACGAAAAACACAAATAAAAGAATGGTTCCTCTTTCTCAAATAAAATGTAAACACTTATGTGTTTTTCTCAAATATTACTTTTAATTAACAAATACAATGTAAATAAAGTTTTGTTTTATAAACATGGTTTGAATATCAACAATAAAATTTAATATTTTATAATTATTCTAATTCTATAACATCCTATGTTTTAAGGTGACAGAAAAAAAAGAAATTTTTTACTGTCATACACAAATCTGTTCTTAATGTAAACAAATAAAAGTAAGATTTTATTTGTTAACCAATTTCTGTTGTTCAATTTCAGATAAAAATAATATTTTAACAATATAAAATAAGTTAGAACAATTAGATCCAATAGCAAATAAAATTCAACAATATATGCAATCTCAATCATGGACAACAGAACACACCACAAGCGACAACCAATAATTTATACAACACAGAACATTTCGGATCCGAACTAATATCACAATACAACTATTTTAAAGCGAGAAAAATAATTGATAATTAATTAAATAATAAAATTCAGAATTCTCACTTTGATATGGCTGAAAATTCGACTGTCTCGGATTCAGCTCTGGTCTGCGCCATCGCGAAGATCTCGGAAAGACGAGTCCAACGCAACTTACGGTTCGTCAATCGACCCTCGTATGAAAGAGATATTGATTTTTAAAGATTGCATAAATTAAATATTAAATAAATAAAATAATATTAAAATAATACTTCTTCTTCTTCGTTGCTCCAGGACACGCCGAACCCATCTCAACCTCCAATCCTCCTACGCGCGTCCCCCTAGGGTCACCCAGGCGCCGATCAAACTCCGCCACTCCGAAGCTCCGCCCGCGAGCCACCACCGCCCAGAAGCCCAGCCAACTCGGCCCCCTCCTCACCTCGAAATCCGAACCCGAACGCGACCACTTCCTCGCCAGAATTCGCGAAATCCGTGCACCAAAACCCGATCTTAACTGTACGGATTTGTAAAGCTCTCCGTCCTCTTCGATTTGATACATAGTTTGTAGATTTTCACTGAACGGATTGGAAGGAATTAACGTTTGAAGTTGGGATGTTTCTGGCCATTGTTTTAAGGGGTAGGCGGCGGCTATGAATTAGGATTAGGGTTTTATTTTTTTATTTTTTTATTATTAGAAAATGTGTTATAAAGGTGAAAATGCGGGCTGGCTCCGAATTGGGCTTGCTTACTGTCGATCTTAACGTTTTGAGGCCTTCTGAACGCAATGGGATGGGTCTCGGGGTCCAATTCCGAAATCTGTAGAAAATTTTATTTAAAATCCCATTAAAAATTAATTAATTAAATATTGACCGTACATATAAATATGCCGGGGCCACATACGACCTCAGAAAATTTTAGAAAAATTATTTTTAGCTTTTTATGACGATACGATTCTAACGGGACTAATTTCAACGAATTTTGAGACTGTTTGAAAAATGGCTATTTTAAAGGCGTTTAAATTTAACTAAAATAGTCAAAACACATTTTCTTTTACCACGCTCACATATTAATTCGAAAAATTCTGAAAATTGAAATCTAGCAATAATTTGACATTCCGGTTCCAACAAAAGTGGTTTCGTCGAAAACGGAGGTCGTTTGAAAATTGACTATTTTCAAGGGCTATATATTTAACATTAAAAATACATTTTTAAACAAATAATTTCTGAAACTCAAAATATATAAGTGTCTATGCTTTTTAAATGCAGAAACATCATTCCAGACTCAATGGAAGTGGTTTCGAATCGAAATTCCTTCATATGTGAAAAGTAGCCCTTTGGGCCATATATATTATATATATAAATTCTACAGCGACCTTTCTAAAAATTGAATTGGCCATAACTTTTGATTTCCGCTATGAAATTTCAATTTTTCAGATTTGTTAGAAAGATATGATTAAACAGATTTAAATATTTCTGGTTTCACCCAATTCTGATTTATTTTGAATCGTGTACAACCAGTTAAAGTTCAAAATCAAATTTTAAAACTACCGCGCCATTTCTAACTCCATTTATATTTAAAATTAAATTTATTTGTTCTAACTTCGATAAAAATAAATTCTAGCCATTATTATTAATAATAAATTATATTATATCCTCAAAATTCATTAAAATTTTCTAAAATAATTTTTTTAAATTGGTTCAGAATTTGCGAGTTGTTTCAATCTCCCCCACTTAAAATGTTTTCGTCCTCGAAAAGGAAATGAAGCTAAAGTTGTTTATTTAACTAATTTAATTTTCATTCTTTAATTGTTTAATCATTTTATTAGCTGAATTCATATTCACACAACACAATCATCAATCAATTAGTTGATTAAATTTTCAAAAATATATAAATTTAATATTTTCAAAAAACATATTTTCTAAAATCGAATTATATATATAATAACAAGTACGCTAATTATGAACTCTTCTTCACTTTGACTCATTCTAGGGCATTGCTAACCCCATCTCTAATGAGTATTCTCATTTTGGATACTGCTGATCCTATCTCTAATGAGTATTCTAATTGGATATTACTAATCCAACCTCTGATGAGTCTTCTGTTCAGTTCTAATGAATTGTATCCCAAAGATTTGAGCTAACCTGAGCTCTGATACCAGCTGTAACGACCCGGATTTCACCCGACCCCAATACGATCGCAAGATCGATTTGAGACCGTTCAAAACCCGCATATGTTAACTTTGGGCATACAACACATCAGAAACAAAAACACAGACTTTTATAACATCAATAATAAATGTTACATCAGAGTACAGAATATATCAGAGTACATCGATAAATAATACAGCGGAAGATACATTTACAATAAATTAAATACATTGCAGTGAAATTAATCTCAGCGGAAGGCCATCAATATTCTGGATCCAGCTCCAGACTTTAAATTCAGGATCCTGCTTAACTATATCTGCAAAAAGCTACTCGACTGCCTGTGTGGAAAGAGGGCACCCGAGTTTGCAAAGTGAAGCAAACTACAGGTCAGTCATGGGACTGGTGTGAGAATTCTTAACTTAACCTATCTAATAAGTAGGCTAATCACAGGACACGCCGCTAACGCGGAACGGGTTTACTCCATTGGATTGCCAGTGCATAATTAAAGTAAATCGTCAAATAACGTAATGCTTTTTAGAAAAATGAAACCATTATAATGTAATAACCCGGAAATCCGAGCCAGTTTAAATTTTTTATTTTGGCAATTTTAGCGAATTTTGATTATTTAAAATGAATTATTTTAAATAATAACGACGAGAAGTTTATTTTGAATAGAATTCGAACGTATATATTATATCGATCGTCGTTGGAATATAAATATTTATTTATAAATATAAAAGGAATTGAAAATGGCACGGTAGTTCGATAATTCGATTTCAAATTTCAAATGGATGTGCAGGATTCAAAATAAACCGGATTTTATTGAAACCAAAAATAATAGAATCTAATTGTGACTCTCTTTCCAACGAACCCGAAAAATCGAAATTTCATAGCGGGAATCAAAAGATATGTCCAGTTGAAAATTCTGAATAGTCGCTATGAAATTCAGGCCCTTAAAAAATGGAAATTTTGCAAACGACCTCGGATTTCGACGAAACCACTTTTGTTGGATCCGTGATGTCAAGTTATTGCTGGGTTTCAAATTTCATAATTTTTCGAATCAATATGTGAGCGTGGCAAAGGAAAACGCGTTTGACCAGTTTTAGTTGATTTTAATCGACTGGAAAATGGCCATTTTTCAAACGGTCTCAGAATTCGATGAAATTAGTTTTGTTAGGACCGTATCGTCAATACGAAGCTAGAAAATATTTTTTGGGAATTTTTCATGTTAGTATGTGACCCCGGTAAATTGAAATGCGCGTTCAAATTCAATATATAGAGTTATATGTTGATTTTGACGAAAACTGATCGAAACGATCGAATCAGCCTACAATACATATCCCATTGTGTTTGGAATGGGGTAATTAGCTATGGACGACAGGCAGTGGGTTCGATTTCGAGTTCGAAAATAAAAGTTGCTTTTTGAAATTAAATAATTAAATAAAAAAAATATATACTCTCTCCTCTTCTTACCTTCCCTCTGCCCCCCTGATTTCAGTTTTTCGACAGAAGAAAAAAGAAAAAAAGGGGGGGCGGAGCCCTAACGCGCAGCCACCGTGGCCACGGTTGGCCACCGCTGCCCCCAAGATGCTGCGCCGCCTTCTTCTCCTTTCCCCCCTATCGCAGCCGACCGCGACCTCCTTCCCCCCACCTCGAATGACGCGCGCGATGACCACAAAGGCCCTCCTCCACCCCATCGCCTCCTACCCCTTCTTCCCTTAAAAATTCGACACCCTAGCACCTAAAGCCCTAACCGCAGGCCAGTGAACCACCCCGCCACCACCCGGTTCCGATGCCACCTCGGCGAGCAGCCCCTTCACTAATCCGACGCAGCCATTACCCCCTTTCACTTCCTCAAACGTTGTAAGTTTTTATGACTTGTTTTATTCTTTTTCATTTCTTTTTCTTTCTTCTTTTCTCTCTTTTCTTTTAGTAATAAAAACTGATTTTTTTTCTTTTTGTAATAAAACCTGATTTTTAGTTAGTAAAAATAGAATTGATTTGTTTTAAAAATGTAGAAAAAGCATAGGTTGAAAATAAAATATACATTGATTTAGAAATATAAATAGAAAAGGGTAAATTTTTATAACTTGAAAAGATTTGATTTTTATAATCGAAAAAAATTCGATTTTTATATATTGAATAGCAAAGTAAAAATTCGATTTTTATATATTGAATAGCAAAGTAAAAATTTGATTTTTTATATATTGAATAGCAAAGTAAAAATTCGATTTTTATATATTGAATAGCAAAGTAAAAATTCGATATTTATATATTGAATAGCAAAGTAAAAAAAATTCGATTTTTATATATTGAATAGCAAAGTAAAAATTCGGTTTTTATATATTGAATAGCGAAGTAAAAATTCGATTTTTATATATTGAATAGCGAATTAAAAATTCGATTTTTACATATGTAGAGAATACGGGCAAAGGAAGTGACAAGAGGCGAGAACGGCGAAGATTTCTACATAAGAAGAGTCATGGGATTGAATTAGCTATCTGTGAGAACTTCTCACCTTTAATTTAATTTTTCTAGTTGAAATATATATTAGGATGCAGACGGTGTTTAGTAGCACCCGACACCCGTCGTCCACAGACCATGGATGGCTTGTATGCTTGTTTGTTTGATTTTGATGTGTAGTTGATTGTGTGATGTGATGTGAAATGAAATAAAATATTATATAGTTAGAAATATTTTATAGTTAAAAATAGAATTTTTAACATGTATATGAAATGAAATAAAAATAAACAAATCGGACGATTTGTTTATATACACACATTTGACTGATATTGATTGGGACGATAAATTTTACACATCGCCCAACTGCACAAATAAAATCTGTGTTTGATTGTTTGAAACCCCACACAGGTATCGGGATGATATTTGACGTACACTAATCCCGATTGTTTAGTTGTATGTCGATTGATTGATTGACAGACTGTTATAAGCGTTAAATATTTATATTCAATGCTTATACAGTGTAGATTGCACTTTGGATGATGGTTGATTATTCATCGTTGTTATTGTATACATGTGTTGTAGAAAATCCATATAATTAACATTATATGGTAATTGATTGGGCCTCATTCCAGTTTTGAATAAAGAAATATTTGGATAGAAATATTTGAATAGAAATATTTGAAAAAGAAATATTGGGAATAGAATATTTGAAAGCCGTGTTGATTAGATTGACGCCATTTTGACGTGAACGATATTTATATCGATTTTATTCATTTTATAATGAATATCAAAAGTGATTTCAAAAATCTGATATTTTGAAAAGAATGGAAATTCGAATTAAATTGAATAGAAATGAATTCGAATTGAAACTGAATAGAAATGAATTCGAATTGAAATTGAATTGAATTGAAAACGAACTGAAATTGAATCAGAAATCAATTTGAATTGAAATCGATTTGAAATGAATTTAAAACGAATTTATACTGGAATATTCAATTTTGATTTGAAATTGAATATGAAGTTGAAACCGTTTTGAAAATGAATTTAAAACGATTTATAAAATTCGTTTCGAAAGGAAATCAACAAAGTATATATTATATATATTATATATATAATATAATGGCCTGAATAGAACGCGCTGCGCCGCGGTAGTTCGCGAATTTCGACCATTGACTTCGAACGGATATTGCGGGAGATCCGACCGTCGGATTCTCCTAAAACCGGAACCGTTGGGTTCGTATCGAAAAGAGCTTTTTAGCGAATATTAGAAACTAGAAATCTAACGGTTGGATTTGGAATTATGTCCAAATCAAATTTGGAAAAGGTCGCTATAAGTGCAGTTCGATGGCCGTTGATGGAAATCGACTGTACGGGCCTTGATAAAATTATTAAAAATAGTAATAATTTGTGCGAAATCATAAGAAATGATTTGGGAAGAAATGGGATGAAAAACTCCATATTTGAAAAGATAAAAATAGTTTTTTTATCGAAATGAACTAGTTTTGAACTAGAATTATAATTCTATTTATTTTTAAATAAATAAATTGGATTTGAAATGGTTTTGAAAATAACCAGAATTTCCAATAATTATATTGGAATGGATTTGAATCGAAAGTGTCTTTGGAATATTTCGATGTTGGATTTCGTGATGATACAGATATCGTTATGGGAATTTGAATATATATCGTTATTTCCAATACGATATTTGTTGGTCGTAGAATTTGATATTGAATATAAGCCAGTATATTTTCTATTCAGAGCCTTGTATTTAATATCAAATGTGATTTGGGTTTATCGTGAATGGTGTCTTTATTAACACTGTTCTTGAACCCAGTTGAGAAAAGATTAAATCTTTTTATTTAGATTTAATGAAGTGTACCAATTAAATGATATTTAATTGAAATTGAATTGGTATTGATTTTTGCGTTTATCGTGAACTGTGTTTTAAATAACACTTGTTCTTTAACCCGATAATTAATGGAATGTGATTTTGGGTTTATCGTGAACCGTGTTTTAAAATAACACTGATTCTTTAACCCAGTTATAGATTAAAACTAAGTGGAGTTTTAATGAATCTTTAATTAGATTGAAATGATCGAGAATGGAGTATCACCAGTTTTGCTCCAGGCGATAGTTAAATCTTTAATTAAATTTGAACGTGAAATGGTAATTGAATTTACCGATAACACCGTGGTATTAGATATGAATTAGGACCAGTTTTACTTCATGGGATGAATAGGTTGGGATTGGGAAATAAAATAAATGATTATTCCGGTGTGATTCGCTAATCCCGACTAGTTTGAATTGATATTCAAAGGAGATTAAAGAATAAATTTAAAGAATTTATCTTTGATAAAATTAATGGGAACCATTCCCAAAATATAAGAATATTTGAATAAAAGAATATTCTGAATTGGAATGAGGCGTATGTTGTGTTTGTGTAACACGTGTTTATTATATATATACGCGAGTTGTTCAGAAAGACCGGGTTTATCCCATTCTGAATAACTGATTCGACGTGATGTCGAGGATGAAGACGGTGGTTGAAGACCAGAGGTCTTCACGTCGTTTGGGTAATTACTGATGATCTTGATTGGGCTGTACACCCAAGAAGATGGAAACAGTTGGTGATCGTCCAGACGTACTTGGAGATTGATGGATATGCGGGGTACTAGGTGCCTCCGGTTTCGTTCAGACCCAGAACGGACTTGTAAATGGACTGTGTGTCAGACATTGGATTTTAGTCTGTGTGATTGATTTCTATTAAATATATATCTGTTTGGCGGCGGAGAATTTATTCTCTTGCTTAACGCCCTTTTCTGAGACGTACGAGCTCAGAGGTTATATATTGATGGATATCAAACGCATGGAGTGAATTGCCTGTGTGGCATGCCTAAGTGGCAATTGATCAAGGCTTCTGTTGAAAAGCAAAGTCTTGTGGTGATGATCAAAGCACGGCCTGTGTGGCATAGCTTTGTGTAACGTGAATTCGCGAGCCTCGCACCCCGGTTATGAACCAAAACAGGAGAAGGACCTCAGGGAGGGCATGCGTTTCTTTCTAGTTAGAAGTGGCGTCAGTGGTTTTACACGCCCTGACGAGTTTGACTTATGTGGTTGTTGCTGTTGCGAGGCACCTCGGTTAGATCGGACGATCCGGGTCCGATGGAGTCATTCGTTGGCTCATTTACGCCCCATAGGGCGGGGAAACACAGTGTTCAGGCATTTTAATCCACATCAGTGGACCGGCCCTGACGATCCAAGGGTCAATGCGCTCTGACCCTGAGGCTCGAGCTAGAGAGTCTCGAAGTCGGTGAGGACTATCTTTTTCCTCGGTTCATAGATGGAAATCCAATTTACAAATACGTGACATTTGCGGTTTTATTTGTAGAGCCTAGTATTGGCGACATGATATATGGTACCCATGCCGCCTATGATTGATATTTATGATTTGAAGTTGGTTTATACACTATGCACTTATAATAGTATTAAATGATTTGTTTTAAACGTACTAAGCATGTTTGGCTATTATAAGGGAAAACCCCATCCCCCGGCTTGCGTTGCATTGTGTGATAGGACCTGGGTCTTATAACAACTTCATTTTTCCAAAAAGCATTGCACTGTTTTGTTATATGCACTGGTATTCTTGGTAGGAAACCCGTTCCGTGTTATACGGCGTGGTCCCTTGATATATCTGATTTAAAGTAAAGTTTTAAATAACTGTTTTAGTTCTCCCACCAGTCCCATGACTGACCTGGAGTTTATTGTTTTAACCTAAACTCTGGGTGCCCTTATTTTGATACGGGCAGCTAGTAGTTTTGGTTTTGCAGATTTATATTCACAGGATCCTGGTTTACAGTTGGAACGATATCCGTAAAGCTTTGTATCCGTATATCTCCTTCAATTGTGTATTGCATTATTTTCTGCTGCGATGTATTTAAATGTAATTTAAATCTCTGATATTTCTGTGTAATATTTATTCATACTCTGTATATTCCTGTATTCTGGTGGAATTGTTGTAATATACAATGAAATGTTCTCCCGTCTGCGTTTTGTTGTGGCTTGTTCTCGAACTATCCGCGCTTTCCTCACCGGGGAAGTTCTAGGGTCTTCATTTTGGTATCAGAGCTTTGGTTTACAAAGCTCAGAGAACAAGGCACATTAGAACCATACGAAAGAATTCATCAGAAACTGGATTAGTAATATCCAATGGGAATGACTCGTTAGAGATAGGATCAGTAGTATCCTAGAACGAGTGTGAAGAGTATATTTTTAAAGTGAAGACAAATTTTGTTTTGAAAATTTAAATCAATTATTCGTATTTGATTATTTATTTGTATTGATTTGGACAGTCCAGTATATAAAGATTTTGCATATACGCCTTGCAAACGTGTATTTGAAGTTTTAATATACTGGATAGATATAGAATTACACTCTAGTCGCCCGGGGGTGATTCTGATGATTGATATATCATCATCAGAATTTATATTCGAGTGACGAACGTGTAATATATATATATTTCCTATTGACTGGTGTGAGAACCAAAACTAGATAGGGCTTATTGTTGTGATTTGGCATCAAAAATGTGATTTTTGACTATATATCAAAGTTATGAATTTCAAAAGCTAATCAACTAATTGATTGATGGTTGTGTTGTTTGATTATTGTTTGTTAATTGAAATTTTGAACCATATAGCCAAATTGTATCAAATATTGAATTGTATTGAAAATTGGTCGCATTTGCTTGCATATACATGTACTTACATTGAACAGGTCATAACAAGGAGGCTAGAGCAGAAGAATAAAATTTGTTTGACCGACAAATAGGTACATGTTTATCATAATTTACTGTTTTGTTTGGGTGATGATGATTTTATGAGCCGATTGGCTAGCCGCTTGGCTTTTTCTTTTTCTTTTTGAGATCAGAAGGCCTGTATGGCAATTTCGGGATTTTCCCGTTGCTCCCGGTGCAGAGGAGGTTATGGCGAAATTTTTCGAAAATTTAGGGTGTTAGCCAAATTTTTGAATTTTTTGAAAAGTTCTTAGAAACTGAAAAGTTGAAGAACTTAAGCCGTAATGAAAATAATGGAAGTTGAGTTGATTTGTTACACAACTTTCGGCTTCTTTCCTTTTCGGGGACGAAAAGTTTTAAGTGGGGGAGATTGTAATAACCTGGAAATCTTAGCCAGTTTAAATTTTTTATTTTGGAAAATTTAGCGAATTTTGATTATTTAAAATGAATTATTTTAAATAATAACGACGAGAAGTTTATTTTGAATAGAATTCGAACGTATATATTATATCGATCGTCGTTGGAATATAAATATTTATTTATAAATATAAAAGGAATTGAAAATGGCGCGGTAGTTCGATAATTCGATTTCAAATTTCAAATGGATGTGCAGGATTCAAAATAAACCGGATTTTAGTGAAACCAAAAATAATAGAATCTAATTGTGACTCTCTTTCCAACGAACCCGAAAAATCGAAATTTCATAGCGGGAATCAAAAGATATGTCCAGTTGAAAATTCTGAATAGTCGCTATGAAATTCAGGCCCTTAAAAAATGGAAATTTTGCAAACGACCGCGGATTTCGATGAAACCACTTTTGTTGGATCCGTGATGTCAAGTTATTGCTAGGTTTCAAATTTCATAATTTTTTGAATCAATATGTGAGCGTGGAAAAGGAAAACGCGTTTGACCAGTTTTAGTTAATTTTAATCGACTGGAAAATGGCCATTTTTCAAACGGTCTCAGAATTCGACAAAATTAGTTTTGTTAGGACCGTACCGTCAATACGAAGCTAGAAAATATTTTTTGGGAATTTTTCATGTTAGTATGTGACCCCGGTAAATTGAAATGCGCGTTCAAATTCAATATATAGAGTTATATGTTGATTTTGACGAAAACTGATCAAAACGATCGAATCAGCCTACGATACATATCCCATTGTGTTTGGAATGGGGTAATTAGCTATGGATGACAGGCAGTGGGTTCGATTTCGAGTTCGAAAATAAAAGTTGCTTTTTGAAATTAAATAATAAAAAAAAAATACTCTCTCCTCTTCTTACCTTCCCTCTGCCCCCCCCATTTCAGTTTTTCGACAGAAGAAAGAAAAAAAAAAAGGGGGCGGAGCCCTAACGCGCAGCCACCGTGGCCACGGTTGGCCACCGCGCCCCCCCAAGATGCCGCGTCACCTTCTTCTACTTCCCCCCCCATCGCAGCCGACCGCGACCTCCTTCCCCCACCCCCGCCCCCCCCCCCCCCCCCACCTCGAACGACGCGCGCAACGATCACGAAGGCCCTCCTCCACCCCATCGCCTCCTCCCCCTTCTTCCCTTAAAAATCCGACGCCCTAGCACCTAAAGCCCTAACCGCAGGCCAGTGAACCACCCCGCCACCACCCGGTTCCGATGCCACCTCGGCGAGCAGCCCCTCCACCAATCCAACGCAGCCATTACCCCCTTTCACTTCCTCAAACGTTGTAAGTTTTTATGACTTGTTTTATTCTTTTTCCTTTCTTTTTCTTTCTTCTTTTCTCTCTTTTCTTTTAGTAATAAAAACTGATTTTTTTCTTTTAGTAATAAAACCTGATTTTTAGTAAGTAAAAATAGAATTGATTTGTTTTAAAAATGTAGAAAAAGCATAGGTTGAAAATAAAATATACATTGATTAAGAAATATAAATAGAAAAGGGTAAATTTTTATAACTTGAAAAGATTTGATTTTTATAATCGAAAAAAAATTCGATTTTTATATATTGAATAGCAAAGTAAAAATTCGATTTTTATATATTGAATAGCAAAGTAAAAATTTGATTTTTATATATTGAATAGCAAAGTAAAAATTTGATTTTTATATATTGAATAGCAAAGTAAAAATTCGATTTTTATATATTGAATAGCAAAGTAAAAAAAAATTCGATTTTTATATATTAAATAGCAAAGTAAAAATTCGATTTTTATATATTGAATAGCGAAGTAAAAATTCGATTTTTACATATGTAGATAATACGGGCAAAGGAAGTGACAAGAGGCGAGAACGGCGAAGATTTCTACATAAGAAGAGTCGTGGGATTGAATTAGCTATCTGTGAGAACTTCTCACCTTTAATTTAATTTTTCTAGTTGAAATATATACTAGGATGCAGACGGTGTTTAGTAGCACCCGACACCCGTCGTCCATAGACCATAGATGGCTTGTATGCTTGTTTGTTTGATTTTGATGTGTAGTTGATTGTGTGATGCGATGTGAATTGAAATAAAATATTATATAGTTAGAAATATTTTATAGTTAAAAATAGAATTTTTAACATGTATATGAAATGAAATAAAAATAAACAAATCGGATGATTTGTTTATACACACACATTTGACTGATATTGATTGGGACGATAAATTTTACACATCGCCCAACTGCACAAATAAAATCTGTGTTTGATTGTTTGAAACCCCACACGGGTATCGGGATGATATTTGATGTACACTAATCCCGATTGTTTAGTTGTATGTCGATCGATTGATTGACAGACAGTTATAAGCGTTAAATATTTATATTCGATGCTTATACAGTGTAGAATGCACTTTGGATGATGGTTGATTATTCATCGTTGTTATTGTATACATGTGTTGTAGAAAATCCATATAATTAACATTATATGGTAATTGATTGGGCCTCATTCCAGTTTTGAATAAAGAAATATTTTGATAAAAATATTTGAATAGAAATATTTGAAAAAGAAATATTGGGAATAGAATATTTGAAAATAGAAATATTTGAAAGCCGTGTTGATTAGATTGACGCCATTTTGATGTGAACGATATTTATATCGATTTCATTCATTTTATAATGAATATCAAAAGTGATTTCAAAAATCTGATATTTTGAAAAGAATGGAAATTCGAATTAAATTGAATAGAAATGAATTCGAATTGAAACTGAATAGAAATGAATTCGAATTGAAATTGAATATAAATGAATTCGAATTGAAATTGAATTGAACTAAAAACGAACTGAAATTGAATCAGAAATCAATTTGAATTGAAATCGATTTGAAATGAATTTAAAACGAATTTATATTGGAATATTCAATTTTGATTTGAAATTGAATATGAAGTTGAAACCATTTTGAAAATGAATTTAAAATGATTTATAAAATTCGTTTCGAAAGGAAATCAATGAAGTATATATTATATATATAATATAATGGCCTGAATAGAACGCGCTGTGCCGCGGCAGTTCGCGAATTTCGACCATTGACTTCGAACGGATATTGCGGGAGATCTGACCGTCGGATTCTCCTAAAACCGGAACCGTTGGGTTCGTATCGAAAAGAGATTTTTAACGAATATTAGAAACTAGAAATCTAACGGTTGGATTTGGAATTATGTCCAAATCAAATTTGGAAAAGGTCGCTATAAGTGCAGTTCGATGGCCGTTGATGGAAATCGACTGTACGGGCCTTGATAAAATTATTAAAAATAGTAATAATTTGTGTGAAATCATAAGAAATGATTTGGGAAGAATTGGGATGAAAAACTCCATATTTGAAAAGATAAAAGTAGTTTTTTTATCGAAATGAACTAGTTTTGAACTAGAATTATAATTCTATTTATTTTTAAATAAATAAATTGGATTTGAAATGGTTTTGAAAATAACCAGAATTTCCAATAATTATATTGGAATGGATTTGAATCGAAAGTGTCTTTGGAATATTTCGATGTTGGATTTCGTGATGATACATATATCATTATGGGAATTTGAATATATATCGTTATTTCCAATACGATATTTGTTGGTTGTAGAATTTGATATTGAATATAAGCCGGTATATTTTCTATTCAGAGCCTTGTATTTAATATCAAATGTGATTTGGGTTTGTCGTGAATGGTGTCTTTATTAACACTGTTCTTGAACCCTGTTGAGAAAAGATTAAATCTTTTTATTTAGATTTAATGAAGTGTACGAATTAAATGATATTTAATTGAAATTGAATTGGAATTGATTTTTGGGTTTATCGTGAACTGTGTTTTAAATAACACTTGTTCTTTAACCTGATAATTAATGGAATGTGATTTTGGGTTTATCGTGAACCGTGTTTTAAAATGACACTAATTCTTTAACCCAGTTATAGATTAAAACTAAGTGGAGTTTTAATGAATCTTTAATTAGATTGAAATGATCGAGAATGGAGTATCACCAGTTTTGCTCCAGGCGATAGTTAAATCTTTAATTAGATTTGAACGTGAAATGGTAATTGAATTTATCGATAACAACGTGGTGTTAGATATGAAGTAGGACTAGTTTTACTTCATGGGATGAATAGACTGGGAAATAAAATAAATGATTATTCCGGTGTGATTCGCTAATCCCGACTAGTTTGAATTGATATTCAAAGGAGATTAAAGAATAAATTTAAAGAATTTATCTTTGATAAAATTAATGGGAACCTTTCCCAAAATATAAGAATATTTGAATAAAAGAATATTCTGAATTGGAATGAGGCGTATGTTGTGTTTGTGTAACACGTGTTTATTATATATATATACGCGAGTTGTTCAGAAAGACCGGATTTATCCCATTCTGAATAACTGATTCGACGTGGTGTCGAGGATGAAGACTGTGGTTGAAGACTGGAGGTCTTCACGTCGTTTGGGTAATTACTGATGATCTTGATTGGGCTGTACATCCAAGAAGATGGAAACAGTTGGTGATCGTCCAGACGTACTTGGAGATCGATCGATATGCGGGGTACTAGGTGCCCCTGGTTTCGTTCAGAACCAGAACGGACTTGTAAATGGACTGTATGTCAGACATTGGATTTTAGTCTGTTTGATTGATTTCTATTAAATATATATTTGTTTGGCGGCGGAGAATTTATTCTCTTGCTTAACGCCCTTCTCTGAGACGTACGAGCTCAGAGGTTATATATTGATGGATATCAAACGCATGGAGTGAATTGCCTGTATGGCATGCCTAAGTGGCAATTGATCAAGGCTTCTGTTGAAAAGCAAAGTCTTGTGGTGATGATCAAAGCACGGCCTGTGTGTTGTGTAACATGAATTCGCGAGCCTCGCACCCCGGTTGTGAACCAAAAACGGGAGAAGGACCTCAGGGAGGGCATGCGTTTCTTTCTAGTTAGAAGTGGTGTCAGTGGTTTTACACGCCCTGACGAGTTTGACTTATGTGGTTGTTGCTATTGCGAGGCTCCTCGGTTAGATCGGACGATCCGGGTCCGATGGAGTCATTCGTTGGATCATTTACGCCCCATAGGGCGGGGAAACGCAATGTTCAGGCATTTTAATCCACATCGGTGGACCGGCCCTGACGATCCAAGGGTCGATGCGCTCTGACCCTGAGACTCGAGCTAGAGAGTCTCGAAGTTGGTGAGGACTATCTTTTGCCTCGGTTCGTAGATGGAAATCCAATTTCCAAATACGTGACATTTGCGGTTTTATTTGTAGACCCTAGTATTGGCGACATGATATATGGTACCCATGCCGCCTATGATTGATATTTATGATTTGAAGTTGTTTTATACACTATGCACTTATAATAGTATCAAATGATTTGTTTTAAACGTACTAAGCATGTTTGGCTATTTTAAGGGAAAACCCCATCCCCCGGCTTGCGTTGCATTGTGTGATAGGACCTGGGTCTTATAATAGCTTCATTTTTCCAAAAAGCATTGCGCTGTTTTGTTATATGCACTGGTATTCTTGGGAGGAAACCCGTTCCGTGTTATACGGCGTGGTCCCTTGATATATCTGATTTAAAGTAAAGTTTTAAATAACTGTTTTAGTTCTCACACCAGTCCCATGACTGACCTGGAGTTTATTGTTTTAACCTAAACTCTGGGTGCCCTTATTTTGACACGGGCAGCTAGTAGTTTTGGTTTTGCAGATTTATATTCACAGGATCCTGGTTTATAGCTGGAACGATATCCGGAAAGCTTTGTATCCGTATATCTCCTTCAATTGTGTATTGTATTATTTTCCGCTGCGATGTATTTAAATGTAATTTAAATCTCTGATATTTCTGTGTAATATTTATTCATACTTTGTATATTCTTGTATTCTGATGGAATTGTTGTAATATACAATGAAATGTTCTCCCATCTGCGTTCTGTTGTGGCTTGTTCTCGAACTATCCGCGCTTTCCTCACCGGGGACGTTCTAGGGTTTTCACATATAAGACCCAGGTCCCATCACACAATGCAACGCACACCAGAGGATAGGGTTTTACCTTATAGTGGTCAAAAGATGCTTGATACGTAAAAATGATATTATTATTAGTGTGTATATATATTTAAAACATTTCAATATAAATGTATTAATCTTAGACGGCATAGTACCCCATCTTACTATGTCGCCATACTAGTTATACAATCGAAAACGAGATGTCGTATTGGAGATTTGTTTTTCCATCATGAGTCAAGGCTAGGGAGGAGCTCCTTCCGATTCGAGACACTCTAGCAAATACCTCAGGATCACACCTATGGGCAATCCTTGGATAGCTGCAGGGTCGGTCCACTCCGAAGGGTCGTGGATTAGATATACCTGAACACACGTTTCCCGGTCCTTTTGGACCTATAATATGGCCACTAACAACCTATAAAAACACGAGGTACCTCAAAATCCATCATCCACATATGTAAAATGTCAGGCCGTGTTAAAGCCCAAACATCACTTCTAACTAGAAAGATAACGTGTGCACTCCCTGCGTTCCCTTCTCCCGTTTTAGACTCATATTGGGGTGTGAGGCTCGTGAGGTTACACCATACACAAAGCTATGCCTAAAGAGACTGTGCTTTTGTAACGTCCCGTATTTTTGACTGTCAAATATTTTATTTATTATTTTAAATATTTTATTTGGAATATAAAAGGGTTTTAATATTTAAATCGCTATTAAAACGAAGTTTGAACGTTATATATTCATATAATTATAAAACGAGCCCAGAACAGCGCTGCAGTTCGTAAAATAGAGTTTTGAACTTAAACTGGATATACAGAGCCCGTTTTAAATCAGATTTCTGTGAAACAAGAAACGTACGGAGCAAGTGAAGTATATTTTTTCTAGTGAAAAAGAAAAATCGAGATTTCGTCGTGTAGATTGGAAGTTATGCCCAAATCAATTTGACAGAAAAACAGCGGCGTAATCGTTTATCGACCGTAACGGTTTATTGGATATAACTGCATATCGGTTTCGAATTTAGACAAGGTTCTTTTGAGGCGTAGTGATAATTTAATTTTTAGAATTTTATGGTAATTTTTAATTAATTAAATAAGCAACTTTTTATGTGGAGTATTTTGCACCCTGTAATCAACATTTTGGGATTTCACAATATAAGTTAAACTACCGGTATTATTATATTTTTGGGATCGCGACACCTCACTGAACACGACTGTATTTTTATTTCAGTCTGCAACGCTCATACATGAATACATAGTGGTGTAGGTAACTTTATTTGAATGGTTAACTGGTCAAACGAACTCAAAATTCAACGAAACAAGTTCTATACGAAACCTTAGGAAGAGGTCTAGTGAAACGTCAAGACCTCGTATTTTTAGGGATTTTTCTGTAATTTTAAGGAATTATTGCTCGGTGTTTTTCATCGATATTTTCTAAAGGATTTTCGCAAACGGTGTCGGAATTCGACGAAACCTGTCCCATTGAGTCCGGAATATTTTTTTATGCTAGAATTAGGTATCACTTCTTGAATTAGAAGTCAAATGGGATGTTAATTTTACAAAAAACTCCATGTACATTTCATAATAATAAAATAATATTAAAATCATACCATGCATTCATGCATTATATATTTAGAGGGGACGTTGCTTTGTTTGGTGTATGGTACTATACAGTGCGCGTTACATACAGCGAAGTTATGGCATCCAACAAAAAAAAAAAAAACAACGTGCATGCAAGCCAAATGCTACAGTACTAGGTGCGTGCAAATCAAAACATGCGTGAAAATCCAAATATACTTTGCAACCCAAACAAATGAACCCTATACGCAATCCTGGAGATGTCATATGCAAACACTGTACTGCGAATGGAAACTAAACAAACCAAATATATGTATATATATTAATTAACACGATGCCTTGCTACGCACAACATCGATTACTTGCCGACCAAATTTCCTATAGCTTGCCGACAAAGTTTGTCTTCAGTCTTTTCTCACCAGCTAATCTACGTCTCTCCTACAAACCTATTTTCTCCAAAACGTGGCCGCTACGGTACTGCCTCACTATAAAAGACCGCTGTCCATTTTCATTGTTCATGGAAACCAAGTTTTTACTTTCTCTTGCAAAAAGAAAACGCGGATCCTCCTCTTCCAAACTAAACTGAAAGCATCTCTCCCATTTTTTACAAAACCCAAACTGCAGATTGAGAAAAAAAGAAGAAGAAGAAGAAGAAGAAGTGGGAGTAGCGGTGCACAGCAGTTCGGCGGAGAGGGAAACAAAGGTGGCCACGGGCTTGAGTATAAAGTGAGCAGTAAGCAATATTAGAGAATGGAAGGGGAAACATGCGGTCTGTTGTTGAACAGAGAGGAGGTGCTATATGTTGGCAGAAATGGGGTGAGCTGTTCTTTTTGTATGGGTTTCGCATTTTCAAAAAAAAAATGCGTGAGAAAGGAAGCATGCGCAGGTGCAGGACAGTGGAACTGGAAGAGGGTGGAGTACAGCGCGGAGAGGCTTGATGCGTGTAGCAGCTACATAAGGTCAAAACTGTTTTCATCCAAGTGACGAATGGAACAGGATTAGCGACGCTGAAATTATATTTTCGAACACTACTTTCTGGATTGATATGGGCGGTGCAAGAGACAGCGGGAGTTTGTAATTGAATTAAACGACTGTTTAATTTAATTATAACCGAACCATTCAACGACCAAATCCAAGGTGAGTTAAACTCACTCAGTTTTCCCCTCTTATATTTTATATAAGTCGGGTTTTATAATTGTGTGCTATGCTTGTTTATTGTTGTTGTTTGTTCGTTCGTTGTATGGGCTGAAACAGTTGTATTAAACGACGGTTTAATTTAATTGAAAATTAATCGTTATTTATAACGATTGAATCCAAGTGAGGTAACTTACCTCAGTGGTTACGTTTATAACACTATGAACGTTATAATCAAATAGTTGAATGCTTGAACTGTTGTTATTATCCCGGTATTGACTGTTACTGTTATTATTGACCGTTATTATTAAACTGTTCATGTCATCTATTTAGATGGAAACCGAATATTGATTAGCCATTTTGAACTGAATAACGTTATCAATATGGTTATATTGTTTGTTATTGAATGTGAAATTAGTTCATATTTCACGGTTTGGTACTACAGTGGTCATTTGCCTCTTTAGTACCGTCAATCAAAAGAAATGATTTGTCGAAATCAATGTTAAATGGGTTTCGAATGGTTTCAAAGATATGAATACATTTTTATATGAATTCAAACTACAATTTTTATGGTAAATTTGCCAATTTTATAATTGTATAATATAGAACAAAGGGAGATGCAAGATATTATTGAATAAATGGTTAAACGATATAATTTATCGTGTTGGTTATTTAAATATTGAAACGGTTTTATAAGGGTCTTACGGTCGTAAAAGAAGTTTGAATGGATTTCAAAACATCGGAATGGAATAATTAAATTATGGATATACGAGAATTTATAAAAGAGTTAAAGAGTAATATTTTTGTAATAAATGATCGTTTTAACAAACGGTGTTTTTAAACTATACGAAATGTGATTAAATAACATTTCGTGAATAAGATTTACAAATCGGCGGATTTGGGAATAAGTAGTGATTTAAACGAGATCTGGATTTATAATTGAGATTTGGGTTTATAAATGAGATTTGAATATATAAAGGGAGATATGAGTTTTTAAATAGAATCGAGGCTGGGAACATAAGCTAAGTTAAAGATCTGAAAAACGACAACGAAAATTAATTGTCGATAAAGAATTGAAAATGAGATTTTCAAAAATCAAGTTAAAGAGGTTCAAATGGAAACGATTGATAAGTTGTCGTAATTAATTTACAAAAGATTTTGTAAATGGATATTTAAAGTTGGAAATGAATCGAGTTAGTAAATGAAGTTAGTGGTCTGTAAATGTAACATTTATTGCAAATAAGATGAACTATTTTTAGATAAAAGTTTTTAAAGGACTATTGTATGTTTTAGGCAACGAATAAATGGTCGAGTATGAGTAAAGAGAACTAGATAAGTAAAAATGGTTTTTGAAATGAAATCTGTAGCATTAATGGTTACAGATAATAAGTTGGATTGTTTGATAAACATCAACATGCGAATTTGGAAAGATAACGATATGATAACGGTATGAGACATTAATATAAGATTTATAAAGGGTTTGTTTTAAACAAATGAATTTGAATTGTTGAAATAATTTGTAATATCATAATAAAGAGATATTAAGGAATTTTCATAAGGATTCTATTTCTAATAGAATCGAAGCTTTGTCGAGATTTAAATCGGATTTTTCAAGAAGAAACGTGTGGTTAATAAACTTCTATTTATTCTGAAGATATAAATGTGTTGGTCAAGGTCTGAGAGGTAAATAAAATACCCCAACTTGAACGACTCCATGATTATCCCAGAATTATATTAGTTTATAAACGAGAGTGGTTGAGGGAAACATAAGCTATGATTTCCGCAAATGATATTATAAACTGTTTTTTTGAAAGTTTATAAGTTGAATATTCTTATTTTACTAAGAAGTAAAGGCGATGTTCCAAATATTGGAAAATGTTCAAGAATATAATTAACGGGCGGTTCGTTAAAGAGGCTAAATGATACTGAGTATTGAATCAGTGAATCCACTTTCTTTTATGCATGAATGGTTGTTTTATTTGATAGTTAAATAACCGACTATCAAAATTGGCCCATGCGATTGTTGGTACGGAAAGACGGGGATCGAATATATATTCGAAAACCATTCCGTCCAGCAAATACGAATACGTTGAAGATGATGATTCAAGATGGAGCTATTGAAGACCGTGGATCTTCATAAGCGGAAGAATTACTTAAAATCTCTGACTTGCAACCAGAGAAAAACTGTGATTCGGTCGTGGTTGAAATCAACGGATTCGCAAGGACTTCTCGCTGCTGATTCTCAGGGTGATTCCTAGAATGCAGTAGGAGGGTGCCTTCGGTTCATCCTGTTCCTGGATGACTGGTATGGATGGATGTCTGACAGAGTATTTCCAGGAAGGTCACGTATATTGATTTCTCCAACTGTACCAAGAGTGGAAGCGGAGAAGGAAACTTCTTTTAGCTAACACGTAATGTACTGTTGTAGACATCAATTAGTGATTGTTGATGGATCTGACGATGTGACATTTGAAGTAAATATGATGTGCTGATTAAGCGTAGCCTCAAGCCTCATCAACTGGGAGATGACAGAAATCGGGCAGGCAGCATGGCTATGTGGGTCGCTCCCATTAGGGTGTATAATCACCTATCTAGAGAAATTCCTTTTGCTTCTTTAATCTATCGATGCTGTCCCTTTTCGGGAAAACGGTGGTTTGAGCCCAACCGTTGGTAATATACATTCGATACACTCAAGCGAAATGAGTGGTCAGTCATGTGTGGGCCGGGTTGCAAGATGTTCTTGTTGAAACCCAGTGTATTCGCCTCTAGAGATACACTATCGGCAGGTGGTCCCATACCTTGTCAAGGTCGGAATTCAATCTCCAATAAGCGCCTGCGGTTTTGATTGTATACTATATATGTGGAGCATGAGATGCAAGCGTTCCACTAGATTGATATTTACTTGTATTTAGACACTATTATAATATCAGAAAAGATATTGATTTCAAAAATGTTTTGGATTATCGTAAGGTAAAAACCGTCCGTATTTATGTGTGGATTCGGTCTTACGATTATCTTTTTCTTTTGAAAAGATTTTTCCAAGTTGTGTGATACCTTAATACTATGCGAGTTTATCTCACTCTGGTTCACCAGACTGACCCGGTGTTTTGTAAATGCTCGGGTTAGGCCGGGGTGTACAGGTCCAGGTTACCGGATGCTGCGAAGTCCAGAGACAAGCTGGAAGAGTTCAAACGTATGGTTATATATATAGCTACTGTTCCGCTGTGTGATTGTATATGAGGACAGGTTATATAACTTTCCAGATATGTTGATGTACTCTGATACTGTAAGTAATTTTGAAAGCTCTCAATAAAGATTTATTTCCATATTATATTTTGTTCCGCTGCGATGTGAGACTCTGATTCTGTGTTGTGGTATTGTGATGTTTCTTCTTCTTCTATTCTAATATTTCTTTCTTTCTTATCTCACCCTCTAAATTCTTTCTAATAACCATCTGGTGTTTTCGATACTGGAGTTCTGGCAGGTAATACGGGATTGGTGTATTATTGTCAGAATTTGGGCGTCGAAACTCTCGGGTCGTTATAGCTTTGATCATCAACCACAAGGCCCGCTTTTCAACAAAGCCTTGATCATTTGCATCTTAGCATGTCACATTGTCAGACCCTACCATATTATTGATCATCTACCAATATACATATAACCTCCAATATACATATAACCTCTAAGCTCATACGTCTTAGAGAAGGGTGATAAGTAAAGAATAAATTCTTCACCACCAAACAGAAATATTTAATCAGTAGCGTTCAACAAATACAGCATGAAGGAATACAATGTCAGACACACAATCCATTTACAAGTCCGCTCTGGGTCTGAGCGAAACAACGTGTCCGTCGATCTCCAAATGCGTTTGGATGATCATTACTAAATACCTTGCCTTGGAAGGCCAATCCCAATTCAAGATACCAGTCATCATCATCCCAATGATGTGAAAACCTTCGGTCTTCAATCACCGTCTTCATCTTCGACTCTTGATCGTCGTGATGATTATTCAGAATGGGTTCAACCTAGTCTTTCTGAATAACTCGCGTACTTTGGGATTAAAAAGCAAATATTGGAAAATCACACATTACGCCACATTCCAACTCAAAATATTCTTTTAATAAGATATTCGTATTAGAAGATTCTCATTAATTTTATCAAAGATAACCTCTGAAAATAAAATCTATAAATCAATTTCTAAAATATGAAATTCCACAGAAATCAAATCAATACATAATCGATATAAATTTCTGTACCAGACTAATAATATAAATGGAATAACGGCAAAGCCTCTTAAATTTCATATATAAAATCCGTCTTCTTTTACAGAAGCCCATTTCGATTATTACCAATCGAATTTCCACTTAATTCCTATTTAATATATTAAATTGGAAAAACTTTATTTTTAGAAAATGCCTTTTTAAATCTATAAAATAGATTCATAAGTTCCAAATAATAATTTCAATGTAAATTGGATTAAAGGACAAATGTCGTTTAAAACATCGTCCACGATAAATCCACTTCACATCTCAATTTATTTCATATCACAAAATATAATTGCAAATGCTAGTAATCTTTTAAAAACATATTTTAAAATAATCATAAAAATATTCTTTATATTACAAATTCTTTCTTTTACAAATATTCTTTGTTTTAACATATAGTTGATTAAAAATATATTATGAAAATATATGCACTTTATATAAAAAGGATTTATAATATAAAATTATTCTTATTTAAAAGAACACCTGAATCGAAATGCGACTCAAACGTTTACCATATAATTTGGATTATATGGATTTCACACACATCATCAAATCATCCATCTACATCCATAGTGTAAATTCCACTGTGTAAGCGTTAAAATTAAATAATAACGCTCATCGCAGCCTGTCGATCTAACGATCAACATACAACTAAATATCGGGATTAGTGTATATAAATTTTCATCCCAACACCCGTGTGGGGTTTCAACCAACAAACAAATAATAAGCTAATTTGTGCACTTGGGCGATGTGTGAAAAATTATCGTCCCAATCACATACACAAGTCGGGTAACTTGTGAATGGTAGTGTAATACACAATACCTATAATGATGACAAGAAAATATCTCTATTGTAATGAATGAATAAGCATAATAACTTTGTCTCTATTGACAATTACTATTCCGCTAGTTTAAACTCAAGCAAATATGGTTATATTGTTTTGGTAATTCTAATAAGACAAAAATGATAAATATTTTGGTTTAACTAACCTATCTTGACAAGTATATATCTTGCCAAACATAACACACACACACACACACACACATATATATATATATATATATACACAAATTGCTTCAACTAATTCATTTTGACAAAAATGAATATTTCTGACAAAATATCTTTTTGGTTTAACTAATATAAATTGACTAAAATAAATAATTATTTTCAACAAATGTAAATTGATAAAATTAAATATTTTGTTATTAACTAGTATAAATTGACAAAGGTGTATATTTCATTTTAACTAATCAATTTGACAAAAATGCATATTTTGTTTCCACTAGTATAAATTGATAAAATTGATTATTTCATTTCAACTAGTATAAATTGACAAAAGTAATTATTTTATTTTAATAATCAAGTTTGGAAAAAATGTTTATTTCATTTTTATGTTTGCAAATAAAAATGTAACTTTTATTTTTGATGTTATATTGCATTGTGGAATGCAAATAAAAGAACAAACTTGATTTTCAAAGTATATTTACATTTGTGAACGTAAAAAGAGCAAATTTTATTTTCAATATATATTTGCATTTGTGAATGCAAATAAAAGGGTAAACTCTATTTTCAAAATATATTTGCATTAGAGAATGCAGATAAAAGAACAATTTATGTTTTAATGTATATTTGCATTAGAGAATGCAAATAAAAGAATAAACTTTAATTTCCATGTATATTTTCATTAGTGATTCCAAATAAAAGAACAATTTTCCTTTCAAAATATATTTGCCTTAATGAGTGCAAATAAAAGAACTAATTTCATTTTCAATGTATTTTTACATTTGTGAATGTAAATAAAAGAATAAATTTTATTTTCAATGTATGTTTGCATTAGTGAATGCAAATAAAATATTGAACTCAAAATTTCAATTCTAGAATAACATAAAAAGGGTATTTCATTGTTTTACACTTTTCTATGTGTTCTAATAACAAATAAAAGAATATTTTATTTGTTTAAACTTTTCTATACATTTTAATAACATATAAAAAAATATTTTATATGTAAATATTTTTCTATGTATTCTAATGTCAAATAAAAGTGAATTTTATTTGTATAATAAATTCTAATTTGTAAATGACAAATAAAAAGTAGATTTTATTCATCTAATAAATTCTGAGTTTCAAATGACAAATAAAAAGTGAATTTTGTTTGTGCAACAAATTCTAAGTTTCAAGTGACAAATAAAAGTGGATTTTATTTGTGCAACAGATACTAAGTATATATTTGTGTTGTAGCATGTATATAAAAAGATGGACTTTATTTCTATGACATATTTGTATGGAAAAATACAAATAAAAAGATGAACTTAATTTCTATGTTATATTTGTATTGAAAAATACAAATAAAAAGATGAACTTTATTTCTATGTTATATTTGTAGTAAGAACACAAGTCAAATGATAATTTATCTTCCTATGTTGTGTTTGTGTTAAAGAACACAGAATAAAGGCAATTTATGTTCCTATGTAATATTTGTGTTAAGAAACACAAATAAGACAAATTATTTTCCTATGTACATGTGCATTGAAAAATGCATATATAAAGATAATTCATTTTCAAAGTTATATTTGTGTTGAAAGATACAAATAAAAATAATAATTCATTTTCTGAGTTACACTTGTGTTGAAAAACACAAATAAAAAGATGCTTCATTTGCTAAGTGTATATTTGTGTTAAGAACACAAATAAAAAGAAACAATTCAATTTCTATGTTAATATTTGTGTTAAGGGACAAAAATTAAAAAGACATTCATTATTCTATGTGTATTTGTGTTAAGAACACAAATGAAAAGATGACTCATGTTCTGTGTTTATGTTAAGAACACAAATATAAAGATAATTCATTTTTGTGATCTTATTTTCTATGTAATATTTGCATTGAAAAAAATGCAAATAAATAGATAATTCATATTCTAAGTTTTATTTGTGTTGGTAAACACAAATAAAAAGATAATTCTTTTGCTGAGTTATATTTGTGTTGAAAAAAAAAACACACAAATTAAAAAAAAAAAATTCATTTCTATGTATATATTTATGCTGAAAAACACAAATAAAAGAATGGTACTTTTTCTATGTTATTATTTGTGACGAAAAACACAAATAAAAGAATGGTTTCTCTTTCTCAAATAAAATGTAAACACTTATGTGTTTCTCTCAAATATTACTTTTAATTTACAAATACAATGTAAATAAAGTTTTGTTTTATAAACATGGTTTAAATATAAACAATAAAATTTAATATTTTATAATTATTCTAATTATATAACATCCTATGTTTTAAGGTGACAGAAAAAAAGAAAATTTTTACTGTCATTCACAAATCTGTTCTTAATGTAAACAAATAAAAGTAAGATTTTATTTGTTAACCAATTTCTGTTGTTCAATTTCAGATAAAAATAATATTTTAACAATATAAAATAAGTTAGAACAACTAGATCCAATAGCAAATAAAATTTTACAATATATGCAATCTCAATCATGGACAACAGAACACACCACAAGCGACAACCAACAATTTATACAACACCAACAATTTATACAACACAGAACATTTCAGATCCGAACTAATATCACAATACAACTATTTTAAAGCGAGAAAAATAATTGATAATTAATTAAATAATAAAATTCAGAATTCTCACTTTGATATGGCTGAAAATTCGACTGTCTCGGATTCAGCTCTGGTCTGAGCCATCGCGAAGATCTCGGAAAGACGAGTCCAACGCAACTTACGGTTCGTCAATCGGCCCTCGTATGAAAGAGATATTGATTTTTAAAGATTGCATAAATTAAATATTAAATAAATAAAATAATATTAAAATAATACTTCTTCTTCTTCGTTGCTCCAGGACACGCCGAACCCATCTCAACCTCCAATCCTCCTGCGCGCGTCCCCCTAGGGTCACCCAGGCGCCGATCAAACTCCGCCAATCCGAAGCTCCGTCCGCGAGCCACCACCGCCCAAAAGCCCAGCCAACTCGGCCCCCTCCTCGCCTCGAAATCTGAACCCGAACGCGGCCACTTCCTTGCCAGAATTCGCGAAATCTGTGCACCAAAACCCGATCTTAACCATACGGATTTGTAGAGCTCTCCGTCCTCTTCGATTTGATATATAGTTTGTAGATTTTCACTGAACGAATTGGAAGGAATTAACATTTTAAGTTGGGATGTTTCTAGCCATTGTTTTAAGGGGTAGGCGGCGGCTATGAATTAGGGTTAGGGTTTTGTAACATCCCGTAATTTCTAACGATTTAAATTCCGATTTAAATCAAAATTTTATTTTGAAAATATTCTATCATTTTTCGTAATGGGAATTTGTAATTTGATGTACATACAATGAGATATAGCCGTTGTGAAAATTTCGTCGGAAAATTTTAATGTTTGTCAATCGTGCAATTTTCAGTGCAAAGTTGCGCATAACAGTTCAAAATTTAACGATTTTAAAATTTCCCCAAAACCAGTTCGGACAAACATGAAAAATATTCTATTCGTTGTCACGAATCCGATGGCGAAATTCGTTTCGCGAAAATCGGTCGTTTTGACCTCCGTTTTCCGTCCGCATTTTTACGTCAAAGGGGTTCGTAACGCGCTTTTGAACGGAGCATCCTGACACTGCAAATTTCATATCGTTGTATCCGTCTCGTTGCACTGATTACCACAATATATTCATTTGACAGTTTCGGTGTTCGTTTCGCGCTGAAATTGTGAAAATACTTGCACAGTTCATTTTTGAAACACAGCCATCTGAGTTCGATGTGTCCCTTTTTCGATCTTTCATACTTTTTTAGACATTTTGGGTCTGCAAAAGAAGTACTTTTATTTTTCTAAACCGCCATCTATTTTTTTTTCTTCTAAAGCTTGGTATGTCGGTACACTTATGTGCTTATTTTACTAGTCTTCTCATGCACATTCCTTTGATTTTCTTGCATGTACGTTTGTGTGAAACCAAGCACACCTTTTTCTTTCATATTTAAACTTGTGTTCATTTAACAATGTTTGCGTTAGAAACCTTCACTGTTTCATACAAGAGAAGAAAAAAAATTGAACCTTGAGTTTAAAACTAAGATTTTAATTTATGGAATCCGATATTCAAAGGGTTTTACCAGTTCTTAGGGAGAAAACTAAACGGTCGCCATTCTTTACAAAATTCAGGCATTATCTTTCACGTCAGTATAAATGAGTCCACTTCTCCAATTTGCCAAATTCGTCTTCACCGTTACTTATTACTCCTCCGTTACATACAAAAGAAAAAAGAAAAAAAAAAGAGAAGAAGCCAAAACGTAAAAGAAAGAAGAGCTCCAGGACTTCAGTTTAAAAGCCATGCTATGTATACATTTGGTATATACTTGTTCCCTCTTTTTCACCTTTCTTCTTTCCTTTTGTCACATTTTTATTTTTCACTTTTCTTTTTCTATCTCATTCGTTTTGCCATTTACAAACCGCTGTAGCCATTCCATGTCCACCGATGAGTGACATCCTCTACATCACCACTGACCAATTTCAGGCCGCCGCCCTCCACCTCAGTCACCATCAGGCCATGCAATCTTCACACTGGCCTCTATAAATAAACGCTTATTCCCAAAAACCGAAACCATGACACAGCAGCTACGCAACCACCGTTCCCTCCCCTGGCCCGTGCCCTTCCATCTCCTATACCATAAAAAAAATTCTATTTGTTGTTTTGAAAAAAAAGACTTTTCTTTTTGTTTCTTTTAATGGTAAATTTGCTGCACATCCGATCTCACTTTTGGGAAAATAGAGTTTATAATTTTTATTTTTGAGTTTACCGGCTGTCAATTTCTATCTCTAAAAAAAAATCTATTTGTTGTTTTGAAAAAAAAAGATTTTAAAGCTTTTTCCTTTGCTGTTTGGTCCGGGTGCTTGCTGATCCAATTGGTGTTAGCGTCGTGATTTTACTTGAACCGTGAGACGTGTTTGGTTGTCATTATGTGATTTGTCATCGTGCCCTCACATCGCTATCATCCTTTTTCTGTGCCTCGAAAGGTGAGTTTATCTCACACCTGACTCACATTAATTTCATGGATGTTAGATCAATAATGAACTGTTATATGAAATGTATAGGGTTGCTGATAGAAATTATTGGTTTGATATATATGCACATTTCATATGTGACACAATATTCATATGACATGTAGTTGCACTAATGATATATATGCTGTGATTGTTGCTATTTAATTATTGTTTGTGATTGTTAATACCCCAGTTTAGAAAAAATCACTAAGGGTTGAAATGATACATACCCGAACGGACATTAGAATAGGAAAAAATTGTTATGGGTTGAAATGATAGACCTGAACGATTTTTACTGAACTTGGGATCGCGGGTTGAAATGATAGGCCCGTAGAAATTTTATAAATCATGGATTGAATGATAAATATCCATATTACTTGACCATAGGGTAGAAAACTATATACGGACACCGTTGGTCATGTTTTCGAAGTTAACTGATTTGAGAAATTTAATTGTATATTAATTTTTTGTTTTATATTTTATATTTTAAACATTTTACTTAAATTTTATAATTTTAATTATATGTTTAAAATGATTTTATAGGTAAATATAAATTTAAATGTTTGTTTAAGATTTTACTTATAATCTTATTTATTTTAAACCATATCATTTATTCCTTTGAGTATTTTAATTTTATTTACAATAAATATTTCTGTTAATTTATTTTTATATTATTTTAAACTTATATATGTTTATAATCTATTTCTAGTTAATTTTAGAGTTTTATAAACTTATATATATATAATCTATTTTCAAATTTGTTTTCTTATATATGTATATTTATAAACTTTAATAATAAACCAAAAGTTGGATAAGTTAGATTTCACGATTTAAATTTGAAGTCTAACGATATAAATTTATATAACGATAATTGAAAAATGAATGAACTCATATTAAGTTATGAATTTGAATCGATACAACTTTTAGAAGAGACGAATCGGGCAAAATATAAGATATGAATTCGAATTGATTTGAACTTATAAAAGATGAACTTGAATTATGAAATTGTTTTTCTGAATTTGAACGCGAATTTTGAATTGGTTTAAATTATAAACCTTTACAAGATATGAACGTGAATGGCGTAAGTTGATTTTATTTGAATTTATAATCGATATGAAATGAATTCGTTTTTTTTTAAAAGCAACTGAATATGAATTGGAATATATATAGATTTTATATATGGAATTGACTTTATAAATCGTACAGGTTGAATTATGTAATTTGGGAAATCGAATTTTTAAAATACATGTTTTAAAATTAAGTGAATTGTTTGAATTGAAAGATAAGGCTTTGATTCGGATTTATATGTAATGGAATTGAATTTTTCGACTTGGGTTATAAATATAATATTGTCGTTGGAATTGAAATATATGATTTGTTTTGATTTATATAAATCGAAATAGAAGATTTTGACTTGAATTGTATATTTTGAAATTGAATGTTAGATTTATATGAATCGACTTAATTGAATTCTTATTAAAGGTAGACTCAATCATTTGAACTTGAAATTTTGACAAATATAAATCAAGCTAAATATCATCGAAGTTATGTCATTTAGTTTTGATTTAAACGACATTTGAGATTGTTTTATATGAGTCGACTCTAGATTCGAAATTTGTTTTGGAATACTTTTGGAAATCATAATCGAAGTTAAATAGTATGGTACTAGTTATACTATATTTTGAGAATTTTTCGATATGTTTCCGAAATCAATTTGATTTAAGCGATTTAAGTTATTTTCAGATTAAAATATACTCGAAGTTAGATATTTAAAATTTGATTTCAAATTCGAATATGAGAATTTGTATAAACTATTTTATAAAGTGATTTATAAAATAATGACCACGGTGTGAAAAATGTAAACGTTTGGTTGTTAAAGAGACCGGGATCGGCTATTGCCATACTCTCTGCAAATACCGAAAACCACTTTAACAACTGTGTACGCGGTGGAGTTCCAGAATGAAGGGAATGATTTGGCGAACGACTCCATTTTATTTTATTTCATATCAATTACGAGACCCTGACTACCTTGTGTCAGCATGATGTGGCTAAAATAGGAGCTATGCACGGACCAAGTGAGGTCATACCTCTTATCGAGCACACTTCTTCGATATTATTCTATTACTGTTGAGATTTGATTTGGGCCCTTTTGATTATGGGAGTGTGTATCGAGGTGGGCGGTAGTTGCTACTATGTGTTACCACCAGTCCGGCTCTGCAAACGGTGAATCCACCCTGGCATTCCTTGCGTGCCTTGTCACATGCCTTATACGATCCCACTACGACTTTGTTTTGTACCGTTTTATATGGAGTGCCCTCTGATCAACCTCCAGTTTACGAAGAAATTACGGTACTGTATATACTATGGGAATATATAAACAGTGTAAGGGTAATCATGGTAATCCCGCTTACGTTATTTTGATACTTTTACTTTACTAATAGACACTATTGTATATAGTGTATTATACTATATAGTATTAGTTTGACGGATTCTTAGAGGATGGTGATCCCAAACATCCTTTAAGTTACTGATTGCATTTCATTGAACAATTCATTTGAGTTGATTTATTTCCATGAGAATGTTAGTCCTGATCCGAGTTGTTTTGTTTTGCATTATTGCTCGGGTCAGATCGAGTATATCAGTTTTCGAGATTCACCTTTGGAGTTTGGAGCTTATATTGGATTTTTGCTCACCTATATCTACATGTTGATCAGTTGTTCCGGTCATCCAGTTATTTCTATCATTCTGTTTCAGATTGTTATCTGTTATTTATTGTATTAGACTTCCGCTGTATTATTTATGTAAACTCTGATGTAAAGCTTCATGAACTGCTATTGTATTTTAAATTTTCCGCTGTGAGATATTATACTGCTCTGTATCTGTGTCTGTGATCTGTGATTTATTCTATTTACCTCAGAAGCTAATGACAATCTGTTGTTTTGGACGATTCGAGTTGACATGTTTTGTCGATTCGGCACGGTCAAAATGGCGGGTCGTTACATTTGGTATCAAAGCGTTGGTTTTTCAAAGCTTTAGCCTATGGGGTAAAAGCTCATTAGAGATAGGGTAGTGATACCCTAGAATGAGTGGATCATTTGCAGAATCCTTCTTGAGAGAGCGTATTTTGAAAGTATAAATAGTTTTCAAAATGGTTTTAAAATGTTTTTAAATAAACATTTCGAATATAAAATTCTGTTTAGTAATTAAATGTTCTTCTGAATTTTCTTTCCGTTTGAATCTATCTTCCTGTGTAGAGCCTCTTTGAATAGGTTCTTTCGTTCGTTCAGCTTTTGACTTGAATTCTATAACTTATCCTTGTCCATAACAAGATAAGAGGTAGAAGAGGAGTAATGTCTTCAAGCGATTCCACCCTTATTAAATATTAGTTTGAAATTGGCATTTCGAAGAGTATTATAATATAAGTTTTTCTTATTGTAATATTTAAATTTTGATATATATTTATGTAAGATGTATATTTGAAAATAACATTTTGTTTTGGTAATACTGATATTTGAAAAGATTTGTTGTTTATATTTTTATAGACTATATAATTTATATAGGTTTTATAGATGTCGATCTTGTAAGATAATACTTTTATCTTGGTTAAAATCTATAATAATATAGTTAAAAACGTATGTGTGTGTGTATATATATGAATTTGTAAGTTTAATTGGGTTTATAAATTTTTTTTATTTGTGATATATATATATATATGTTAATTTACGAAATTTATCCAGTTTTATAAGATTAAATATAGATAATTTGGATTTGAAAATATTTAGATATAGTATTGAATGTTATTGTTATGTATTTGATTTAATAATAATATTTTTATTTATTTATTATTGGTTATGGTTGAAATTTTAACAAATAAATGAGTGGGGGAGAGATAGATTTTTTCCTACTTGAAATTTTAATGATTTGAAATATATTATTTATAATATATGATTTAGAGTGTGGTATATATTCTATTTAAATATAAAAACATGTTTTGAGTACTTATTTGACGCTAAAATTGGCCTATCGAATACTTAGTGACTTGTTGTATACGTCTGATCAACGTATATGTTAAATCCTATACGTATTAAATAAATATAGAGTCACACCCTAGTCGCTTGAAAATGATTCTGGTGATGACCGCGACATCATTGATATCTATTTTCAGGTTTTGAAAGTGGGATAAATATATATAGCCAATCGTACCGTCGAGTGAATACTTGAAATGTTTGAAAATATTTTATCTTTTGATTTATATATATTTAAAATTATATATGTATAGGGATAAATATGAACCATTGGTTTAAATATATTAATTATTTAATTACTATTTCCCCACATCATTCTTTTTCGGGGACGAAAAGGTTTGAGTGGGGGAGATTGTAACATCCCGTAATTTCTAACGATTTAAATTCCGATTTAAATCAAAAATTTATTTTGAAAATATTCTATCATTTTTCATAACGGGAATTTGTAATTTGATGTACGTACAATGAGATATAATCGTTGTGAAAATTTCGTCGGAAAATTTAAATGTTTGTCGATCGTGCAATTTTCAGTGCAAAGCTGCGCATAACAGTTCAAAATTTAATGATTTTAAAATTTCTCCAAAACCAGTTCGGACAAACACGAAAAATATTCTATTCGTTGTCACGAATTCGATGGCGAAATTCTTTTCGCGAAAATCGGACGTTTTGACCTCCGTTTTCCGTCCGCATTTTTACGTCAAAGGGGTCCGTAACGCGCTTTTGAACGGAGCATCCTGACACTGCAAATTTCATACCGTTGTGTCCGTCTCGTCGCGCTGATTACCACAATATATTCATTTGACAGTTTCAGTGTTCGTTTCGCGCTGAAATTGTGAAAATGCTTGCACAGTTCATTTTTGAAACACAGCCATCTGAGTTCGATGTGTCCCTTTTTCGATCTTTCATACTTTTTTAGACATTTTGGGTCTGCAAAAGAAGTACTTTTATTTTTCTAAACCACCTAACTATTTTTTTTCTTCTAAAGCTTGGTATGTCGGTACACTTAAGTGCTTATTTTACTATTCTTCTCATGCACATTCCTTTGATTTTCATGCATGTACGTTTGTGTGAAACCAAGCACACCTTTTTCTTTCATATTTAAACTTTGTTCATTTAACGTTGTTTGCGTTAGAAACCTTCACTGTTTCATACAAGAGACAAAAAAAAATTGAACCTTGAATTTAAAACTAAGATTTTAATTTATGGAATCCGATATTCAAAGGGTTTTACCGGTTCTTTGGGAGAAAACTAAACGGTCGCCATTCTTTACAAAATTCAGGCATTATCTTTCACGTCCGTATAACTGAGTCCACTTCTCCATTTTGCCAAATTCGTCTTCACCATTACTTATTACTCCTCCATTACATACAAAAAAAAAGAAAAAAAAAGAGAAGAAGCCAAAACGTAAAAGAAAGAAGAGCTCCAGGACTTCAGTTTGAAAGCCATGCTATGTATATATTTGGTATATACTTGTTCACTCCTGTCACCTTTCTTCTTTCCTTTTGTCACATTTTTATTTTTCACTTTTCTTTTTCTATCTCATTCGTTTTGCCATTTACAAACCGCTGCAGCCATTCCATGTCCACCGATGAATGACATCCTCTACATCACCACTGACCAATTTCAGGCCGCCGCCCTCCAGCTCAGTCACCATCAGGCCATGCAATCTTCACACTGGTCTCTATAAATAAACGCTTATTCCCAAAAACCGAAACCATTACACCGCAGCTATGCAACCACCGTTCCCTCCCCTGGCCCGTGCCCTTCCATCTCCTATACCAACAAAAAAAAAATTCTATTTGTTGTTTTGAAAAAAAAAAAAGACTTTTCTTTTTATTTCTTTTAATGGTAAATTTGCTGCACATCCGATCTCACTTTTGGGAAAATAGAGTTTATAATTTTTATTTTTGAGTTTACCAACTGTCAATTTCTATCTCTAAAAAAAAAATCTATTTGTTGTTTTGAAAAAAAAAGATTTTAAAGCTTTTTCCTTTGTTGTTTGGTCCGGGTGCTCGTTGATCCAACTGGTGTTAGCGTCGTGATTTGACTTGAACCGTGAGACGTGTTTGGTGGTCATTATGTGATTTGTCATCGTGCCCTCACATCGCTATCATCCTTTTTCTGTGCCTCGAAAGGTGAGTTTATCTCACACCTGACTCACATTAATTTCATGGATGTTAGATCAATAATGAACTGTTATATGAAATGTATAGGGTTGCTGATAGAAATTATTGGTTTGATATATATGCACATTTCATATGTGACACGATATTCATATGACACGTAGTTGCACTAATGATATATATGTTGTGATTGTTGCTATTTAATTGTTGTTTGTGATTGTTAATACCCCAGTTTAGAAAAAATCACTAAGGGTTGAAATGATACATACCCGAACGGACATTAGAATAGGAAACAATTGTTATGGGTTGAAATGATAGACCTGAACGATTTTTACTAAACTTGGGATCGTGGGTTGAAATGATAGGCCCGTAGAAATTTTATAAATCATGGATTGAAATGATAAATATCCATATTACTTGACCATAGGGTAGAAAACTATATACGGACACCGTTGGTCATGTTTTCGAAGTTAACTGATTTGAGAAATTTAATTGTATATTAATTTTATGTTTTATATTTTATATTTTAAACATTTTACTTAAATTTTATAATTTTTAATTATATGTTTAAAATGATTTTATAGGTAAATATAGATTTAAATGTTTGTTTAAGATTTTACTTATAATCTTATTTATTTTAAACCATATAATTTATTCCTTTGAGTATTTTAATTTTATTTAGAATAAATATTTCTGTTAATTTATTTTTATATTATATTAAACTTATATATGTTTATAATCTATTTCTAATTAATTTTAGAGTTTTATAAACTTATATATATATATATCTATTTTCAAATTTTTTTTCTTATATATGTATATTTATAAACTTTAATAATAAACCAAAAGTTGGATAAGTTAGATTTCAGGATTTAAATTCGAAGTTTAACGATGTAAATTTATATAACGATAATTGAAAAATGAATGAACTCATATTAAGTTATGAATTTGAATCGATACAACTTTTAGAAGAGACGAATCGGGCAAAATATAAGATATGAATTCGAATTCAAATTGATTTGAACTTATAAAAGATGAACTTGAATTGTGAAATTGTTTTTCTGAGTTTGAACGCGAATTTTGAATTGGTTTAAATTATAAACCTTTACAAGATATGAACGTGAATGGCGTAAGTTGATTTTATTTGAATTTATAATCGATATGAAATGAATTCGTTTTTTTTTTAAAACAACTGAATATGAATTGGAATATATATAGATTTTATATATGGAATTGACTTTATAAATCGTACAGGTTGAATTATGTAATTTGGGAAATCGAATTTTTAAAATACATGTTTTAAAATTAAGTGAATTGTTTGAATTGAAAGATAAGGCTTTGATTCAGATTTATAAGTAATGGAATTGAATTTTTCGACTTGGGTTATAAATATAATATTGTCGTTGGAATTGAAATATATGATTTGTTTTGATTTATATAAATCGAAATAGAAGATTTTGACTTGAATTGTATATTTTGAAATTGAATGTTAGATTTATATGAATCGACTTAATTGAATTCTTATTAAAGGTAGACTTAATCATTTGAACTTGAAATTTTGACAAATATAAATCAAGCTAAATATCATTGAAGTTATGTCATTTAGTTTTGATTTAAACGACATTTGAGATATGTTTTATATGAGTCGACTCTAGATTCGAAATTTGTTTTGGAATACTTTTGGAAATCATAATCGAAGTTAAATAGTATGGTACTAGTTATACTATATTTTGAGAATTTTTCGATATGTTTCCAAAATCAATTTGATTTAAACGATTTAAGTTATTTTCAAATTAAAATATACTCGAAGTTAGATATTTAAAATTTTATTTCAAATTCGAATATGAGAATTTGTATAAACTATTTTATAAAGTGATTTATAAAATAATGACCACGGTGTGAAAAATGTAAACGTTTGGTTGTTAAAGAGACCGGGATCGGCTATTGCCATACTCTCTGCAAATACCGAAAACCACTTTAACAACTGTGTACGCGGTGGAGTTCCAGAATGAAGGGAATGATTTGGCGAACGACTCCATTTTATTTTATTTCATATCAATTACGAGACCCTGACTACCTTGTGTCATCATAATGTGGCTAAAACAGGAGCTATGCACGGACCAAGTGAGGTCATACCTCTTATCGAGCACACTTCTTCGATATTATTCTATTACTGTTGAGATTTGATTTGGGCCCTTTTGATTATGGGAGTGTGTATCGAGGTGGGCGGTAGTTGCTACTATGCGTTACCACCAGTCCCGCTCTGCAAACGGTGAATCCACACTGGCATTCCTTGCGTGCCTTGTCACATGCCTTATACGATCCCACTACGACTTTGTTTTGTACCGTTTTATATGGAGTGCCCTTTGATCAACCTCCAGTTTACGGAGAAATTACAGTACTGTATATACTATGGGAATATATAAACAGTGTAATGGTAATCATGGTAATCCCGCTTACGCTATTTTGATAATTTTACTTTACTGATAGACACTATTGTATATAGCATATTATACTATATAGTATTAGTTTGACGGATCCTTAGAGGATGGTGATCCCAAACATCCTTTGAGTTACTGATTGCATTTCATTGAACAATTCATTTGAGTTGATTTACTTCCATGAGAATGTTAGTCCTGATCCGAGTTGTTTTGTTTTGCATTATTGCTCGGGTCAGATCGAGTGTATCAGTTTTCGAGATTCACCTTTGGAGTTTGGAGCTTATATTGGATTTTTGCTCACCTATATCTACATGTTGATCAGTTGTTCCGGTCATCCAGTTATTTCTATCATTCTGTTTCAGATTGTTATCTGTTATTTATTGTATCAGACTTCCGCTGTATTATTTATGTAAACTCTGATGTAAAGCTTCATGAACTGCTATTGTATTTTAAATTTTCCGCTGTGAGATATTATACTGCTCTGTATCTGTGTCTGTGATATGTGATTTATTATATTTACCTCAGAAGCTAATGACAATCTGTTGTTTTGGACAATTCGAGTTGACATGTTTTGTCGATTCGGCACGGTCAAAATGGCGGGTCGTTACAGGTTTTATTTTTTTGTTATTTTATTATTAAAAAATGTGTTATAAAGGTGAAAATGCGGGCTGTCTCCAAATTGGGCTTGCTTACTGTCGATCTTAACGTTTTGAGGCCTTCTGAACGCAATGGGATGGGTCTCGGGGTCCAATTCCGAAATCTGTAGAAAATTTTATTTAAAATCCCATAAAAATTAATTAATTAAATGTTGACCATACATATAAATATGCCGGGGCCACATACGACCTCAGAAAATTCCAGAAAAATTATTTTTAGCTTTCTTATGACGATACGGTTCTTACGAGACTAATTTCGAAGAATTTTGAGACTGTTTGAAAAATGGCTATTTTTAAGGCGTTTAAATTTAACTGAAATAGTCAAAACACATTTTCTTTTACCACGCTCACATATTAATTTGAAAAATTCTGAAAATGGAAATCTAGCTATAATTTGACATTCCGGTTCCAAAAAAAGTGGTTTCGTCGAAAACGGAGATCGTTTGAAAAATGACTATTTTCAAGGGCTATATATTTAATATTAAAAATACATTTTTAAACAAATAATTTCTGAAACTCAAAATATATAAGTGTTTATACTTTTTAAATGCAGAAACATCATTCCAGACTTAATGGAAGTGGTTTTGAGTCGAAATTCCTTCATATGTGAAAAGTAGCCCTTTGGGCCATATATATTATATATATAAATTCTACAGCGACCTTTCTAAAAATTGAATTGGCCATAACTTTTGATTTTCGTTATGAAATTTCAATTTTTCAGATTCGTTAGAAAGATATGATTAAACAGATTTAAATATTTCTGGTTTCACTCAATTCTGATTTATCTTGAATCCTGTACATCCAGTTAAAGTTCAAAATTAAAATTTAAAACTACCGCGCCATTTCTAACTCCATTTATATTTAAATTTAAATTTATTCGTTCTAACTTCGATAAAAATAAATTCTAGCCATTATTATTAATAATAAATTATATTATATCCTCAAAATTCATTAAAATTTTCTAAAATAAAAAATTTGAATTGGTTCAGAATTTGCGGGTTGTTACAGTCTAATCCTTACGATTTATTATATTATGTTTATTTACATAAGGCCGTTTAATTTATTTGAGAATAAAATAAGGATATGATGATGTACTTTAACATTTTATACATAATATCCTTGGTGTTTCATTTGATGATTTAGCTGCTAAAAATGGTCACAACATAATTGAATGAACTAACAATTTTAATAAGCAATAAATATGACAAGTTATCCATTTATCAATGCCGTTTTTCCGTTTGCTAGAAGGAGAAACACTTTTCTTCTTTTTAACACATATTATAATCTGAAGATAAAGAACTCCCCCCTTTATCAATTTTGATTTATGGCTAATGGATGATAATTGATTTTGGTGGACATTTGAGGTTTTGAAAATGGAAGCTAACGCATTACCTTTAGTCCTGTGAGAATTTGTTACCTTCTTCATTTTCTAATGAATGGATGTATTGGTAGTGTTTGCAAATCAGCTGCAAATATTAGAATCGAATGGTTTCGATTTGATATTTATTATTGATAATTTTTTTGATGTATTTTTGAGGAGCTGAAACAATTTGTTGAAATTGAATGTGATTCGATTCACTATTATGTTATTGGGATGAATCTCAAATAATGGTGCAAGTGCATAAGTTTATTTTTCTTCTTCTCTCTCATAGCAGAAAGCTGATTTTCTAACATTGCTAAGAGAGAAATGAGTGGGGGGAATGAATTACTGAGAATCAAGGGGAGAGTTCACGTGCAATATAAGAGGTGTAGCGAAACTCTCCTCTCTCTCTCTCTCTCTATATATATATATATATATATATATATATATATATATATATATATATATATATATATATATATCAAGAAGACGCATCAATATTCGTTCAATGGTAGTAAATGCAACTTCATTCATTTTGGAAGATATAATATTGATGAAATTTGAGTCACATCGTAGAAGACTAATATTGGAACCAACAATAAGATAGCACCGAATTTCGTCAACTAAAATGGATAATGTTCCACTAATTGACATATTCAATCTGGTCAACCTACTAATTATCAAACAACATACTAAAATAGTATTTTTCATTCATATCATCCACCACATGCAAATTAAATCATAAAGAAATACATACATACATACATAAATACATCATAGTAAAACGATTCTCATTAAGTCAAAAAATCGTTGTCCTAAATCAACCCGTGTGCATAGCACGGGCCTCCAACTAGTATTAAATATAATAATTTGTCATTCATGTTAATTGACATTAAGGAGAATATGTTAAAAACAATGTAATTTGTCATTCATGGTAATTGACATCAAGGAGGGTTTATTAATTTGAGAAACATGGTGATTCATGTTAATTAACATTAAGGAGGATATGTTAATTCGAGAAACATAGTGATTAGGCAACCATGTTAGTTGACATATTAAGGAGAATATGTTTATTGGGGAAAGCATGCAATTTGTCATTTATGTTCAATTTAATTGAGGAAAAGAGGTCACTTATGTTCATTCCATGTTAATTTGGTAAAAACATGTCAATTAGACATTTATGTTCATTTCATATTAATTTAGGGAATAAATGTCAATAAGACATTTATGTTCATTTAATGTTAGTTAGGGAAAATGTTAACTAGACATTTATGTTCATTGATGTTGAGATGAGAAAAGGATATGTTAATATTAATTCAATTGGGTAAACATGGCATTGATATTGAATCACATGTTAATTGACACCGATCTGTAAACATGACAAATTGGCATCTATATTGGAAAATATGTAATTTGTCATTTGACATTAACATGGGAAACACGTTCATTCAACTTTTGCTTAGAAAGTATGTTAATTTAACATTAGTATGGAAAACACATTAATTGTACTTAATATGGCATTATGTAATCTTATTGGGAAAACGGGTTAATCATAAGAGTCATACTTAATATGACATTAAGTAATCGGTATGGGAAAACATGTTATTTGGAATAAATGGTATTTTATAGGAAATTAACATGCAAAGGGAGAACATATGATACTTAATTTAATATTAAGAAAATATGTCATGGGAAAATATGAGGATCAAATGTAAGTTTAAAACGTGTTACTATAATATATATATATATATATATATATATATATATATATATATATATATCTGAGCAGGTGCTTGTCATTTTGGGGAAGGGTTGTATATTAGATTACATTTAATAGGAAATGTTATTTACAACCATGCTTATTAATGAACTTAAACCTGCTATGTTAAACCTGTTAATTAACAAGCTAAGAGGTCCTACGTCTTGTTGTTTATATCCAGTTTGGGACTCTTAAAATCATAGTTACTTGAGGCACAAGCCTAGGGGGTGGCTTGTATCAATCTTCCTGTGTGGAACCTGTATTAGTCAGTATCCCTGTTGGTATCTTAGAGGGGCCTCACACTAGGTAGGGGACAGGGAACGCTTTACAGATCAGAATTGTAAGAGGTTCAAAGGTGGAAGGTGGGTATAGGAATGTTCCAGCAGAGTCATGAGCGTGCATGGGTCCGATGGGGGAATTTAAACGCTGTAACAGCAACAAATAAGTTTTCATCCTATAAGTTGATGGGTTAGGGACCGATATCCCCTACTGTCGAGGCTGGCATAAGATATTTGTATAGTAGGTAGCCGATCGACGGATAGCATTACGAAAAATTCCTTCTAATTACTTGTTTCTGTCTGAATCTATAAAGTGCCACTACTACAAAACAAGTCAGTTGCATCGGTTGTTTACCCCCCTATTGCATCAGTTCAGCAACCAATGCATACGCAGCCGATGCAACAAGATAAAAAAATTGCATCGGTTTCAGAACTGATGCAACAGTTGTAATTTTGCATTGGTTGTTAACAATAATCGAAGCGAAAGGAAGGTTTTCAACTTAAAACCAATTATAATTTTGCACCGGTTACTGGTAATAACCGATGCAGAAAATATATATTTTAGCATCATTTATTACTACCAACCGATGCAATATATGAAACATTGTTTTTGACCCATCCCTATTTTGCATCGGTTATTTTTGACCGTTAATGCAAAATATCACTCTGCTGCTTCAAATGTTGGTAACTGATGCAAAAAACTCTTCTCATAACAAGCAATTATTTTAAACAATATTATAATCATTTACAATAAAATCAAATTGACGGCAAATGCAGATTGAATAAGATAAGACCAATATATATACATATACATACATACATATACATATATATATATATATCTCAATTATAGTGTTCACAATCCATACAAAGAAGTGATTCATAAATTCATTTTAGTACAATAATTCAAACATTTAATACGTACAATCATTAAGAAGCAGTATAGCCTAGATTATGAAGTACCCCAATATGGCAACACTTTCGGCATCACTCTTCACTTCAATCCAAAACAAGAACCTGATTTAAGATAATAGATATAATGTCAATAAATAAAAATGTATTTGAAACTTTGAAATAAAAACATACATTGATGTCCCAACTGGTTATTGAAAATTAAAAACAGACAAGCTGCAAGCATAAACTAATTTCACAACATAAATTTTATGTTTCGTTACATTTTACTAGGTTCAACTTTCACCTATCCCAATTAATTACACGTGCAACAATAACTAAATTGGTTTGATCACATTCAATTAATGAAGAAGCACTCACGTGTATCTTAGAAGTTTTTATCTATTACATCCTTGCACAAAAATCAAGTTTTTAAATTTTCTACTAAAGTTAAGATACCTTGATGATTCAATATGTCACATGTTTCACACAATTGCTCCTCTAATTTCCATGTCTTCAACTATTATTTTCTCTAAAGTATCTTAATCTCATCTGCACAAAGAGAAATTGGAAATCTTAAGCTAGTTGTTTTGAGTTCTGATTCATGTATGCTGATTTTCACATAACTTCAGATTGGGTGTTAGTAAACCTTATATTTTGCATGTAAATTTCCACCTTTGGTTATGTGGCTTGGTTATCCTTTGATGACTTTTTTTAATACAAAATTTAGTACAAGCAAGTTGAGTTCTTTTTTACTTTGCAAACATGCCTGTCAAGTTGAGTTCTTTTTTACTTTACAAACATGCCAGTCAACTCCCGGTTTTGTATAGTGTTGATACATGGTTATTTCACTACAAGCAAGTTCCACGTGTACCACCATTTGTCCTATAGAAAGAAGTTTGGTTGGTTCTACACTCATTTATTGTGGTTGCCAATAACTTTGGTCAGTAGTTCAAAGGGGGCCTGGCATGGTAAGAAAATCATGCTTAATACTATTTAATTTTCTCCAGGGTATATACAAATTGAAGATATTTGAAGCATTACTAAGAAATTATACTTGAAACATAAACAAAATAAAATATACTTCTTCTACATAAGTATTATTCGAAAATTTTCCATGCTATCAACAAATGTCCATCAAGAAAATTACATTAATGTATTCTTACTACATAGAAATGTGTATCCACAAAAAAAAAAATTATGGTTCTTGCTATGAAATGTGGGTACCCTACAGAGTTTCAGTTCCTATAGCATTTTGTCAGTAATGTGTTTAATTAAGGGTACTCCTCCTTTTTAGTCATCGTCACTTTTGAGATTTTCCTATTATGTTTATTGCTTTCACCATGTCACCATAAACAATATATCTTAAAAGGAAAGAAAGTTTTAGAATGAATCATAAACCTGAACGACATAATTTCCATATTAATCTCAAGCAAGTTTTAGAATGACAATTTTCTATGTTTTAGGATCATGGAAATGTTCAAGTGCTTGCTGCAAATATTAAGAAACAAGGTAATGTCTATTGATAATAAATTTTAAAATTTAAAACCGAGTACAAAACCATTATAACATAGTTTCAAACCTGTATGACACGACATCCATATGGATGAGTAGATAATGTGATAATGTTATCATATAAAGAAGAAATAATAAACTAAATCACCTCTTCAGGAATGCACTGGATGCATTTTTGAATTACATGGTTCCCATTCTGATCTCGTACACAATGCATGATGTGTCCATCAAGCTCAGCAGCAATTTTAGTCTGTTGACCAAAATCCACAGTTTCTACTGCCTGCCATTTAATATTAGTAATTTTATGAAACAACAAACTAAAAGATTATCTACTAAACACCTAAAAACAGTTGTATTTTGTACCATGAATAGAAGTATATATACCTTTTGAATGACCCTACAACCATACATCTATAAGCAGCATCACCATTATAGCAGTAGGATGATTAGCAATCAAGACCGTCAATCTTTTTTCTTTTTTGTTTGACCACCCTTCAGCTGGCTAGTGACTTCTTTCAAAACTGGTACTAACTCTTAACAATGCAACACTAAGAAAATAATTCCTCTTGATCATGTTCCTAAATTTATATTGGAGCCTGATCCAATCATCACAACAGCAGCTTCATCATTGAATATTGATTGCAAAATCTCTTGCAAATGCAACACCATAACATCTACTTTTCCTTCTCATGTATTAACTAAATTGTAACTGTTTATAGTCATTAACTTCTAGTGCAACTCCAGAATTACCGTTACCCCCACCGGGATCAAAGACAAACACAAAGTCTCTTAAGTACCCTCTTTTGTTTCTCCCAAGCATTATGTCAAACATCTTATACTCTTTTTAGTCAAACATTATACCAAACATCATAAGAATACGATACAACTTTCCAAACTCAGAACATAGAATTTTAGGAATTATTGTACCACTAAACACAGGAGGAAAATCTAAAAAAAGATTTACCTGCATTTGAGCATTTTCTTTAGCACAAGAAGACTTAGTTTTAGCCAATATGGGGCCTACTTTTTCTGGAGCAGCAACACTGATGGGTGATTTGAGAAGAAATTCTGTTAGAAAAGTAGGAATTCCAGTTAGATATAAAGACTTACAAGGTAAAGCAATTCCTCATGAAATCCAGATCTGCTATAGAAATTTCATAAGTATTAGATCTTGCCATTTCAGTAGAATAAGTAACCAAACCGTTTCATGTGAAATCAGATCTAGAATCCGAGAAGTTCGCATAGACCTGGAGCCTGAAGTTCGCACAGACCTAGAGCCTGAAGTTTGCGATTTCGAGAAGTTCGCATAGAACTGGAGCTTGAAGTCGCGAATACGAAGCGAATGACCGAATCTAAAGCAAATGAAAAGATCAGAGCCTGAAGTCGTGGATCTGAAGTAGGTAATAGAATCACAGAAAAGAAAAAAGGTATTTGGATGGTTGGAATTTTTGGGCGTAAGTCACATTAGAGCGATGGCGTTTTGAATTGGGATATTTCGATCTTATAAACCGAAGGCGGTAAATGAAAATTTGGAAGGGAAGATTTGCTGGAAAAAGGGAAGCAAAGCGGAAAATTAAAAGTTATCGGCAGTGGGATGAAAATTTGGAGCGTTCAGGAAATTTTGAGCATTCAGGTTGGAGCGGTCGATGAAATGGTAAGGTTAATATTGGGGAACACTAGTTAAATTTTTGGAGATTCTATGCTTTTTTCTATGTTTCTATAATTTTTGTGTGATTAGTAAAAATAAATATTAACTATCTTAATTATTTTAGAAAGTTTCTAAACATCAGTTTATTTTTTAAATATTTATATAGGAAACGTCTATTTAAATATGAAATTTTAAATATTTAGTAATTTTACTTATTAATTAAAATTAATTATTAATCATAGATGTTTTTTAATACAGACCATTTAATGAGTTACTCTTTAATTATTATTAGCAATTATATATTATTTATTAATAATCCTTATTCATTACTTATAAATAATTACCTATCTGATTATTCGATCATAAATTACTAAATTTCAAAATAATCTTTATCAACAAACAATTATTTAAATTAAATTATTAAATTCTAGTCTTCACTTCATAAGATTAAATTTTATAATCAATTATTGTTTATTAACTATTAATTATTTGATGGTTTGTTGAATACTAATTTTTAATTGTTAAATATTACTCATTTGATAATAATTATTAATATAATGTATTGATCATTAATAATCATATTTAATTGTAAATAATAATTAATCATTAAACAATACTTATTAATTATTAAATATTACTCATTAATTTAATATTAATTGTTAAATACTAATTATTAAGTATTGATCATTAATTAGTTACATATTTACTTAATTAATAAATATTAACAATAATTACCAATTATAATAACTAACTATAATAAATTATAAAATAGAAATTTATTCATTCTATAATAATATTTTATTGATGATCGTAAATTATAACACATTATAAATAATGACATATATGAACGAGTATTTATGATTATTCATATGTGTATTTGTTTCAATTAAAATAATTAGCAATTGCTTCGATTTTTAAAGAATCGATGCAAACAACACTATACGTTGCAATGCGTTTGCATCGGTTTCTCGTGAGTCGAGGCAAACCGACTCAAAATGACACTAATCTCATCGGTTGTAAGGAAAACCGATGCAAACAATACTATTTGCTTCACTGCATTTGCATCAGTTCCTCGGGAGCTGATGCAAACATTGCTATTTGCTTTGGTGCATTTGCATCACTTCCTGAGGAACCGATGCAAATAACGCTATTTGCATCGGTTATATAGAAAACCGATGCAAACTCTATTATTTGCTTCTGTGTATTTGCATCGATTCCACAAAAACAGATGTAAATAACGCTATTTGCATCAGTTGTAAAGACAACCGAAGCAAATGAGGCGATGCAACAGGCATATTTTGTACTAGTGTGCAAAACAGTCAATCTGCTTGATCTGATTATTATTATAGTTATCATTGTTATCATTTTATAAGAATTGATAGTCCTTATTATCAATTCATATTAGCTATTGTTCACCTTTAGACATGTATAGACACCTACCCTTTTATGACACTAGAACCACTATTTATCTATTTTACTTAACTTAGTAAGTTGAGCTGGTAATCACAGCTGCTCAACGGTATTTATGTCTGACCCATCTCCTTTCTTCCTTTCTCTTTTCTATCACCCAGTCTTATAAGGAGAAAGTACATAGTTCATATTTCTTAGTTAGCTTTATCGTGATAAATTTCTGCAAGTTTGATTACTTTTTGTTCTCTCTCCAAGATTAGGTTGTATCTTTTTGACTATATTTGGGGATAATTTTATTTTACTCTGATGTTGTTTTTGATTGAGATTTTAAGACATGACACTTTGTAACTGTTTGGTTAAATGAAACAAAGATGGTTTTATATTTTGTAAAATGAAAGTTTCTTCTTCTGCTGCAAATTTAATTTCTTATGTCTTGTAAAACCTTAGTCTCTACGATGTTTTTATATCTTTATACCTACAATGCTCCATACTTTCTTATTGAAATCCTTGTTCGAGAAAGGAGTTTTGATGACAACAACCTTATTTCAATATTAATTGATTATAAAATATATACTGGCACTTTTTTCTAGAATATACATACACACACACACACACACACACACACACACATATATATATATATATATATATATATATATATATATGCAGGATTTAGATATAGGAAATTTTACTAAAGACTGTACAGTTTAAAGGTATCAAAGATTCAGAGTCCAGAGAAAATTCAAGACTCATGAGTATTCAATATTTCAAGAGTTCAAGAATAATATAGTTATAGAGTCTAGATTATGTAAGACTCTAAATAGCACTCCATGTTCAAATTCATATTCTGATTTTCAAATTCTATTCTCAAATTCTATCTTCAATCCTCTCTACTTTATTTTCTATCTTTTCTATTTCCCTTTCTTACTTTACTTTTGATTTCAATGTTAAGTTTTATATATTTATATCTTTATACTTCATATTTATATATAGTTTTTAATCTTGTAATTTTATAAATATATTTATATAGTTTATATTTATGTTTTCATATGATTTCCTACTTTACAATATTAATTTGTAACACTATGTTATTATTCCAGAATTTCCAGAATTATATTTATATTAAAACACTTGAAAAGTTCTCAAAAATTAATTTTACACTAAGCATATGTCGACATATATAAAACTCTATGTCGACTTATAACTGTCATTTTTTCAATTTTGAAAGGATGTGTCTTTTCACTAATTGTGACGCTTATGAAGCGTTGCAACCTTTTACACACTATAAAAACGGCTTGAATTTGAATTTTTAATCATCTCTTCTTCTCCACTTTTATTCCACTTCATTACATCATTTTTCTTTATCATTTTTATGATTTCTACACGTATACTCTACCGAATTCAATTCTGTTTTCACCAATCATCTTCTCTCTACACTCACTACTCACTACTCTCTGAATCAAGTGCAATTGAAGAGTTATAGGATTGTTTGTAATTTTTTGGGTTGTATTTGCGGTTAAACGATGGCATCCCATGTAGTCGTGAAATCAAAGACGGGTAATCGGTGGTATCCCTTGTAGCCGTGAAGTCAAAGAGGATGGAATTGGTGGTATCCCTTATAGCCATGAAATAAAGGATGTTGTAATTGGATATTGATATAGTAATAAAACTCTAGGCAATCCAGCGTTGCGTGGACCTGGACGTAGGAGCAATCCGAACCAGTATAAAATACGGTGTGTTCTTTCCTTTTCTGCTTTTTTTTCCTATTTATTTTGCATCTGTGTTTGATTCTGCATCTATGATTATTTCTTTGGTGTTTGATTCATATTGTTTATCACATATATTTTAGAATTTGTTTAAATTCTCAAAAACACTATTCACCCCCTCTAATGTTTATTTTGCCTTAACGATCCTTTCCGCGATCCCTAACAATCCTCGTATGGCTGACATTAAAGAATGTGAGGTGTTACACGTGGTATTAGAGCCTAAGGTTACCAAGATCACTAAAGTTTTGTTTAAAAAGAAAGAATTTTCAAAAGAAAATGCATTTTTCTGAAATCAATAGTTACTTTTGGAAATAAAGTTTCCCTATAGTTAGTTACAACCTTCCTTTAACTCTTTCTTTATCTTTTAGATTGAGTTATAAGAATTCTATCTAAGTTTTCCTTTATAGGTTGAAAATTTGAATAATGAACAAACCCGTTTAGCTTAGTAGTTGGGAAATGTCAATGTTAAAAAGGAACTTATTGCTAGATGAATATTAAAAAAGGTTAATTATATATGGAACTACCTCATTAGTTTAGTGATAAAAAGGATACTTTGGAAGATAAGAAAAACCTAGATTGATTGGTTAAAGAAAGGGGATGTTTTTCTGTAGTTTGGCTTGAAACTAAAATAGAAAACGTCATTGCAAGAATGAACGGGTTACTGTGGAATAGGGGTTTTATCATATTATGTGCTAACCGCCAACTTAAAAATAATTAAAAAGTAATATCTTGCAATCACGGGTTTCTATAAAATAGATTTTCCAATACTATGGATATAGATTTTTATACGTTTTCGATAATCAATCAATTAGGAAACTTCCAAAAAGGTGAATTTAAGGATGGCAAGTAAATGATCGACATGAGTATATTAATCTCAAAAGGATTATGAGGAAGGGTGTTGATCAAAAATGGTCCAGGAAAAGGCAAGGGTTGGTAAAAGAAAGAATGTTATCTTCAGTTTTAGCTAGTTTTCCTATTTTGTTTAGGAATATTTTGTCCCTTTTTCCTTTAATGTATTGGCTACATGGGGCCATAGCCACGATAAGTTGAATCTTGTAAAGCGTCTATATTGTAGGCTTAGTAGAGTGGTCCTTTACAGATAGGGTAAATCCCTGAGGGTGTGATGATAGCATTAGTGACTGTTTTTCAATTAGGCCCAGTGGTAGTTTCTGAACCCCATAGGGATCAACTTGATTTTTTGTTTATCTATTGCAAGTCGGGGCAAAACTAAAATCTTGATGTTTGGGGTATTTCTGGATATGGATTAGGTTGCCATGATTAGGCCTCATATGACATATAGATTTACAATGATGGGGTGAATTACGAGCCTAAAATATGGCGTAGGCTTTAATATGACATATGGACTTTTAGGGAAGAGTTACGGGCCTGATATATGTTAAGTATATCCAGGGGCTATTTTGACTGCAAGAAGGGGATGGTTGGGATAAGTCATGCGAGGGACTAATTTTTGCGACTTCTTGCAACCCGAAGGGTCAGTCATGTTGATATTCTTAGTGTATCTCTAGGAAGTATCAGTTTAGTTCTCTTTGTGTATATACATTCCAAATAGAAAGTGCTTGAAAGATTATCTCTAGAAGGGAGAGATTAATTTTCGGATCTGTATTTTTGGCAATGCTAAATTTGTAGCATTTTTGGATAAAGCACACAGTGTAAGTGAGGATTGGGTTTCATGGTTTTGATTGGAATCATTCCTAGCTATGGGAATATACCATCAATGGATGGGTTGGAGGCTTAGGCAAGTTATCAGTATAATAAGTCATCTCGAATGTTGGAAAGAAAGTGAGTTTTCTTAGGGTACTCGAACCCAAGTGTTGACCTATGAAGGATTAGTTAGATTGGAATATTTTACTCCCTAAACCCTATCTTTTAAAAAGAATAGTATAGCCCTTATGTTGGAACTTTCCGCATTTATTTTAAGGAGGTAGTTGGACTTCGGCTGTATTGGAAAGGATTTTGGAAAAAGCCAAGTAAAAGAATTTTGGAAGTAATTGTGTTCCTATACAAGAGTGTAACAATGAGGTGTTTTATGGAAACCTGTTGAACCACTTTGAGTTGAAACCCTATATGTTAAAGTTTTTAAAGAACAAGTATTTTGAAAGACTAATGTGTTTTGATATGAAATACATTTATTTTGGAAATTTCATAAAAGCAACTATATATGTTTCAGAAAAGTAATTTTTGTAATTGAAGTTTTTCATCATTAAGATTTTTTTTTCTAAGGTTTTGGAAAAATCATACATATAAACAGTAGGGTGGTTAGTAAGTCTTTATGGAGTTAGATAATATAAGTGGAATGATCCAAGGAACACAAGTGAGTAAAGCAAAGATTAGGAGTGTGAAAAGGAGGAAAGGTGCGACTTTACTTGTAAGATTAAGGTAATCTTTTAGGTTGGTTCACTTGACTATTTCTCCTCGAATTAACTAAACTAAGTGAGACGAGAGGACTACACCGAGGGATTCTAGTTTCTCACCCGCATTCTTTTGACAAGTATTTCTTCTTTGATATTCTATTTGTCGCTTCTTCCTTTGGTTAGGGGCTTCCCTCTAGTATATCCTTGGGAAGTGTAGATCTTAGGAATTAAGATTATAGATGATAGGATATGGTTGAAACATGTGTTTGAGACATGTTATATTTGATGGTTGCAAGTGGTTGCTAGTGGACGCATATACACACACATTAGGCACTAGATCAGCTCAAACACTTACATATTGCATATGGATGTGCGCGCATTTAAAAATTTAATGTATAAAAATGGTTGAATCACCACATGGATCTTACATTTTGGTGAATGGTTGTGCACAAATGTAGAACTTATAAGTACTATTAGGATTCCTTTACATACATATTGGATGCATGATACATACATGAATTGCATTAAGGAGGTCAACTGAATCAGTGGACCGCCTGATTTTCGCATTAGCTTAGGGACATATACACGACACCTTTGCATATGTTCATACAAAGCGTAATAAGTTCTAAGGACAATGTATGTCAGGGGATGATGATTGAGTAGATGGGTGTTATCATTCATAACATTCTTTTAACCTTGGAGACTTCGATGACGAAATCCTTTAAGGAGTGGAGAATGTAACAAACCAAATTTTTAACAAACAATAACTAATTAATGGATTAATTAAGTGAGGAATAAAATGATAAAACAAATATTAATTAGAAAAATATTGAGAACTGAGTAAAATAGACTTTACCATTGCGTCCGTTACGAAATTCAGATAGACTTTTAGTTCGCGTAAATCGGACTGAGTATATAAAAGTTATGATCAATTAAAGTTTGTAATTTAATTTATGATCAGAAAATGAAACAACGGTAAATGGGCGACCCAAACCTTAATTGGGTTGATCCATATCCAAGATGAGTCGACCAGCCTTAGAGCAGGCAGATGCCTGAGCCTGAATCTGGACTGTTTTGTGTGCTATATACATATGCCGACTCAACTTGAGGTGTATAGTTTGATTTAATAACCTAATATCTAATGGTTTACAATTATCCTAACTAATCTAGAAATAGGCTAACAGTCTCACCATTTTCTTACACACAAACATTCTTCATCTTCTTGCTCCAAGCTATGTTCTAAATAAAAATTAAGAAAATGTTGAGGTGCTGCGAATGTTTAGATTGAATGGATAATTCTTACTTTTCTTCTAACAACAACTATTTTAGAAGATTTTCTGGATTGTGATTTTCAGATTTCTTTTAAGTTAAATTTAGATAGATACAATATTTGTTGTAGTAATCTAATAAAAAGAATTTTGATAGTAAATATGTAGTGGATTTAGAAAGTATCAGTGTTATAAGTTTATTCTTATAACTTATTTTAATTACGATCAATTAACTATTCATTTTCAGTTATTATCTGTTTATATGTACATCCCTCTTCCTTATCCCCTTTATGTTGTTTGTTTTATTTATAGTGTTATTATGCCTTTACCATTTAAATTAAATAGAACTAGAAAAGTATGAAATAACGTTAAAAAGGAAAATTGGTGATATTAGAATTTGTATTGTAAATTGGGATTATTATAAAGGAAAAATATGTAAACATGAATTGGTTAAACTTAAATTTTTATTTACAAGAAATGTCATTTGTAAACATGTATTTGACATTAATCTATAGACATATTAATATGGCATTGACTTGGTGGACATGCATTTGACATTAATTTGTACACATATTAAATATAATAATTTGTCATTCATGTTAATTGACATTAAGGAGAATATGTTAAAAACATAGTAATTTGTCATTGATGTTAATTGACGTCAAGGAGAGTATATTAATTTGAGAAATATGGTAATTCATGTTAATTGACATTAAGGAAGATATGTTAATTTGAGAAACATGGTGATTAGGCATTCATGTTAATTGACATTATTTAGGGAGAATATGTTAATTGGGGAACATGCAATTTTTCATTTGTGTTCAATTTAATTGAGGAAAAGAGGTCACCTATGTTCATTTCATGTTAATTTGCAAAAAAACATGTCAATTAGACATTTTTGTTCATTTCATGTTAAATTAGGGAAAATATGTCAATAAGCCATTTATGTTCATTTAATGTTAGTTTGGGACAAATTTTAATTAGACATTTATGTTCATTTGATGTTGAGATGGGGAAAAGACATACTAATGTTAATTCAATTGGGTAAACATTGCATTGATATTGGAATCACATGTTAATTGACAATGATTTGTAAACATGACAATTTGGCATCTACATCAAAAAACATTTAATTTGTCATTTGACATTAAAATGTGAAACGCATTCATTCAACGTTTACTTGGAAAATATGTTAATTTAACGTTAGTACAGAAAACACGTTAATTGTACTTAATATGACATTAAGTAATCTTATCGGGACGTGTTAATCAGAATGAGTTATACTTAATATAACATTAAGTAATCAGTATGCAAGGAAAACATGTTAATTTGAATAAATGGTATTTAACTGAAATTAACATGAAAATGGAGAACAAATGAATTATACTTAATTTAATAATAAGTAAATATGTCATGGGAAAATATGAGGATCAGATGTAAGTTTAAAACATGTTACTATAATCTATATACATCTGAGAAGGTGTTTGCATGTTTGGTGAAGGGTTGTACGCAGTATTACATTTAATAGGAAATGTTATTTTCAACAATGATTATTAATGAACTGAAACCTGCTAAGTTAAACCTGTTAATTAACAAGCTAAGAGATCCCATGTCATACTGTTTATATCCAGTTTGGGACTCTTAAAATCTGAGTTACTTGGAGGCACAAGCTTGGGCGGTGTATTGTGTCAATCTTGGTGTGTGGAACCTATATCAGACAATATCCGTCTTGGTATCATAGAGGGGCCTCGCACTAGGTAGGGGCTAGAGCATGCTTTACTAATCTGGATTGTAAGAGGTTCAAAGGTGGAAGTTGGGTACCAGCGCGTTTTGGTGGATTCATGTGCGCGCATGGGTCCGATGGGGGAAACTAAGATGTTATAACACCAACAAATAGGTATGTGTCTTATAAGTTGATGGGTTAGGGACCGATATCCCCTACTACAGTAGCTGGCACAGAATATTTGCATAGTCTTTTTATAAGAATTGTCGGTCCTTATTATCAGTTCATATTATCTATTGTTCACCTTTAGACGTGTATAAACACATACCGATTTATGACACTAGAACCAGTATTTATCTATTTTACTTAACTTAGTAAGTCAAGCTGGATCACAGTAGCTCATGGGCTTTTATGTCTGACTCATTTCCTTTCTTCCTTTCTCTTTTTTTTTCACCCAGGCTTTCAGGGAGAATGTACATAGTGCACATTTCTTTGTTAGCTTTATCGTGATGGTTTTCTGCAAGTTGGATTACTTCTTGTTCTCTTTCCAAGGCTAGATTGTATCTTTTTGACTATATTTGGGGATAATATTATTTTACTCGATGTTGTTTTTGATTGAGATTTTAAAACATGACAATTTGTAACTATTTGGTTAAATGAAACAAAGATGGTATTATATTTTGTAAAATTAAAGTTTCTTCTTCCACTATAAATTTAATTTCTTATGTCTTGTGAAATGTTAGTCTTTGTGATGTTTTTATGTCTTTATACCTACAATGCTCCATACTTTCTTAATGAAATCCTCATATGGGTGACATTAAGGAATGTGGGGGTGTTACATCATATTTATCCCCTCCTTTCCTATTTTCTTGAAAATTTACAAATCCGAAAATATCCCCTTTTCGTAATAATTGTAGACGGTAAGAATTTGGGAATTGTAGGCCTAAAAGATTATTGAGATTTCGGATTAGATGCTTTCAGGTGAGTAGGAAATTTACATACAAAGTATACAATAACTTAATTATTTCGTTTGTTTTATTTCTTAAATATATGCCTAACATTTATCAGATCAGTTTATAATATTGTTAAATTTGAAATAATGCCTATCGGGTCTGTTTGTGAATATTATAAAAATATAAAAGAATAAATTGTGGATTGAATAATATCTTAATTTGTAGGATTACTCGATTTGTTTATTATTGCCTATAATTATGTTTATAAATATTGTGCCTATTTTAAACACCGTAGATCTAGAAATTAGTCCCATAAAATACTGTTAAGATGTAGTTTTATTCCAGATCTGTAGTTTCAGTGTTAAATGGTAATTCGTGTAATTTTGGTTAAAAAGATATATGCCTGTATGTATTCGGTTTTTTTGGGTTCTAACATAGTTATTATAAATATGTCTTTTTCCACTTTATAAATAAAAAGATATTATTTGAAACCAATAAGAAATATGTCCTAAGATTGTAAAAGGGAAAGTTGTGTAAATTCACGTACAAATATAAATACATATATATATTTGTGCGTAGTTTACATCAACTATTCCAAAATATACATGCCATATATTTCTTGTGGTTTGAAAAATGTTTACTCCTCTTTTAAACATTCAGGCATAATTTACAATAATTATAGTTGACAATCATTTTGTAAGATTTAGAATCTTATTTCAGAACTGAATGCAAAAAGGAATGTTTTGTTATTAGTTTGAACCAAATTTTTTAATTTAATTATAGTAACGAAAGAATAATATGTAATCGCGCAAAAATTCCTACCTTTCGAATCAACTGCAAGCCACACAAGTCCGACCCAAAATGGCAGAAACCCTCGAGACATTAACTTAGGACATACAACACATCAGTCAGAAACAAAAGAACTTTTTACTAACATCATTAGCATCCAATAATAGTTATTAACAACTATTAATATCAAATTACCATCTAGTGGCATCATCAATATTAGTGATAAGATAATTAACACTTAATACTAAATCAACTGTTGTTAATTAAGATATAAAATATCATCAACACCCCATTTCCATAATTAGCAAAACAAATACACATTAACACACATCCCATTTAAATGATCATTCATATCACAATCAATATCAACCTGTAGCGACCCGAACTTCCCCGGTAAGGAAAGCCCGGATTGCCTTGAGAACAACACACATCGGAACGCAAACAGAAGAACATTTCATTGTTTATTACAACAATTCCATCAGAATACAAGAATATATAGAGTATGAATAAATATTACACATTCGATAAATATCAGAGATTACAATAAATTACATAGCAGCGGAAAAATAATACAAAACACAACTGAAAGTAATACACGGATACAGAGCTTTCCGAGCATCGTTCCAGCTGTAAATCAGGATCCTGTGAATATAAATCTGCAAAACCGAAACTACTAGCTGCCCGTGTGGAAAATAAGGGCACCCAGAGTTTAGGTTAAAACAATAAACTCCAGGTCATTCATGTGACTGGTGTGAGAACTAAAACAGTTATTCAAAACTTTACTTTAAAAGAGGGTAATTCAAGGGGCCACGCCGTATAACACGGAACAGGTTTCCTCCCAAGAATACCAGAGCATAGAATAAACAACGCAATGCTTTTTTGAAAAATGAAGCTATTATAAGAACCAGGTCCCATCACACAATGCAACGCAAGCCGGGGGATAGGGTTTTCCCTTATAATAGCCAAACATGCTTGGTACGTTTAAAACAAATCATTTGATACAATTATAAGTGTATAGTGTCAAAACAATTCAAATCATAAATATCAATCATAGGCGGCATGAGTACCATCTATCATGTCGCCATACTAGTTCTACAATTAAAACCGCAATATCACGTATTGGAAATTGGATTTCCGTCATGAGTCGAGGCAAGGGGCAAGCTCCTCTCCGTTCGAGACACTCTAGCAAATGTCCCAGGACCGCACACAACATGTAATAACCCGAATTTTAATAACATGTTAAAACTAGAAATCAGGGTATAATTAAATTTTAAAATGAGAATCAAGGGAAACGGGTTGCGCCATTGCGTTCGTCTCGGTATTCTACATGAAATAGAGTTCGAGTTTTCGAAAATCGGAGTCCGGATGAAGAAGTTATGGCCTGTAGAAGATTCAGCAAACTTTAGGCAGCACAGGACCACGCAGGTTTACCTGGGGGTCGACCTGGGGGCCAGGTCGACCACGTGGTCGACCAACGCCCCCCCCCCCCCCAGGTCGACCGTATGGTCGATCTCCCCCCTTACAGGTCGACCTGGTCGGCCTGTTTTGACCCAGAACCCATTTTTGAAGCCTGAGACGTGTTTTGATGGTCCAGATTGATTCTAGGGTTAATCTAAGGGCCTAAACTAGTTGCTACCCCTATAAATACACCCTAAGGCCTAACCTAATTCATAACAAATCATTCTTACATCAAATTGCTGTTTAAATACCTCTTGAACCATGGCCGCCGTCTCCAAATCAAAGTACAAGCATTCAAACTCAAATCAATTCAAAGAACAAAGCTTCAACAATGATTCAAGACAATAAATCAACAACGCCGCAACATTTTTTCTTAATTCCTTGTCCACGATCGGTAAGTTCTAGTTATTTTCAGATCTAAATATTTAATTATAATAGGGACATGAAATAAAGTGGAATTGGATTTAAGTATGTTTATCGATTAAGATCTATTTCTGTTGCTTCTTGAATCTTGAGTTTTGGGACTTTTCTATTCTCATTCTCATGTCAAGCTTATGATCTATTCAGCTTGTTGTAAATCAGTTTTTCTTGATTCATGTTGATATTATTATCAAGATCTATCTTTTATGCCTGAGACGATGTTTTTTCTATGCCCGTTTTCTCTCTGTACTTATTGTTATATAAATTCTACCTTCCCTATTTATTTTCTTTTGATGAACCTTGGTCAATTTCGGACCTTGACCTAAACTAAGATATACGTGCGATTGAATATGGGGAAATATTGGGATACTGCCTATTTGGATATATGTGTTTGGTGTAATTGATGGCATAACATAAAAATTGGATATTTGGGTATTACTACCATTAACATGAAACTTGATATTTGGGTATTATCATTATAATGGTAATTGAAAGAATGGGGATTGGCATATATAATTTGATATGGATCTTGATATATATATATATATATATATATAACTTGACATGGATCTTGATATATGTAATTTGGCTAGAACTTGTTATGGTAAATTAGTATAAACGTGGTATACATGTAATTTTGGGTATAAAACTTCATCTATGTAAATTGAGCATAGCTTTGTAAACATGTAAATCATGAAACTTGGTATATGGGTAAATTGGCATAAAATTGGCATACATGTAAAACGGCATGAATTGAACATATGTAAATTTGGTATGAATTGGGCATATGTAAAATTGACATGTAATCTAGAACTTGGGCACATGTTAATTATGTAAAATTTGGAGTAGAAACATATATGATAATTTATGACTTGGAGAAGGTTTAATATGAACGCGCCTAAGTTGGGTTTTGGGTAGTTGGCTTGTATTGTAAATAAAAGGCTATAACTTGGCATAACTTCATAGTGAATTATGATAATAATTTGGGAATACGTTTTGGGGCAAAAATGTGAATTATGAACTTGGAAAATGGGCCATAACATTAAATTGTTAGCACACTTACATATAAAGAGCAAATATGTAAATTTAGAAAATACGAAATGCTTAACCCGAGGTTGGATTGAGTTGTGATGTAAACCTGCCCGGACCCGCCCGGCTGTACAGTAATCACAACAATACATATCCAATGTGAGAGGTTAAGGCATTGAGCCAAATAAGGACCCGAGGTTAGATTGAGTTGCAGTGTAAACCTGCCCGGAACCGACAGTCTGTCCAGTAACTGCAACACTACCTGTTTAATGTGAGCGGTTGGTGCTTTAATGAATAAGTTAAAGCTAAGTCAGGATTGATAGGGTTAAGTAAACTAAGAATTCTTAACCAGCATAACAAGTTAACCAGGTGGTGGGTTAAGTATTATGACTAGGCTAATGATATTTAACTGATATGACATGAATGGGTGGGTTAAGTAATATGGCTAGGCTAATGACACTTAACCGTTATAACATGACTAGCGGATGGGTTGGTTTAACTTGAATGGGTTGATAACACCCAATCGGTATAATCTGATGTGTGGTAGGGTTAAGTAACACACGAGGGTAACACTTAACCATTATAATATGACTAGTGGATGGGGTTAAGTTAACACACACTTAACCAATATAACGTGATGCGTGGTATGGTTAAGTAACAACCGAGGGTAACACTCAACCGTCACAACATGATATGCAGGTAGGCTAAGTCAATGTATACTTAACCAATTTGACACGATGATTTGGTAGGGTTAATTCATGAACCACTTGAATATACTTAACCAATTTGACACGATGATTTGTTAGGGTTAAGTCATGAACACTTGAATATACTTGACCAACTTGACACATGATTCGTAGGGCTAAGTCATGAACTTAAATGACAACACTTAGCCAATTTGACATGACACGTAGTCGGGTTAAGTCACGAACTTGAATGACAACACTTAACCAACTTGACATGCTGGACTGATAAGGGTTAAGTCACGAATTTAAATGACAACAGTTAACCTATTAGACGGAAACCCTAGTTACATGGTCCATTTCAACAGTAACCCACTTAGATGTATCATGATACCCTGGGACTAGGCAGGGTGGGGCACGATTACTGGGCTGATTGTAAGCGACCAAAACGACGGCTGAGTTGGTGCGATAGTGTAGGTTCAGGCGGACTACGGTCATGCACGTAGTCCGGAGTTGAAAAAGCAGGCATTGGGCATCAGTAGGTTTACACTGTGCGTGCTTGATTCGTGTCGAGGGTTGGCACCCTTGGGCTTGATACACCCTATGGTGGACCCAGCATAGGTAACTACATTCGTGATAGGGCCATATGACACAGACACATGAACGAGATAGGACTTGTAGCGAGCCGATCGATTAATAGATCGTTTCTTGGGACCAAGTAATGGGTCATTTCATGACATTGGGCAAAGGATCATTTTATAGTCAACACATGACACGGGTTGGGATACTAGTACGGGTGGTGCAGAGCAAATAGATATCATAAAAATATTTTAACGGTAAAGCAGAGAAATCTTGCGATCTTGCGAAATTATACTTAGTTCATCTTGAATGGGAACCTTGCAATGTTATACATGACAAAAGTCATATGATGTTATTCTTAGTTATCGTGCCTGTAGCTTATCTTGTCATCATGCTTATGTTTATTTTCAGTTTATTCATGCCATGTTATCTTTACCTATTTTTATGCTAAAAGTCACTAGGACTTACCCAGTCTTTATGACTGACCCATTTTGTTTCGCCTCTTTTTCTTCCGTTTCCACCCCCATGTTCGCAGGGTTGGAATACAGCTTAGTTCGGATCTTACCAAGCTCTAAGGCTCTTTCATGTACGGCTTGGATTTCCCTTGGCTATGTCTTGCTTTGCTTTATTGGGGAATATCACAATTTATTTTTATGCTTCTTTGTTTTTGAGCAAGACAGATATTTTAGCTATGTAATTGGGTATTGGAAATTGATGGGCTTTTATTGTAAACAATTATATTTGATAAATGATTTGAAGTACTTCCACTTTACTTTCCGTTGTTTTATATATGTCTGTCTTGTAATATTTCTGTTCCAGTACCCATAATGCTCCACTGAAGTTAAGGCATTCCCTTTGTGAGTGACCTTAACAGATGTGGGGTGTTACATTTGGTATCAGAGCAGAAGTTACCATACTGGGCAAAAGCTTTCAAAAACCTTCTGAAATTATTTTCAAAACGTTTACAAAGAAGCATTTTTCTAAAGAAAAGTTATGTTTTACGAAAGGCATATTCCCCAAAGCCATATGCACTTTCTTTTGATTCTCTCCTTGATTCTCTTCTCTCTTTCTTTTTCACCATAGTTTGTAGGCATGCGACACATGTCGGAGGGCAAAGTAGTGTCCAACCTCCATCTATAGCTGCAGTAGTTTTACTTGCGACTAATCTTATTTCAAGCTTTGTAGGGTTGTCGTGCGATGGAAGTAGCTTTCGAGAAACTTTTCAACAAGCTATACAAGGATAGTATGAACGAGGATAAAGAACACAAGTCTAAGGATGAGAAACTTGTTGATATGGCTTAATCCACGAAGAGGAAAAAGGTGAAAGGAAAGAGGCCAAGTGAAAGAATAATAAAAACCCATGACAAGAGAGAATATCTTTAGTATGGTAAAAAAGGACATGTAATTAAATATTATAGGACAAGGACAAGGGCAAAGAACAAGATCGTCGAGAGGGAAATTGTATGCTCTCACTACTAGCGTACCTAAGAGAGGTGGTAACGTTTCTGTTAAAGGCTTAGCTTTTCTTTTCTATCATCCCATTAGAACTTTGTTTTTGTACATCGCATCCTTTTAATTCTACTTCGATAGTTGAGTCTCTGCACCTTCGTACTAGCATAGTACAAGATCCCATTTTATTCTCAAATCCTTTTAGGGAATCGGCTCATTTATTCATGACTTATTTGGATTTGGGAATGTCTATGCTAAGTGTTGAGTTTAGAAGTAATGCTTATGTTTTTTCTTGGGCTATGGGTTGATTCTAGGGATGGAGTGGTTATCCAGTAATGGTGCCATTCTTGAGTATGAAAAGAGGGTAGTTAGATTCTTGACTTGCCTTGATAATTCCCTCGAAGTTTAGTGTAACCCTTAGGGTTCTGTCATGCTTAGTTATCTAGAATCTCTTGATACATTTATTTATCCGCTCGAGTAGTGTTCGCCACTAAGGCGAATGGTTCATTTCGCTTATGCATGAGTCATAGAAAATCACCTTAGTAAGTACATTTGGCAACATGGTTGGCATTTGTTTGTTTTCAAGAGATAGTTCTTCTGCGTGGAATACCTTATAATAAGTAAACGAGACCCATGATTCACTAGTGAATTTTGGAGAGCTTACATGAAACGATGAGTACGCAGTTATATTGAGCCGAGTATACTAGAAAAAGAATAAATGAAAGTGGAATGAGAGGCGATAGTGAAATGAGTTCCAACTCATATTTTGGAAACAAGAATTAAGAAGCTACGAAATTGTAAAGTTAAAAACGGCCAAAACACAATAGAGTTAAGCTCAAGGAAATGCGGCTTAGAAGATTGAAGGCTAGATATGCACATTATATCTCTTTATAAGAGTATATTCTTGATCCCTCTTTTCCTGTAGAGCTTACTTGCATGTTATCTTTTAAGTATATCCTCTCGGTCCTATTCTCAATCCTATTTCTGTTGCAAACCCCATAGGGAGTATGACTTATCTGTTAGTAACACATGTTGGGGCTTGAGGGTGTCCGTTGGGTTGGCGACACTTTTTGGGTTTGTTAGGATACGAGTTGGTTTTAGGAAGGGATTTATTTGCGACCTAAAAGGAGTCCATCATGCTTAGTTTTCTAGAATCATATATGTTGGTTGGGATGAGTAATTCTTTGAGTGTCAGCCTGATGTTTATTTCGGTCTTCGGGGCTGGTGCTTAGGGAGTTCTTCTCCTATTCAGTATATATGTGACGTAGATTTCCAGCTTTGACATTACCTAATGGGCACAAAGTTTTTACTTGCTTCTATCATTCGGCTATATCTTTAGGTAGGAACAATTGGGTGTAAACATGTGTTTGAGACATGTTATGATTGATGGTTGCAAGTGATTGCAAGCGGTTGCTAGTGGTTGCTCGTGGATGCATATACACGCACTTTAGACACTAGATCGGCTCTGTCACCTTTCATACTGCATATGCATGAGTGTTTATACTTGTTGATGGATGAAATTGAATGTTTTATCATGTGGATGTTGCATATGGATGGATGTTTGTGCACACATATAGCGTTTATGTGATTAGGACTATTTGCATACATGTTGGACTCATGACACTAAACATATTTTGCATTAAGAAGATCAATCAGGCCTGATCATTTGCATTAGATAAGGAACATATACACACACTTTCTGCATATGTTCATACATCATTAGAAATCTCTTAAGGATAATGGATACCTGTGATAGATGATTGAGTAGATGGATGATTAGATGGTAGGACACATTCTTCTTAACTTGAAGATTTCGGGGACGAAATCCTTAAAGGAGGGGAGAATGTAACAACCCGAATTTTAATAACATGTTGAAACTAGAAATCAGGGTATAATAAAATTTTGAAATGAGAATCAAGGGAAACGGGTTACGCCATTGCATTCGTCTCGGAATTCTACATGAAATAGAGTCCGAGTTTTCGAAAATCGGAGTCCGAATGAAGAAGTTATGGCCTGTAGAAGATTCAGCAAATTTTAGGCAGCACAGGACCAGGCAGGTTGACCTGGGGGTCGACCTCGGGGCCAGGCCGACCACGTGGTCGACCTTAGGGTCGACCTCTCCCCTTACAGGTCGAACAGGACGGTCTGTTTTGACCCAGAACCCATTTTTGAAGCCTGAGACGTGTTTTTGATGGTCCGGATTGATTCTAGGGTTAATCTAAGGGCCTAAACTAGTTGCTACCCCTATAAATACACCCCAAGGCCTAACCTAATTCATAACAAATCATTCTTACATCAAAATGCTGTTTAAATACCTCTTGAACCATGGCCGCCGTCTCCAAATCAAAGTACAAGCATTCAAACTCAAATCAATTCAAAGAACAAAGCTTCAACAATGATTCAAGACAATAAATCAACAACGCCGCAACATTTTTTCTTAATTCCTTGTCCACGATCGGTAAGTTCTAGTTATTTTCAGATCTAAATATTTAATTATAATAGGGACATGCAATAAAGTGGAATTGGATTTAAGTATGTTTATCGATTCAGATCTATTTCTGTTGCTTCTTGGATCTTGAGTTTTGGGACTTTTCTATTCTCATTCTCATGTCAAGCTTATGATCTATTCAGCTTGTTGTAAATCAGTTTTTGTTGATTCATGTTGATATTATTATCAAGATCTATCTTTTATGCCTGAGACAATGTTTTTTTATGCCAGTTTTCTCTCTATTCTTATTGTTATATAAATTCTACCTTCCCCTATTTATTTTCTTTTGATGAACCTTGGTCAATTTCGAACCTTGGCCAAAACTACGATATACTTGCAATTGAATAAGGGGAAATATTGGGATACTGCCTATTTGGATATATGTGTTTGGTGTAATTGATGGCATAACATAAAAATTGGATATTTGGGTATTACTACCATTAACATGAAACTTGATATTTGGGTATTGTCGTTATAATGGTAATTGCAAGAATGGGGATTGGCATATATAATTTGATATGGATCTTGATATATATATATATATATATATATATATATATATATAATTTGACATGGATCTTGATATATGTAATTTGGCTAGAACTTGTTATGGGTAAATTAGTATAAACGTGGTATACATGTAATTTTGGGTATAAAACTTGATCTATGTAAATTGAGCATAGCTTTGTAAACATATAAATCATGAAACTTGGTATATGGGTGAATTGGCATAAAATTGGCATACATGTAAAACGACATGAATTGAACATATGTAAATTTGGTATGAATTGGGCATATGTAAACATGTAATCTAGAACTTGGGCACAAGTTAATTATGTAAAATTTGGAGTAGACACATATATGATAATTTATGACTTGGAGAAAGTTTAATATGAATGCGCCTAAGTTGGGTTTTGGGTAGTTGGCTTGTATTGTAAATAAAAGGCTATAACTTGGCATAACTTCATAGTGAATTATGATAATAATTTGGGAATACATTTTAGGGCAAAAACATGAATTATGAAGTTGGATAATTGGCCATAACATTAAATTGTTAGCACACTTACATATAAAGAGCAAATATGTAAATTTAGAAAATACGAAATGCTTAACCCGAGGTTGGATTGAGCTGTGATGTAAACCTGCCTGGACCCGCCCGGCTGTCCAGTAATCACAATAATACCTATCCAATGTGGGAGGTTAAGGCATTGAGCCCAATAAGGACCCGAGGTTAGATTGAGTTGCAGTGTAAACCTGCCCGGAACCGACCGGCTGTCCAGTAACCGCAACAATACTTGTCTAATGTGAGTGGTTGGTGCTTTAAAGAATAAGTTAAAGCTAAGTCAGGATTGATAGGGTTAAGTAAACTAAGAACGCTTAACCAACATAACATGTTAACCAGGGGGTGGGTTAAGTATTATGGCTAGGCTAATGATATTTAACCGATATGACATGAATGGGTGGGTTAAGTAATATGGCTTGGCTAATGACACTTAACCGTTATAACATGACTAGCGGATGTGTTGGTTTAACTTGAATGGGTTGATAACACCCGATCGGTATAATCTGATGCATGGTAGGATTAAGTAAACACACGAGGGTAACACTTAACCATTATAATATGACTAGTGGATGGGGTTAAGTTAACACACACTTAACCAATATAACGTGATGTGTGGTAAGGTTAAGTAACAACCGAGGGTAACACTCAACCATCACAACATGATAAGCAGGTAGGCAAAGTCAATGTATACTTAACCAATTTGACATGATGATTTGGTAGGGTTAAGTCATGAACCACTTGAATATACTTAACCAATTTGACATGACACGTAGGCGGGTTAAGTCACGAACTTGAATGACAACACTTAACCAACTTGACATGCTGGACTGATAAGGGTTAAGCCACGAATTTAAATGACAACACTTAACCTATTAGACGGAAACCCTAGTTACGCGGTCCATTTCAGCAGTAACCCACTTAGATGTATCACGATACCCTGGGACTAGGCAAGGTGGGGTATGATTACTAGGCTGATATTAAGCGGCCAAAACGACGGCTGAGTTAGTGCGCCAGTGTCGGTTCAGGCGGACTACGGTCGTGCACGTATTCCGGAGTTGAAAAAGTAGGCATTGGGCATCAGTAGGTTTACACTGTGCATGCTTGATTCATGTCGAGGGTTGGCACCCTAGGGCTTGATACACCCTATGGTGGACCCCAGCTGTAATAACACGGAAATTCTGGGCCAGTTTAAAATTTTTATTTTGGCAAATTTAATGAATTTTAAGTAATTAAAAATAGTTTTTGTGAATTAGCTGCTACTAAAAATTTATTTGAATTGAAATTATAATATATAATTTATTTTAAACTATATAACGGGCCTGAAAAGGCGTGGTAGTTTGAAAATTCGATTTCTAATTTCAAATGAACATATAGAATTCAATATAAGTCGGAATTGAACGAAACAAGAAATGTTTGAATCTGTTGAACTATATCTTTGTAGCAAAGTTAACCAACTGAGATTTCACTTTAGAAATATAAAGATATGTCTAGTTTAAAATTTGAAATAGTCGCCGTAGAATTTATATATTTTTTATATTATATATAGCCCTTAAAAATGGACATTTTGCATACGACCTCCGTTTCCGACGAAACTAGTTTTGTTGGGTCCGGGATGTCAAGTTATTGCTAGATTCCAATTTTCATAATTTTCTGAATCGATATGTGAGCGTGGCGCAGTTAAACGCGTTTGACCAGTTTCAGTTGAATTTAATCGACTGGAAAATGGCCATTTTTCAAACGGTCTCAGAATTCGGCGAAATTAGTTTTGATAGGACCGTATCGTCGATACGAAGCTAGAAATAATTTTTCTGGAATTTTCGGGATCCGTATGTGACCCCGGTAAATTGAAATGCGCCTTCAAATTCAAAATATAAAGGATTTATATTTTGATTTTGATAAAAACTGATCGAAACAGCCGAATTGGCTTACGATACATATCCCATTGTGTTCGGAATGAGGGTAATTAGCTAGAGGCGACAGTTGGTGGGCTCGATTTGGAGGTCGAATTAAAAAGTTACATTTTAGAAGAAATAAAATATTAATTAAATAAATTATAAAACACCCCTTCTTCCCTCTTCTACTTAGTCAACGCCTAAACCCCCCTTTCCCCGTCACTTTTCTCAGAAACAAAATAAATAAAAAACGGTGAGGATCCAAATCGATCGACCGCGCCCTCAAGTCCTCGTCGCACCTCGTCGGAGCGCCACCCCCTCGCCTGAACGCTGCCGCCGGCCTCATCCGCAACCACCCATCCTTCCACATCGCGCAGACAGCCGACCCCACCATCGTCGACGCGCCGCCCAGCTCCTGCCTCCACAACCCTATTCCGCCGCCGACAGCCAATGGGAGGCCCCCCCACCACCGGCGCCCTCCTGCTTCTCGTCGACCGTGCTAATCGAAGCCCTAAGGGCTGAGCCAATTCGTGAGATGTGGTCTGAAGGAAAGGTACTGTTTTTATCTACAGTTTAAATTCAGAATAAAATCAGTTTTTAGATTAAATAAAAATCAGTTTTATATATTTTATATAAGCTGTTTTATGCAGTTAAAAATATAATCAGTATTTAAATAAATATATAAGCAGTTTTTAATAACATTGTATAATCAGTTTTAATAAATATAAAAGATATATGATAATGAAAATATAAAATATATGTGATAATGTAAATATATATGAATAGGTTTTTATAAAATATACATGAAATGTTTTTCTTTGTAAAAATAAAAGTAGCATTTGTTTGTGAAAATAAAAAATCTGATTTCTCCTTATTTGAAAAGAAAATAAAAATGTGATTTTTATGGAAAAGAAATCATTTTAAAAAAGTAATCTTTGTAGATAAAAATTAGATTTCTTTGATTAAGAAAATTATATTTCTTTTGGTATGAAAATATGTTCTCTTTGTTATGAAATATATGATTTTTCGATTTGAACATATATGATTTTTAATCTATAAAAATCTGATTTTTAACATGAAGCAATTATAAAAATATGATTTTTTAAATTGAAAGTGAATAAATAAAAATGTGATTTTTATTTTAAAGACATCAAAATATAAAAATGTGTGATTTTTATATATGTAGTGGCTACGGGCAACGAAGATGACGAAGATGCGATAACGACGAAGATTTAGATTTAATGAAGTGTCGTGAAGTTGGATAGCTTTCGGTGAGAATTTCTCACCTTTCAATTTCTTTTTCTATTTATACATATATACTAGGATGCAAACGGTGTTTAGTAGCACCCGACACAATCGTCCACAGACCATGGACTTGTTTGTTTGGTTGCATAGATTAGTTAGATGATCTGATTTGAATTTGGTTGTTTGGTGATTTTGATTGATGTGTGAATGGCGTGGGTCTTCACTAGACCGGGGATAAGGCTAGGCCTCGTCCCGTTTCTAGTATCGTGTCGTTATGCCGCCGAAATTTTCTAAAATATGTTAGAAAAATAAAAATATCATTTTATTGAATAAATGAACTGAATAGAGCATTCACAAGCTAAATAAAATATTTTATCGTTAAAAATATAGTTTTAACGTGGAAGTGAATAAAATAAAATATTCATTTACAAACCGGACGGTTTGTTTATGTGCACCTATTTGAAGGACATTGATTGGGTCGATAGATTTTACACATCGCCCAACTGCACAACTAAAATCTGTGTTTGATTGTTTGAAACCCCACACGGGTGTTGGGATGAAATTAGAAGTTCACTCATCCTGATTGATTAAATATGTCGATCGATTGATTGACAGGCTGTTATAAGCGTTAGATATCTATATTTGATGCTTATACAGTGTAGTGCACTTTGGTTGATGGTTGATTATTTTTCAATGCTATTATATACGTGTGATGTATGAAAATCCATATAATTAATATTATATGGTGATTGATTGGGCCTCATTCCCATTTAGAAAATAAAGAATATTATAAAATAAAGAATATTATAAAATAAAGATTCATGTGTTGACAGTACTCATCCGTTGAGATTAGTCATGTGTTGAACGAAATATTTTAGTAATAAAATTTACATCTTTATCAATATAAAATAAAGGTTCATGTGTTGACAGTACTCACCCGTTGAGATTAGTCATGTGTTGAACGAAATATTTTGATAATAACAACTATTTTCAAAAAGAAATATTTGAAATAGAATATTTGAAAATAGAAATATATGAAGCCGTGTTGATTAGATTGACGTCATTTTGACGTGAACGATATTTATATCGATTTCATTCATTTAGAATTGAATATAAAACGATTTCGAAATGAATTGAATTGAAAACGATTTCGAAATGAATTGAATAGAAAACTAATTTGAATTGAAAACGAATTCAAATTGAATGGAAAACGAATTCAAATTGAATTGAAAGCGAATTGAATTGAATTCAAATTGAATTGAAATTTGAATTGAATAAGAATGAATTTTAAAACGAATTTATAAAGAAGAATTCAATTTTGCTTTGGATTTAAATGGAAGTTGAAAATTGTTTTTGAAACGAATTTAAAACTATCTATATAATTCGTTTTAAATAGAAATCGACGAAATATATATTATATATATTATATATATAATATAATGGCCTGAATAGAACGCGCCGCGCCGCGGCAGTTCGCGAATTTCGACCATTTATTTCAAACGGACATTACGGGAGATCCGACCGTCGGATTCTCCTAAAACCGGAACCGTTGGGTTCGTATCGAAAAGAGCTTTCTAACGAATGTTAGAAATTTGAAATCTAACGGTTGGATTTGGAGATACGTCCAAATCAAATTCGAAAAAGGTCGTTGTAAGTGCAGTTCGATGGCCATTGATGGAAATCGACTGTACGGGCCTTGATAAAATTATTAAAAATAGTAATAATTTGTGTAAAATCATAAGAAATGATTTGAGAAGAATTGGGATGAAAAACTCCATATTTGAAAAGATAAAATTAGATTTTTATCGAAGTAAACTAGTTTTGAACTAGAATTATAATTCTATATATTTTTAAATAAATAAATTTAATGTAAAAAGTGTTTTAAAAATAACCAGAATTTCCAATGATTGCATTAGAGTGGATTTGAATCGAAATTGTCTTCGGAATATTTCGATGTTGGAATTCGTGATTATACAGATGTTGTTATGGAAATTTGAAAGATATAGATATATATATCGTTATTTCCAATACGATATCTGTTGGTCATAGAATTTGATATTGAATATAAGCCGATATATTTTCTATTCAGAGCCTTGTGTTTAATATCAAATGTGATTTGGGTTTGTCGTGAATGGTGTCTTCACTAACACTGTTCTTGAACCTAGTTGAGAAAAGATTAAATCTTTTTATTTTAGATTTAATGAAGTGCACCAATTAAATAATAATATTTAATTGAGATTGGATTGATATTGATTTTTGGGTTTATCGTGGACAGTGTTTTAAATAACACTCGTTCTTTAACCCGATAATTAATGAATGTGATTTTGGGTTTATCGTGAACTGTGTTTTAAACGACACTGATTCTTTAACCCAGTTAAAGATTAAAACTAAGTGGAGTTTTAATGAATCTTTAATTAGATTGAAAAGATTGAAAATGGAGTACCACCAGTTTTGCTCTAGGCGATAGTTAAATCTTTAATTAGATTTGAACGTGAAATGGTAATTGAATTTACCGATAACACCGTGGTGTTAGATATGAAGTATAACCAGTTTTACTTCATGGGATGAATAGGTTGGGATTGAGAAATTAAACAAATGATTACTTCGGTAAGGTTCGCTAATCCCGACTAGTTTGAATTGATATTCAAAAATAGAATAAAGAATAAATTCAAGAAATTTATCTTGGATAAAATTAATGGGAACCTTTCCCTATGAATGTGAAATTTAGAAACTAACTGTCGGTTAGCTAAGCAGAATGGTTTTCTGGATATTGATCTGATGTTGGTTTCGGCCTTCGGGGTTAATAATTGGGGAATTATTCTCTTGATTAATTTACGGTTAGTAACTAATGAATTGGAATGAGGCGTATGTTGTGTTTATGTAACATTTATTTTTAATATACGCGGGTTGTTCGGAAAGGCCGGGTTTATACCCATTCTGAATAACCGATTCGTCGATATGTCGAAGATGAAGACGGTGGTTGAAGACCGGAAGTCTTCACATCGTTTGGATAATTACCGACGATCCTGATTGGGCTGTACACCCAAGAGGATGGAAATAGTTGGTAGTCGTCCAGACGTACTTGGAGATGGATGGATATGTGAGGAAAGTGCCTCCGGTTTCGTTCAGACCCAGAACGGACTTGTAAATGGATAGTGTGTCTGACGTTGTATTCCTTTATACTGTATTGGTGATCTCTGCTAAATATATATCTGTTTGGTGGCAGAGAATTTATTCTCTTGCTATACACCCTTCACTGAGACGTACGAGCCTAGAGGTTATATATTGGCAGAAATCAGTGGTACAGTATGGACTGACAATGTGGCATGCTGAGTTGCATGGATCAAGGCTTTTGTTGAAAAGCAAAGTCTTGTGGTTGATGATCAAAGCATGACCTTGTGTGGCGTAGCTTTGTGTAACGTTGATTCGCGAGTATCACACCCGGTATGAACTAAAAACGGGAGACGGACATCAGGGAGGACATGCGTTTCTTTCTAGTTAGGAGTGGCGTCAGTGCTTGAACTGGCTGACGAGTTTGACTCATGTGGATGTTGCTTATTATTACTTGCTGAAAAGCGAGGCGCCTCGTGATATCGGTTTCGGCCGATGCTTCTGGTCGGCTGACGGGCCAGGCTTACGCCCCAAAGGGCGGAGAAACGTAGTGTTCAGGCATAATAATCCACATCGGTGGACCGGCCCTGACGATCCAAGGCTTGCCTGCGCGCTTGCCTGAGACATGGGCTAGATTGTCTCGAATCGGTGAGGATCTTGCCCCTAGCCTCGGTTCATACCATAAATGATAACCCAATTTCCAAATACGTGACCTTTGCGGTTTTATTTGTAAAGCCTAGTACGGCGACATGATATATGGTACCCATGCCGCCTATGATTGATACTTATGATTTGAAGTTGTTTTATACACTATGCACTTATTATAGTATCAATTGATTTGTTTCAAACGTATCAAGCATTCTTTTGCTGTTATAAGGGAAAACCCTATCCCCCGGCTTGCGTTGCATTGTGTGATAGGACCTGGGTCTTATAATAGCTTCATTTTTCGAAAAAGCATTGCGTTGTTTATTCTATGCACTGGTATTCTTGGGAGGAAACCCGTTCCGTGTTATACGGCGTGGTCCCTTGAATTACTCTCTTTTAAAAATAAAGTTTTAATAACTGTTTTAGTTCTCACACCAGTCACATGACTGACCTGGAGTTTATTGTTTTAACCTAAACTCTGGGTGCCCTTATTTTGACACGGGCAGCTAGTAGTTTTGGTTTTGCAGATTTATATTCACAGGATCCTGGTTTACAGCGGGAACGATATCCGGAAAGCTTTTTATCCATATATCTCTTCTAGTTGTGTATTGTATTATTTTCCGCTGCTATGTATTTAAATGTAATTTAAATCTCTGATATTTCTGTGTAATATTCATTTATACTCTGTATATTCTTGTAATCTGATGCATTGTTGTAATATACAATGAAATGTTCTTCCGTCTGCGTTCTGATTTGTCCTGTTCTCAAAACGATCAGGCATTTCGAACGGTCTGGGTCGGTTTAACGACTGATTCGGATCGAGCGAAATTCCTTGATGTCACACCAGCACAGGTAACTACATTCGTGATAGGGCTGTATGACACAGACACATGAACGAGATGGGACTTGTAGGGAGCCGATCGATTAATAGATCGTTTCGTGGGACTAAGTAATGGGTCATTTCATGACATTGGGCAAGGGATCATTTTATAGTCAACACATGACACGGGCTGTGATACTAGTACGGGTGGTGTAGAGCAAATAGATATCATAGAAATATTTTAATGGTGAAGCAGAGAAATCTTGCGATCTTGCGAAATTATACTTAGTTCATCTTGAATGGGAACCTCGCAATGTTATACATGACAAAAGTCATATGATGTTATTCTTAGTTATCGTGCCTGTATCTTATCTTGTCATCATGCTTATGTTTATTTTCAGTTTATTCATGCCATGTTATCTTTACCTATTTTTATGCTGAAAGTCACTAGGACTTACTCAGTCTTTATGACTGACCCATTTTGTTTCGCCTCTTTTTCTTCCATTTCCCCCCTCCCCAGGTTCGCAGGGTGGGAATACAGCTTAGTTCGGATCTTACCAAGCTCCAAGGCTCTTTCATGTATGACTTGGATTTCCCTTGGCTATGGCTTGCTTTGCTTTATTGGGGAATATCACAATTTATTTTTATGCTTCTTTGTTTTTGAGAAAGACAGATATTTTAGCTATGTAATTGGGTATTGGAAATTGATGGGCTTTTATTGTGAACAATTATATTTAATAAATGATTTGAAGTACTTCCACTTTACTTTCCGTTGTTTTATATATGCCTGTCTTGTAATATTTCTGTTCCAGTACCCATAATGCTCCACTAAAGTTAAGGCATTCCCTTTGTGAGTGACCTTAACGGATGTGGGGTGTTACACAGCAATGCTTGGATCTTCCAGGCCGGTCCTCTCTTACTTTTGAGGATTGGCAATTCCTGAGTACACGTTTCCCGGTCCTAACAGACCTATATCCGAGGCACCTCGCATTAGAACAACTACACAGGTGAAAAGTATATAAATGTCAGCCAGTTTAAGCACTAACACCACCACTAGCTAGAAAGAAACGTCGTGCTCTCCCTGCAGTCACTATCCCGTTTTTGACTCATACCGAGGTGTGAGGCTCGCGAATTAACGCCATACACAAAGCTACGCCACATAGGTCGTGCTTTGATCATCAACCACAAGACTTTGCTTTTCAATAGAAGCCTTGATCATTTTCCACTTAGGCGTGCCACATAGGCAATTCACTCCATGCGACTGATGTTCATCGATATACAACCTTTGAGCTCGCACGTCTCAGAGAAGGGCGTTAAGCAAGAGAATAAATTCTCCACCGCCAAACAGATGTATATTTAATAGAGATCAATCAACACAGAATAAAATCCAATGTCAGACACACAGTCCATTTACATGTTCGTTCTGGGTCTGAACGAAACTGGAGGCACTTTCCTCGCATATCCATCGATCTCCAAGTACGTCTGGACGATCACCAACTGATTCCCTCATCTTGGGTGTACAGCCCAATCAAGATCATCAGTAATCACCCAAATGATGTGAAGACTTCCGGTCTTCAACCACTGTCTTCATCTTCGACATACCGTCGAATCGGTTATTCAGAATTGGTATAAACCCGGCCTTTCCGAACAACCCGCGTATATAATAAACAAATGTTACACAAACACAACATACGCCTCATTCCAATTCAGAATATTCTTTTATTCAAATATTCACATTCTTAGGGAGAGGTCCCCATTAATTTTATCGAAGATAAATTCTTCTAAATTTATTCTTTAATCTTCCTTTGGATATCATTTCAAACCATATTATGGTTTTCCAAACTAGTCGGAATTAGCGAACCACACCGAAGTAATTATTTGTTTTATTTCCCAATCCCAACCTATTCATCCCATGGAGCAAAACTGGTAAAACTCAATATCTAACACCACGGTGTTATCGGTAAAATTAATTACCATTTCACGTTCAAATCTAATTAAAGGTTTAACTATCGCCTTAGAGCAAAACTGGTGATACTCCATTCTCGACCACTTTTCAGATTTGATAATTTAAATTTTCAATTCACTTTCAATCTAATTAAAGATTCATTTAAAACTCCACTTAGTTTTAATCTTCTCAAAAATCAATATCCTGTCTTTAACTGGGTTAAAGAACCAATGTCACCTAAAACACGATTCACGACAAACTCAAATCACATTTGATATTAAATACAAGGCTCTGAATAGAAAATATACTGGCTTATATTCAATATCAAATTCTGAAACCAACAAATATCGTATTGGAAATAACGATATAAATATATCTTTCAAATTCCCATAACAATATCTGTATAATCACGGAATCCAACATCGAAATATTCCAAAGACAATTTCGATTCAAATCCACTTCCACTTTATATATATTGGAAATTCTGTTTATTTTCAAAAACCAATTCAAATTCAATTTATTTATCTCAAAAATAAATTGATTTTAATTCTATTTCAAAACTAGTTCATCTCGATAAAAATCTATTTTTATCTTTTCAAATATGGAGTTTTTCATCCCGGTTCTTTTCAAATCATTTCTTATGATTTTACACTAATTATTGATATTTTTAATAATTTTATCAAGGCCCGTACAGTCGATTTCCAATAACGGCCATCGAACTGCACTTACAACGACCTTTTCCAAATTTGATTTGGACATAATTCCAAATCCAACCATTAGATTTCAAATTTCTAATATTCATTGGAAAGCACTTTTCGATACGAACCTAACGGTTCGGTTTTAGGAGGAACCGACGGTCGGATCTCCCGCAATGTCAATTCGAAGTCAATGGTCGAAATTCACGAACTGCCGCGACGCGGCGCTTTCTATTCAGGCCATTTAATATATATAATATATATATATTATATATTTCATCGATTTCAATTCAAAACGTATTTTATAAATCATTTTAAATTCATTTTCAAAACGATTTTAATTCATACCCAATTTCAAATCAAAATTGAATATTTCATATCATTACCATATAAATGATAATATTTTCAAAACGTTATATTTTGAAATCACTACCTTTTCTATATTCATTATAAAAATGAATATAATCGATATAAATATCGTTCATGTCAAAATAGCGCAACTCTAATCAACACGGCTTTATATATTTCAATAAATTCGTTATTCTATTCAACAAATGAATATTTATTCTATTCAACACATGAATCTATATTTCTTTCAACACATGACTAATCTCAACACATGAGTACTGTCAACACATGACTATTTTTTTATGTAATATATTTTTTAAAATTATGGTATCTAGCATTTGGTTTTTAATCAGACTCCAACCGTAAAGTAGTTTCTAATCTTAAATATGATAAAGATGTAAATTTTATTGTTAAAATATTTTACTCAACACACGAATAGTTTCAACACATGAATATTCTCAACACATGAGCATCGTCAACTCATGACTATTTTTATATTTTTTATTTTTCCGATTGGAATGAGGCCCAATCAATCACCATATAATGTTAATTATATGGTTTCCATACAACACATGTATATAAATAGCAACGATAAATAATCAACCATCATCCAAAGTGCACCACACAACTGCATAAGCATTAAATATAAATAATTAACGCTTACACAGCCTGTCGACCAATCGATCGACATACAATTAAATAATTGGGATTAGTGTACGCCAAATACCATCCCAACACCCGTGTGGGGTTTCAAATCAACAAACACTGAATATTATTTGTGCAGTTGGGAGATGTGTAAAATTTATCGTCCCAATCAATATCCTTCAAATAGGTGTACATAAACAAACCGTCTGGTTTGTAAATGAATATTTATTTATTCACATTCACTATATTCATATTCACGTTAAAAATTATATTTTTAACTATAATTAATTTATTTCAACACATTAATCTATATTATCGATTTCACATCAACATCACAAACAAATTTCACAACACATCAAACAAGCATACAAGTCGTCCATGGTCTGTGGACGATGGGTGTCGGGTGCTACTAAACACCGTCTGCATCCTAGTATATATTATAACTAGAAAAAGAAAATTTAAAGTGAGAAGTTCTCACCGACTAGCTAAACCAACATCATGACTCTTTATATGTAGGAAATCTTCGTCGTGCTCGCCCTTTGTCAATTTCATTGCCCATAGCCACTACATATATAAAATCACATTTTTATATCCTCTATTATATAAAAATCACATTTTTATATGCTCTATTATATAAAAATCACATTTTTATATTCTCTATTATATAAAAATCACATTTTTATATTGCTACTTCATAAATAAAAATTGAATTTTTATAGTTGCTACTTCATAATAAAAATCGAATTTTTATAGTTGCTACTTCATAATAAAAATCAAATTTTTATAGTTGCCACTTCATAATAAAAATCGAATTTTTATTTCTAATTTCTATATATAAAAATCATTACTTTATGTAACCAAAAATCGTACCTTTTCACAATAAAAAATCACCACCTAAGATCAATAAAAATCTAATCTTTACCTTAACCAAAGATCTAAAATCTCCTAAACAAAGGTCTAAACTTTATATAGGAAAAATCTTAACTTTACAATCACAAAAACTGAATTTAAAAGCATGATTAAAACATATAAATTGAAGTTAAAATAAATTAATAAATTAAATAAAAAGGGAACTCACTGATTTCGTCGCTCGGAGGAGGAGAGGGAAGCGGACCGGGGGAGGTGGGAATCGGCGGCGCGTTGTGGTGAAGGGGGGGTGTAAAACCCTGTATTTTTATAGCATGTTAAAACCATAAATCAAGGCAGAATTAAATTTTATATTAATAATCAAGGGAAACAGGTTGTGCCATTATGTTCGTCTCGAAATTCTGCTTGGAAACGAGTCTGAGTTTTCGAGAAACGGAGTCCGTATGAGGGAGATATGACCCTCCGAAGTTTCAAGGATTTTCAGAACAGAAAAACAGCTCGAAATTCGAAATCGAATTCGAATTCAAAACCCAGAACAGGCTAGGCGGGAAATTTCACACCCAGGGACCAGGTCGACCTGGGGGTCGACCATAGTGTCGACCTGGGGGTCGACCTGGTACTGAAGCCCAGTTTTGAGCCTGGGTTCATTCTGATGTATCCGGTCTCGTTTTCTGTCTAGATTCGTCCGCCTAATCCTATATAAACAGCCTCCTAGCCTCATTCTCTTTACACCATTTCATTCTCTCCTTATGCTGCCTTTGGAATAATTAAAATAAATAAATTAAAATAAAATACAGTGACTATTTCTTGAAGACTACGGCTAGGAGTTGCAAATAGGAGATTCAAAACTATAAATCAAAGCAACGTTTATCTACCCAAAGGAAAGCATCTCAATTCCAGAACTCAGAATCCATAATTCAAGTTCACCGTTTATAACGAAAAGGAATTTCGCTCGATCCGAATCAGTCGATAAACCGACCCAGACCGTTCGAAACATCTGATTGTTTTGAGAACACGACAAAATAGAACGCAGACAGAAGAACATTTCATTGTTAATTACAATAATTCCATCAGAATACAAGAATATACAGAGTATAAATCAATATTACACATTTACCAAATATCATAGATTACAGTAAATTACATAGCAGCGGAAAATAATACAATACACAACTGAAGGAGATATATGGATACAAAGCTTTCTGGATATCATTCCAGCTGTAAACCAGGATCCTGTGTATATAGATCTGCAAATCCAAAACTACTAGCTGCCCGTGTCAAAATAAGGGCACCCAGAGTTTAGGTTAAAACAATAAACTCCAGGTCAGTCATGGGACTGGTGTGAGAACAAAAACAGTTATTTAAAACTTTACTTTAAATCAGATATATCAAGGGACCACGCCGTATAACACGGAACGGGTTTCCTCCCAAGAATACCAGTGCATATAACAAAACAGCGCAATGCTTTTTGGAAAAATGAAGCTATTATAAGACCCAGGTCCTATCACACAATGCAACGCAAGCCGGGGGATAGGGTTTTCCCTTATAATAGCCAAACATGCTTAATACGTTTAAAACAAAACAAATCATTTGATACTATTATAAGTGCATAGTGTATAGAACAACTTCAAATCATAAGTATCAATCATAGATGGCATGGGTACAATATATCATGTCGCCATACTAGTTCTACAATTAAAACCCCAAATCACGTATTTGGAAATTGGATTTCCATCTGTGAATCGAGGCAAGGGATCGTCCTCACCGTCTTTGAGACTCTCTAGCCTGAGCCTCAAGGTCAGAGTGCATCGACCCTTGGATCGTCAGGGCCGGTCCACCGATGTGGATTAAAATGCCTGAAAACTGCATTTCCTCACCCTTTGGGGCGTAAATGAGCCAACAAATGACTCCATCGGACCCGGATCGTCCGATCTAACCGAGGCACCTCGCAATAGCAACAACCACGTAAGTCAAACTCGTCAGGGCGTGTAAAACCACTGACGCCACTTCTAACTAGAAAGAAACGCATGTCCTCCCTGAGGTCCTCTCCCCTTTTTGGTCCACCACCGGGGTGTGAGGCTCGCGAATCAACGTTACACAAAGCTACGCCACACAGGCCGTGCTTTGATCATCAACCACAAGACTTTGCTTTTCAACAGAAGCATTGATCCATTGCCACTTAGGCGTGCCACACAGGCAATTCATTCCATGCGATGGATATCCATCAATATATAACCCCTGAGCTCGTACGTCTCAGAGAAGGGCGTTAAGCAAGAGAATAAATTTTCCGCCGCCAAACAGATATATATTTAATAGAAATCAATCACATAGACTGAAATCCAATGTCAGACACACAGTCCAATTACAAGTTCGTTCTGGGTCTGAACGAAACCGGAGGCACTTAGTACCCCGCATATCCATCGATCTCCAAGTACGTCTAGACGGCCACTAACTGTTTCCCTCCTCTTGGGTGTACGGCCCAATCAAGATCATCAGTAACCACCCAAACGATGTGAAGACCTTCGGTCTTCAACCACCGTCTTCATCTTCGACACCACGTCGAATCAGTTATTCAGAATGGGATAAACCCGGTCTTTCTGAATAACTCGCATATATAATTAACATGTGTTACACAAACACAACATATGCCTCATTCCAATTCATCAGTCACTAACCGTAAATTAACAAGAGAATAATTCCCCAAATATTAACCCCGAAGGCCGAAACCAACATTAGATCAATACCTAGGAAACCGTTCTGCTTAGCTAACCAACAGTTAGTTTCTAAATTTCACATTCTTAGGGAAAGGTTCCCATTAATTTTATCAAAGATAAATCCGTTTAAATTTATTCTTTAATCATCCTTTGAAAATCAATTCAAACCAAATTTTGGTTTATCCAAACTTGTCGGGATTAACGAACCTTACCGAAGTAATCAATTGTTAAATTTCCCAACCCCAACCTATTCATCCCATGAAGTAAAACTGGTAATACTTCATATCTAACACCACGGTGTTATCTGTAGATTCAATTACCATTTCACGTTCAAATCTAATTAAAGATTTAACTATCGCCTGGAGCAAAACTGGTGATACTCCATTATCGATCTTTTCAATCTAATTAAAGATTCATTAAAACTCCACTTAGTTTTAATCTTTAACTGGGTTAAAGAACCGATGTCATTTAAAACACGGTTCACGATAAACCCAAAATCACATTCCATTCTATCAGCCTTTAATTGTAAAATAGCAAGTGAGCAATTCCCTAAGTATTAACCCCGAAAGCCGTAACCAACATCAGATCAATACCCAGGAAACCATTCAACTTAACTAATCTCCAGTTAGTTTCTGATTTTCTTAGCTCAGTTGGGTCTAAGAACAATATTATTGAAGATACCGTTCACGACAACCCAAATCCCATTTGATATTAAATACAAGGCTCGGAATAGAAAACATATCGGCTTATATTCAATATCAAATTCTACGACCTACAAATATCGTAATGGAAATAACGATATAAATATATCTTTCAAATTTCCATAAAAATATCTGTATAATCACGAAATCCAACATCGAAATATTCCAAAGACAATTTCGATTCAAATCCATTTCCACTTTATATATATTGGAAATTCTGGTTATTTTCACAACCATTTCAAATTCAATTTATTTATTTCAAAAATAAATTGATTTTAATTCTAGTTCAAAACTAGTTCATTTCGATAAAAGTTTATTTTTATCTTTTCAAATATGGAGTTTTTCATCCCAATTCTTCACGAATCATTTCTTATGATTTTACACAAATTATTATTATTTTTAATAATTTTATCAAGGCCCGTACAGTCGATTTCCATCAACGGCCATCGAACTGCACTTACAACGACCTTTTCCAAATTTGATTTGGACATAATTCCAAATCCAACCGTTAGATTTCTAATTTCTAATATTCGTTAGAAAGCTCTTTTCGATACGAATCCAATGGTTCTAGTTTCAGGAGAATCCGACAGTCGGATCTCCCATAATGTCTGTTCGAAGTCAATGGTCGAAATTCACGAACTACCGCGGCGCGATGCGTTCTATTCAGGCCATTATATTATATATATAATATATATAATATATATACTTCGTCGATTTCCTTTTAAAACGTACTATATAAATCGTTTTAAATTCATTTTCAAAACGATTTCAACTTCTTTTCAAATTCAAATCAAAATTGAATTTTTCCTTATAAATTCGTTTTAAATTCATTTCAAATTGATTTCAATTTAAATCGATTTTTAATTCAATTTCAGTTCGTCTTCAATTCAATTCACTTTCAAATCGAATTCATTTCTATTCAATTTCAATTCGAATTCATTTCTATTCAATTTCAATTCGAATTCATTTCTATTTTAATTTCAATTCGAATTCATTTCTATTCAATTTCAATTCGAATTCATTTCTATTCAATTTCAATTCGAATTCATTTCTATTCAATTTCAATTCGAATTCATTTCTATTTAATTTAAATTCGAATTCATTTCTATTCAATTTCAATTCGAATTCATTTCTATTCAATTTCAATTCGAATTCATTTCTATTCAATTTTTTTTTCAAAATATCAGATTTTGAAATCACTTTCGATATTCATTATAAAATGAATAAAATCGATATAAATATCATTCACGTCAAAATGGCGCAAATCTAATCAACACGGCTTCATATATTTCTATTTTCAAATATTCTATTTCAAATATTTCTTTTTCAAATATTTTATTCAAATATTCTATTTCAAAACTGGAATGAGGCCCAATCAATTACCATAGATTTTATTTCTATGGATTTCCATACAACGCATGTATATATCAACAACGACAAATAATCAAACATCATCCAAAGTGCATTCTACACTGTATAAGCATCAGATATAAATGTTTAACGCTTATAACAGTCTGTCAATCAATCGATCGACGTACAACTAATTGTTGGGGTTAGTGTATGTCATATATCATCCCAATACCTGTGTGGGGTTTCAAACAATCAAACACAGATTTTATTTGTGCAGTTGGGCGATATGCAAAATTTATCGTCCCAATAAATATCCGTCAAATGTGTGTGCATAAACAAATCGTTCGATTTGCTCATATTTATTTCATTTTAAATGCACGTTAAAAATTCTATTTTTAACTATAAAATATTTTCCACTATAAAATATATTATTTCATTTCACATCACATCACACAATCAACTACACATCAAAATCAAACAAACAAGCATACAAGCCGTCCATGGTCTGTGGACGACGGGTGTCGGGTGCTACTAAACACCGTCTGCATCCTAGTATATATTTTAACTAGAAAATTAAATTAAAGGTGAGAAGCTCTCACCGATTAGCTAAACCAAACACCACGATTCTTCTTATGTAGAAATCTCCGTCGTGCCCGCCTTTGGTCACTTTGTTGCCCGTAGCCACTACATATATAAAAATCACATTTTTAATTCGCTGCTATATAGATAAAAATTGTATTTTTACATCGCTACTTCATACAAGGAAAAATTATATTTTTACAACGCCACTTTCTATATAAAAAGATTATATTTTTACAATGATATTCTATATAAAAAGATTATATTTTTACCGTTAAAAATCATAGCTTCTCTTTTCTTTTCTCAAATTAAAGACCACATCTTTACTCTATGTTATCATACATGAAAATCAGATTTTAACTTCGCTACGTATATAAAGATCAAATTTTTACTATCTATATAATATAAAAATCGTATTTTTATTTTTACTTCTCATATAATAAAAATAATATTTTTATCGCTTTATTCAAATAAAAATCACATTTTTATTTCTCTACTCATGTAAAAGTCATATTTTTATCATGTAAATATATATATAAAGATGTCACTTTAACATATCACTATTTATATAAAAATTAAATTTTTATACTATAACTATATAAATAAAAATCCTATCTTTTCTTTTCTTTATCCAAAACAAACTATATTTTTACCTACAAATCATATATTTATCTCTATATATAAATAAAATTAAAAATAAAACTGATTTATACAATGTTATTGTATAAATAAAACTAATTTCTTCTTTGTTTTTATTTAAAACTAAACATAAAGAAAATGAAATAAATAAGTAAGTTAAACTGAAAACTTACGGCTTTACAGCGAAGGGGTGGGGTTTACTGGCGGTCGGAGGCGATAGGAGGTGGGGAGGCTGCGGCGTCAGGTGGCGGCGCGTTGGGCACTGCGGCGATCGGATCGGGTTTGGGCGTTGGGGCACGGTTTGAATGGAAATAAGGGGGGCGACCGCTGCTTGGAGATGGAGGAGGAGTTAGAGGGAGGGGGCGCGATTGCCCTGCCGTGGGCAGTGGCGCACTGAGCTGATGGAGGGGGGGGGGGGGGGGGCGACGAGATCGCGATCCCCCTGCCCTTTCATTTTTTCTTTAGTTCTGTTGAAAGGAGATGGGGGTGTAAAGGAGATTTTTTTTATTTTTTTTATTATTTTATTCAAAAAGCCACTTTTAATTTCCGACTCGAAACGAGGCCCACCGCCTGTCGTCCATAGCTAATTACCCCCATTCCAAACACAATGGGATATGTATCATAGGCTGATTCGATTGTTTCGATCCGTTTCCGTCAAAATCAAAATATAAAACTATATATTGAATTTGAACGCGCATTTCAATTTACTGGGGCCACATACTAACTCGAAAAATTTCTGAAAAATATTTTCTAGCTTCATATTGATGATACAGTCCTAACAAAACTAGTTTCGTCGAATTCTGAGGTCGTTTGAAAAATGGCCATTTTCCAGTCGATTAAAATCAACTAAAACTGGTCAAACGCGTTTTCCTTTGCCACGCTCACATATTGATTCGAAAAATTATGAAATTTGAAATCTAGCAATAACTAGACATCACGGATCCAACAAAAGTGGTTTCGTCGAAGACCGAGGTCGTTTGCAAAATTTTCATTTTTAAGGGCCAGAATTCTACAGTGACTATTCTGAATTTTCAACTGGGCATAACTTTTTATCCCCGCTATGAAATTTCAATTTTTCGGATTCGTTGGAAATATATTCCCAATTAGATTCAAATATTTTTGGTTTCACTAAAATCCGGTTTATTTTGCACCCGGTACATTCATTTGAATTTTGAAATCGAATTATCAAACTACCGCGCCATTTTCAATTCCTTTTATAATTTAAAATGAATATTTATATTCTAACGACGATCTATATAATATATACGTTCGAATTCTATTCAAAATAAATTTCTCGTCGTTATTATTTAAAATAATTCATTTTAAATAATCAAAATTCACCAAAATTGCCAAAATAAAATTTTTAAATTGGCCCAGATTTCCGGGTTATTACAATCTCCCCCCACTTAAAACTTTTCATCCCCGAAAAGGAACGAAGCCGAAAGTTATTTCTCAAACCAACTCAACTTTATTTATTTTCTTTACGGCTTAAGTTCTTCAACTTATCAGTTTCTAAGAACTTTTCAAATTTTTCCAAAATTTGGCTAACACCCTAAATTTTCGAAAAATTTCGCCATAACCTTCCCCGCACCGGGGACTTCGGGATATTTCATATAGCCTCTCATGGCCTTCTTCAATCCAAAATAAAATGAAAAATCCAATCGGCTCATAAAATCATCATCACCTAAACAAAACAGTAAATTATGGTAAACATGTACCTATTTGTCGGGAAAACAATTTTATTCTTCTGCTCTAGCCTCCTTTCTATGACCTGTTCAATGTAAGTACAGGTATACGTATGCAAATGCGATCATTTTCAATACAATTTACTATTTGGTTCAAATTTAATAAATATAACAATAATCAAACAACACACCCATCAATCAATTAGTTGGTTATCATTTCAAATTCATAATTTTGATATATAGTCAAAAATCACATTTTTGATACCAAATCACAACAATAAGCCCTATCTAATTTTGGTTCTCACACCAGTCTAATGGAAATATATAGGCATCACACTTTTGGAACTCGAATACCAATTCTGATGATGTTCGAACTATCATCAGAATCATCTCTGAGCGACTAGAGTGTGACTCTATATCTATCCAGTATATTAAAACTCCAAATACACGCGGATCAGACGTATACCCAAAATCTATATATACTGGATTGTCCAAATTCAAATATCATAAATAACCATACACGTATAATCGAATTTAAATTTTCAAAACAAAATTTGTTTTCATTTTAAAAATATACTCTTCACACTCGTTCTAGGATACTACTGATCCCATCTCTAATGAGTCATTCTCATTGGATATTACTAATCCAATCTCTGATGAATTCTTTCGTTTGGTTCTAACGTGTCTTGTTCTTGAGCTTTGTAAACCAAAGCTCTGATACCAACTATAACGAAAAGGAATTTCCCTCGATCCGAATCAGTTGCTAAACCGACCCAGACCGTTCGAAACCCCTGATTGTTTTGAGAACACGACAAAATAGAATGCAGACAGAAGAACATTTCATTGTTAATTACAACAATTCCATCAGAATACAAGAATATACAGAGTATAAATCAATATTACACATTTACCAAATATCATAGATTGCAGTAAATTACATAGCAGCGGAAAATAATACAATACACAACTGAAGGAGATATACGGATACAAAGCTTTCCGGATATCATTCCAGCTGTAAACCAGGATCCTGTGTATATAGATCTGCAAAACCAAAACTACTAGCTACCCATGTCAAAATAAGGGCACCCAGAGTTTAGGTTAAAACAATAAACTCCAGGTCAGTCATAGGACTAGTGTGAGAACTAAAATAGTTATTTAAAACTTTACTTTAAATCAGATATATCAAGGGACCACGCCGTATAACACGGAACGGGTTTCCTTCCAAGAATACCAGTGCATATAACAAAACAGCGCAATGCTTTTTGGAAAAATGAAGCTATTATAAGACCCAGGTCCTATCACACAACGCAACGCAAGCCGGGGGATAGGGTTTTCCCTTATAATAGCCAAACATGCTTAGTACGTTTAAAACAAATCATTTGATACTATTATAAGTGCATAGTGTATAAAACAACTTCAAATCATAAGTATCAATCATATACCGCATGGGTACCATATATCATGTCGCCATACTAGTTCTACAATTAAAACCCCAAAATCACGTATTTGGAAATTGGATTTCCATCTGTGAACCGAGGCAAGGGATCGTCCTCACCGTCTTTGAGACTCTCTAGCCCGAGCCTCAGGGTCAAAGCGCATCGACCCTTGGATCGTCAGGGCCAGTCCACCGATGTGGATTAAAATGCCTGAACACTGCATTTCCCCACCCTTTGGGGCGTAAATGAGCCAACGAATGACTCCATCAGATCCGGACCGTCTGATCTAACCGAGGCCCCTCGCAATAGCAACAACCACATAAGTCAAACTCGTCAGGGCGTGTAAAACCACTGACGCCACTTCTAACTAGAAAGAAACGCATGTCCTCTCTGAGGTCCTCTCCCATTTTTGGTCCACCACCGGGGTGTGAGGCTCGCGAATCAACGTTACACAAAGCTACGCAACACAGGCCGTGCTTTGTTCATCAACAACAAGACTTTGCTTTTCAACAGAAGCCTTGATCCATTGCCACTTAGGCATGCCACACAGGCAATTCATTCCATGCGATGGATATCCATCAATATATAACCCCTGAGCTCGTACGTCTCAGAGAAGGGCGTTAAGCAAGAGAATAAATTCTCTGCCGCCAAACAGATATATATTTAATAGAAATCAATCACATAGACTGAAATCCAATGTCAGACACACAGTCCATTTACAAGTTTGTTCTGGGTCTAAACGAAATCGGAGGCACTTAGTACCCCGCATATCCATCGATCTCCAAGTATGTCTGGACGACCACTAACTGATTCCCTCCTCTTGGGTGTACGGCCCAATCAAGATCATCTGTAACCACCCAAACAACGTGAAGACCTCCGGTCTTCAACCACCGTCTTCATCTTCGACACGATGTAGAATCTGTTATTCAGAATGGGGTAAACCCGGTCTTTCTGAATAAATCGTGTATATAATAAACATGTGTTACACAAACACAACATACGCCTCATTCCAATTCATCAGTCACTAACCGTAAATTAACAAGAAAATAATTCCCCAAATATTAACCCCGAAGGCCAAAACCAACATCAGATCAATACCCAGGAAACCGTTCTGCTTAGCTAACCTACAGTTAGTTTCAAAATTTCACATTCTTAGGGAAAGGTTCCCATTAATTTTATCAAAGATAAATCCCTTTAAATTTATTCTTTAATAATCCTTTGAAAATCAATTCAAACCAAATTTTGGTTTATCCAAACTAGTCGGGATTAACAAACCTTACCGAAGTAATCAAATGTTAAATTTCCTAACCCCAACCTATTCATCCTATGAAGTAAAACTGGTAATACTTCATATTTAACACCACGGTGTTATCGATAAATTCAATTACCATTTCACGTTCAAATCTAATTAAAGATTCAACTATCGCCTGGAGCAAAACTGGTGATACTCCATTCTCGATCGTTTCAATCTAATTAAAGATTCATTAAAACTCCACTTAGTTTTAATCTTTAACTGGGTTAAAGAACCGATGTCATTTAAAACACGGTTCACGATAAACCAAAAATCACATTCCATTCTATCAGCCTTTAACTGTAAAATAGCAAGTGAACAATTCCTTAAGGATTAACCCCGATGGCCGAAACCAACATCAGATCAATACCCAGGAAACCATTCAACTTAACTAATCTCCAGTAACTTTCCGATTTTCTTAGCTCAGTTGGGTCTAAGAACAGTATTATTGAAGATACCGTTCACGACAACCCAAATCCCATTTGATATTAAACACAAGGCTCTGAATAGAAAATATATCGTCTTATATTCAATATCAAATTCTACGACCAACAAATATCGTATTGGAAATAACGATATAAATATATCTTTCAAATTTCCATAACAATATTTGTATAATCACAAAATCCAACATCGAAATATTCCAAAGACAATTTCGATTCAAATCCATTTCCACTTTATATATATTGGAAATTCTGGTTATTTTCACAACCATTTCAAATTCAATTTATTTATTTCAAAAATAAATTGATTTTAATTCTAGTTCAAAACTAGTTCATTTCGATAAAAAATTATTTTTATCTTTTCAAATATGGAGTTTTTCATCCCAATTCTTCACGAATCATTTCTTATGATTTTACACAAATTATTATTATTTTTAATAATTTTATCAAGGCCCGTACAGTCGATTTCCATCAACGGCCATCGAACTGCACTTACAACGACCTTTTCCAAATTTGATTTGGACATAATTCCAAATCCAACCGTTAGATTTCTAATTTCTAATATTCATTAGAAAGCTCTTTTCGATACGAATCCAACGGTTCTAGTTTCAGGAGAATCCGACAGTCGGATCTCCCATAATGTCTGTTCGAAGTCAATGGTCGAAATTCACGAACTACCGCGGCGCGGCGCGTTCTATTCAGGCCATTATATTATATATATAATATATATACTTCGTCGATTTCCTTTTAAAATGTACTATATAAATCGTTTTAAATTCGTTTTCAAAACGATTTCAACTTCTTTTCAAATTCAAATCAAAATTGAATTTTACCTTATAAATTCGTTTTAAATTCATTTCAGATTGATTTCAATTTAAATAGATTTTTAATTCAATTTCAGTTCATCTTCAATTTAATTCACTTTCAATTCGAATTCATTTCTATTCAATTTCAATTCGAATTCATTTCTATTCAATTTCAATTCGAATTCATTTCTATTTGAATTTCAATTCGAATTCATTTCTATTCAATTTCAATTCGAATTCATTTCTATTCAATTTCAATTCGAATTCATTTCTATTCAATTTCAATTCGAATTCATTTCTATTCAACTTCAATTCAAATTCATTTCTATTCAATTTCAATTCGAATTCATTTCTATTCAATTTCAATTCGAATTCATTTGTATTCAATTTCAATTCGAATTCATTTCTATTCAATTTCAATTCGAATTCATTTCTATTCAATTGTTTTCAAAATATCATATTTTGAAATCACTTTCGATATTCATTATAAAATGAATAAAATCGATATAAATATCGATCACGTCAAAATGGCGCAAATCTAATCAACACGCCTTCATATATTTCTATTTTCAAATATTCTATTTCAAATATTTCTTTTTCAAATATTTCTATTTCAAATATTTTATTCAAATATTTTATTTCAAAACTGGAATGAGGCCCAATCAATTACCATAGATTTTATTTCTGTGGATTTCCATACAACGCATATATATATCGACAAAGACAAATAATCAACCATCATCCAAAGCGTATTCTACACTGTATAAGCATCAAATATATATATTTAACGCTTATAACAGTCTGTCAATCAATCGATCGACATACAACTAATTATTGGGGTTAGTGTATGTCATATATCATCCCAATACACGTGTGGGGTTTCAAACAATCAAAGACAGATTTTATTTGTGCAGTTGGGCGATGTGTAAAATTTATCGTCCCAATCAATATCCGTCAAATGTGTGTATATAAACAAATCGTTCGATTTGCTTATATTTATTTCATTTTAAATACATGTTAAAAATTCTATTTTTGACTATAAAATATTTTCCACTATAAAATATTTTATTTCATTTCACATCACACAATCAACTACACATCAAAATCAAACAAACAAGCATACAAGCCGTCCATAGTCTGTGGACAACGGGTGTCGGGTGCTATTAAACACCGTCTGCATCCTAGTATATATTTTAACTAGAAAATTAAATTAAAGGTGAGAAGCTCTCACCAATTAGCTAAACCAAACGCTACGACTCTTCTTATGTAGAAATCTCCGTCGTGCCCGCCTTTCCGTCCGTAGCTTATTACCCCCATTCCAAACACAATGGCATATGTATCGCAAGCTGATTCGATCGTTTCGATCCGTTTCCTCAAAATCAAAATATAAAACTATATATTGAATTTGAACGCGCATTTCAATTTACCGGGGCCACATACCAACTCGAAAAATTTCTGAAAAATATTTTCTAGCTTCGTATTGACGATACGGTCCTAACAAAAGTAGTTTCGTCGAATTCTGAGGCCGTTTGAAAAATGGCCATTTTCCAGTCGATTAAAATCAACTAAAACTAGTCAACGCGTTTTCCTTTGCTACGCTCACATATTGATTCAAAAAATTATGAAATTTGAAACCTAGCAATAATTAGACATCACGGATCCAACAAAAGTGGTTTCGTCGAAAACCGAGGTCGTTTGCAAAATTTTCATTTTTAAGCGCCAGAATTCTACAGCGACTATTCTGAATTTTCAACTGGGCATAACTTTTTATCCCTGCTATGAAATTTCAATTTTTCGGATTCGTTGGAAAGATATTCCCAATTAGATTCATATATTTTTGGTTTCACTAAAATCCGGTTTATTTTGCACCCGGTACATTCAATTGAATTTTGAAATCGAATTATCGAACTACCGCGCCATTTTCAATTCCTTTTATAATTTAAATTAAACATTTATATTCCAACGACGATCTATATAATATATACGTTTGAATTCTATTCAAAATAAATTTCTTGTCGTTATTATTTAAAATAATTCATTTTAAATAATCAAAATTCACTAAAATTACCAAAATAAAAATTTTAAATTGGCCCAGATTTCCGGGTTATTACATCGTTTGTTGTAAGTCAGTTACTTTTTAGATTTGAACGTCTAGATCTATTTGTGGCATGTAATTGAATGGATATAAGAATATGCCTAATCCTTTCGCTTGAATCGATGCTTGTATATGCCTCTGGATCTGATTCTCGATTATGACGTTGAAACTATTGCTAATAGCCTATGCCTATTCCTATGAATGTGAACATGAGACTATGCCTATGCTTATGAATGAACATAAGACTATGCCTATGCCTAAGACCGTGAACATAAAACTATTGCCTATGACTATGACAAGGACAATTGTGGCTAATCACCTATGACTCATGACTATGAGATTTCTGCCTATGAATATAAGACTATTATCCATGACTATTGTGTTTAATCGCCCATGATTCATAACTATGAAACCATGACTATGACTATTAAGGTTAATTACCTATGACTAGTATGGTTAGTTGCTTATGCCCATAACACTATAGTTGTAAATCATGTTGTACACCGAATTAACATTATGTTAGACCAAATCACCTATGCATATTCCCTAAATTGTGTTGATCTTGTATTTATGATGTAGCTTGTCTAGTTTATTCCTATTCACGGTTATGTACATCAAACTTATTAGAACAATTATCTTTGTAATTGGTTCGCTTTCGCATGCCTATTCTTTTATGTCAAATTCTCGTGCTTATCCCCTGACCCTTTTGCTAGTTTCATTTCATAAGTACTTAGAAACTTGCGAAATCATGTTATACGTATGACTACGGCGGGGGAATTTATATAATTTGGAATAATAAATATGTTGATATAAATCCGAATTGGCTATAATAGTAAATATTGCATGCATATTAACTTGGGCGTATAATGGTAAATTGTTAATTGGCCGCAAACCATGTAGTTGGCATGTGAGTCTAGTTTTGGCATAAATTGTAAACTAGAATATTAAATCTAGTTCTAACATGAATTGAAAAATTGGATATTTAATCTAAGTTGGGCCAAAAATGAAAATAAGAACATTAAGTCTAGATTAGGCTTAACAACTTATTTGGAACGCCAAATATGTAGCATAGTGATTTTGGGCATAACTGTTATGGCAAGTTTGGGAAGGTAGGTTATAGCCTATTCTAATAAATAACTTGAAATTACATGTAATTGTCATGTTTAGCATAACCATGGTTAGCGACACTTAAATTTGGTATAATCTTTTAAACATGGTTTAGAGGGAAAGTGGGCCATAATAATAAATGTTGACAATGTACAATGAAAGAGTAATTATGGCATAAGTAAATTAGTAATAATTTACAAGAAGAATTTGTCCTAAATGAGAAATATGTACATTGTAGAAAATATGAATATGCCTAACCCGAGGTTAGATTGAGTCACGATATAAGATTGCCCGGAACTGCTCGGCAAATCCAGCAACCGTAACAATACCTATCTAATGTGGGTGGTTAGAGCATTGAGCCCAAAGAGGACCCGAGGTTAGACTAAGTTGCGGTGTAAATCTGCCCAGAACCGACCGGCACATCCAATGAGCACAACAATATCTGTCTAATGAGAGTGGTTTGTGCTTTAAATGAATAATTTAAAGCTAAGAAACAATTAAGCTAGACAAGTGGGTGAGGTTAAGTAAAATACTTTTAGCCAATTTAACATGTTTACTAGACTAGAAGGTGGAGTTAAGTAAACTTAGAACACTTAGCCATCGTGGTGTGCCGAATGAACAAGGTTAAGTTAAAACAGGGAGGGACAATACTTAACCATTAGAACATGCGAATTAAACAAATGTTAGGGTTAAGTTGACTAAGAGAACACTTAACCGCTTTAGCATGTTAGCTAAATAGAAAGGGCAGGGTTAAGTAAAAGGGAACACTTAGCCAATACAAGGTGAAGGGGTGGGGTTAAGTAATAAGAAATACTTAACCAATATTACTTGATTTGTGGTAGGGTTAAGTCAACATGGACTACTGATAACACTTAATCAGTTTATCATGACAAATGAATGGGTCAAGATAACTTGAATTGACTAATGACACTTAACCAATCCAACTTGACGAGAAAGAGAACTAAGTAGTAAACCTTAGTTAAAAGGACTAAGTTGTAAACCTTAGTTAAGAAAACGACGATTCGGGGACTAAGTAGTAAACCTTAGTTAAGGGACCTAAGTAGTATACCTTAGTACGACACGAGAAGGAACGAACGTCCATCTGATCTTAAAGAAGGCTCCAACGAACTGGGGGACGAAGCATGCGGCTTCGAGGGGACGTGAGGGTACTCTTGGTATCCCTCTGTGAGGCTGCATATGATCCGCCTGGGCTCACAGAGGTTAAGGTCTGCGTTAGAAGAACCAAGGGTATGCCTTGGTTGCAATATAGGGCAACCTAAAGACTAGGATGGACCAACATGATTAGGCGAGACCAGTAGCCCTGTGATAGCGACTCGTCGTCTACCTACCATCTTGAGTCAATCGTGATACGTAAAGCGGAAAGGCGAAGAACTCCAACAGACCATATACTTGCTATCTAGTTATGGGTGCGGATGGCCATAGGTTAGTGGGGGCATAGAGGGCCTGCGTATAGTTCTCATTTTTCAAGGTGTGTCTTTCATTAGTTGAGGGAGGGGTCAGGTGGGACCATAGCCACTGGAAAAACAGACCTTAGCATCTGCATCGGCAGATATCTGAAAGCTCCCGACCGAGTTCCGTGTTTCTTGATCTGCCCTGCCACGAGACTCGGGTCGCACATATAGAGGACATGTGCATCTAGACAGCAATAACGATCCACGACACATACGTGGGGAAAGTCTAAGAACATATACCGCCCTAGGTATTGTGTCCTAGAGTAGGGGCGTCGTTTGATAGGTAGCATAATCCCTAGTTGGAACTAGTTCGCGTAAACCCTAAAATCCAAGAAGCATTAGATAAGTCACATAAATCCTAGTTAAATCTAGGAAGCACTCGATAGAAAAACCCTAGGTTAGACCTAGGTAATAAATGACAAATGTACACTTGAGACAAACAAAAATTGTGGGAATTGGGATCACGTATCTGTTCTTGTCAATTTATACGGATTACTAGTCAGGTGGTGCAGGGATATAAAAATTAGATTAACAAGGTAGTGGTGAAGCAGAGAACGTATAGAAGTGCATCCAGTTTATCTTACCTTATCATATCTTGTGCTAACCTTATGATTCCTGTCATCATGGTGTAGTCTTGTATACAGTTAATTCATGCCATGTTGCTTTTACCTGTTCACATACTGAAAGTTACTGAACTTACCAGACTTTATGTCTGACTCTGTTTTCTTTCGCTTTCTTGTCTTCCGTTCCCCCCCTCTCAGGTTCGCAGGGAGGGAATATTACTACTTAGTCCAGTTTTCTTCCAAGCCGAAGGTTAGTCAAAGTTTTGCTTGGATTCTCTTTTCCATTGCTATGGCTGGCTCACGCTACATTGGGGAATATAAATGTATTTTTATGCATATCTTGGCATTGGAAAATAATTGTTGTACAAACTATTTTATCAATAAAGTAAAGTTCTATTTTCCACTGTTTTAAATTTTGTCTGTCTTGTAATTTATCTGTATCTTTTACCTATAACTCTCCACCGAAGTTAAGGCATTCCCTTTGTGAGTGACCTTAATGAATGTGGGGTGTTACACGTGGTATCAGAGCTGAAGGTTACCGGATCAGATAAAAAGATTTGAAAAATTATTTTCAACGGTTTTAAAAGAAGCATTTTTAAAAGAAAAGTTTTGTTTTAAAGGCATATTCCCCAAAACACATACGCACTATCTTCTGATCCTCTGTTTGAATTCTTAAAACTTTTTTAAAAATTTAGTTTTATATTTTTAACAAAAATCAGTTTTTAACTTTTAAAACAAAACAGTTTTATATTTCTAAAACAAAACCAGTTTTTATTTCTAAAACAAACCCAGTTTTTATTTTTCTTAAAACAAATCAGTTTATATTTCTAAAACAAAACCAGTTTTTATTTTTCTTAAAAATTCAGTTTTTATTTTTCTTAAAAATTCAGTTTTAAAAATGCTTTTAAAAATTCAGAATTAAAATAAAATAAATAAATAAAGTAACACTTACAGAGAGGGGGGGGGTTTCTGGTGGCGGTCGGCGGTGGAAGGATCGTCGGCTGGGGGTTTCCTGGTGGTGGCCGGCGGCTTCAGCTTCGCGAGCGAGGGGGGGCTTCAACGGAGCTCGAGCGATCGGGGGGGGGGGGGGGCTCAGGCGGAGGCGGGGCTTGGAGGAGGACAGGGCGGTGGCGTCGATGTCTGGGGGCGGCGGCGATTTGCTTAGGGTTTTTTTTTTTATTCTGTTTAAATGAAATGAACGGGGAGGGGCCAATGAAGAAAAGGAGGGAGAGAAAATTAATTTTTTTTTTTTATTAATTAATTATTTAATTTTGGTAAAAAGGGTTGACTTTTACATACAACCTCGAAACGAGGCCCACCGCCTGCCGCCCATAGCGTTTCACCCCCATTCCGAACACAATGGGATATGTATCGCAAGCTGATTCGATTGTTACAATCAGTTTCCTTTTGAATTTTCATTTAAATCACTATATTGAATTTTAAACGTACATTTCGATTTACCGGGGTCACATACTAACTAGAAAAATTCCCGAAAAATATTTTCTAGCTTCGTATTGACGATACGGTCCTAACAAAACTAGTTTCGTCGAATCCTGAGGCCGTTTGAAAAATGGCCAATTTCCAGTCGATTAAAATCAACGGAAACTGGTCAAACGCGTTTTCCTTTGCCACGCTCACATATTGATTCGAAAAATTATGAAATTTGAAACCTAGCAATAACTTGACACTGCGGATCCAACAAAAGTGGTTTCGTCGAAATCCGAGGTCGTTTGCAAAATGTCCATTTTTAAGGGCCTGAATTCCATAGCGACTATTCAGAATTTTCAACTGGACATATCTTTTGATTCCCGCTATCAAATTTCGATTGGTCGGATTCGTTAGAAAGATATCATCAATTAGATACTAATGTTTTTGGTCTCACTAAAATCTGGATTGTTTTGCACCCGGTATATTCAATTGAAGTTTGAAATCGAATTATCGAACTACCGCGCCATTTTCAATTCTATATATAATTATAATTAATTATATTGGTTTTCAAATGTCGATTTCAACTCAGTTTTCATCGCCATTATTTAAAATATTTATTTTAAATATTTAAAATCCATTATTTTAGCCAATTTAAAAATTTTAAATTGGTTCAGATTTTCTGGGTCGTTACATTCTTGTCCCCTTCTTTCTTGAGTCTTCGAGGCTCCTGGCTTTCTAGGAGGTAACCTCATCGCAACACGGTTCCGTAGGCTTGATAAGACTACGATACCTATCGAAGGGCAAAGTAGTGCTCGACTTCCATCTTTAGCCATAATAGTTTCACCTGCAGTTAGTTTTTTTCAAGCTTTGAAGGGTTTTCCGTACGATGGAGGAAGCTTTTGAGAAATTTGTCAATATGATTACACAGGGATGGTAAAAGATAAGGGAGTTTGGCTAGGGAGCTCAACGCAAGGATGAGAAATTCATGGATATAAACTCGACTCATGAAGAAAGAAGGAATTATAAAACCTAAAACGAGAAGAAGTATCTTTTCCATGGTATAATAGGGCATATAATTAAGGACAAGGGCAAGGACGAGGGACAGGATTTTTAGAAGGGCGAGTGCATGCTTTCACCATCAGAATACCCGAGAGAGATAGTAAAAGTCTCTGTTGGAAAGGTTTAGTTTTTCGTTTTGATCAACCAGATAGTACTCTTTTGATCTTAGCGCTTCGCATTTGTTCATATCCACTTCCATAGTGAGTCTCTGCACCTTAGTACTTGTATAGTAGAAGATCCCATTTTAGTCTCAAATCCAATTGGGGGTTCAGCCCGTTTACTTTTGGTTTGTAAGGATTTGAGAGTAACTATTGAGATTAAGCGTAATGCTTATGTTTTTGGTTCCATGGGCTATAAGTTGATTCTAGGCATGGGTTGGTTGGCTAGTAATTCGGAATGGAGGGTAGTTAGACTTTTGACTTGCCTTGGAAATACCCTCGAAATTCCGTGTAAAGAATCAGCTAGGCTTAGCTAGCTAGAATCGCTTAATGCATTTATCAACGATTTGCAATCCGTTAGGGTAGTCCATGAGTACGCAGATGTTTTGATTAGGTTAGGAGTTTACCCCTAAAATGTGAGATAGACTTCCGCATATATCCAGTTGACAATGCAAAACCAGTTATCCAATCAACGACAGTTTTGGAAATGAAGGTCAAGAAGCTTCGCAATCGTGAAGATTAATTAGATAAGGTACATAATAGTGAAGCTTAAGAAGACACGACTTAGAAGACTAGATACACGCATTATACCCTTTTTCTTAAGGGTACATCCTTGATCTTTTTTTCTAGGAATTTTATGCATACATTCTAGCTTTTAAGGTATATCCTCTAGGGCGTATCATCGATCCTTAGGTAGAAGTCAATGGATGTAAACATGTATTTGAAACATGTTATGATTGATGGTTGCAAATGGTTGCTCGTGGATGCATATACACACCATAGGCGCTAGAATGACTCAGTCACTTTCATATTGCATTAACATATATGTGTTTGCTTAACGGATTTAACTGAATATGTTATCATATGGATATTGCATATGGATGAATGGCTATGCACACATGTAATATTTACATAACTAGCGATGCTTGCATACATGATTGGACGCATGGAACTGACATAATTCGCATTAAGGATGTCAACTGAATCAGTAGACCGCCTGATTTTGCATTAGATAAAGACATATACACACACTATGCATATGAACATGAAAGCATTAGAAATCTTTTTAAGGACAATGAATGCCTATGATTGAATGGTTGAGTAGATGGGTGATTGGATGGTAGGATACATTCTTCCTAAATTGAAGATTTCGGGGATGAAATCCTTTTAAGAGGGGGAGAATGTAACACCCTGTATTTTTATAACATGTTAAAACCATATATCAAGGCAGAATTAAATTTCAAAATAAGAATCAAGGGATACGGGTTGTGCCATTGCGTTCGTCTCGAAATTCTGCTTGGAAACGAGTCCGAGTTTTCGAGAAACGGAGTCCATATGAGGGAGATATGACCCTTCGAAGTTTCAAGGATTTTCAAAAAAGAAAAACAGCTCTAAATTCGAATTCGAATTCGAATTCAAAACCCAGAACAGGCTGGGCGAAAAATTTCCCGCCCAGGGACCAGTTCGACCTGGGGATCGACTATAGTGTCGACCTCCCAGGGACCAGGTCGACCATAGTGTCGACCAGGTACTGAAGCCCAGTTTTGAGTCTGGGTTCATTCTAATGTATCCGGTCTCGTTTTCTGTCTAGATTCGTCCGCCTAATCCTATAAAAACAGCCTCCTAGCCTCATTCTCTTTACTCCATTTCATTCTCTCCTTATGCTGCCTCTGGAATAATTAAAATAAATAAATTAAAATAAAATACAAAGACTATTTCTTGAAGACTACGGCTAGGAGTTGCAAATAGGAGATTCAAAACTATAAATCAAAGCAACGTTTATCTACCCAAAGGAAGGCATCTCAATTCCAAAACTCAGAATCCAGAATTCAAGTTCGTCGTTGGTTGTAAGTCAGTTACTTTTTAGATTTGAACGTCTAGATCTATTTGTGGCATGTAATTGAATGGATATAAGAATATGCCTAATCCTTTCGCTTGAATCGATGCTTATATATGCCTCTGGATCTGATTCTCGATTATGACATTGAAACTATTGTTAATAGCCTATGCCTATGCATATGACTGTGAACATGAGACTATGCCTATGCCTATGACTGAACATAAGACTATGCATATGCCTAAGACCGTGAACATAAAACTATTGCCTATGACTATGACAAGGACAATTGTGGCTAATCACCTATGATTCCTGACTATGAGAATACTGCCTATGATTATAAGACTATTATCCATGACTATTGTGTTTAATCGCCCATGATTCATAACTATGAAACCATGACTATGACTATTGAGGTTAATTACCTATGACTAGTATGGTTAGTTGCTTATGCCCATAACACTATAGTTGTAAATCATGTTGTACACCGAATTGGCGTTATGTTAGACCAAATCACCTATGCCTATTCCTAAATTGTGTTGATCTTGTATTTATGATGTAGCTTGTCTAGTTTATTCCTATTCACGGTTATGTACATCAAACTTATTAGAACAATTATCTTTGTAATTGGTTCGCTTTCGCATGCCTATTCTTTTATGTCAAATTCTCGTGCTTATTCCCTGATCCTTTTGCTAGTTTCATTTCATAAGTACTTAGAAACTTGCGAAATCATGTTATACGTATGACTACGGCGGGGGAATTTATATAATTTGGCATAATAAATATGGTGATATAAATCCGAATTGGCTATAATAGTAAATATTACACGCATATTAGACTTGGGCGTATAATGGTAAATTGTTAATTGGCCGCAAACCATGTAGTTGGCATGTGAGTCTAGTTTTGGCATAAATTGTAAACTAGAATATTAAATCTAGTTCTAACATGAATTGAAAATTTGGATATTTAATTTAAGTTGGGCCAAAAATGTAAATAAGAACATTAAGTCTAGATTAGGCTTAACAACTTATTTGGAACGCCAAATATGTGGCATAGTGATTTTGGGCATAACTATTATGGCAAGTTTGGGAAGGTAGGTTATAGCCTATTCTTATTAATAACTTGAAATTCCATGTAATTGTCATGTTTAGCATAACCATGGTTAGTGACACTTAATTTGGTATAATCTTATAAACATGGTTTAGAGGGAAAGTGGGCCGTAATAATAAATGTTGACAATGTACAATGAAAGAGTAATTATGGCATAAGTAAATTAGTAATAATTTACAAGAAGAATTTGTCCTAAATGAGAAATATGTACATTGTAGAAAATACGAATATGCCTAACCAGAGGTTAGATTGAGTTACGGTATAAGACTGCCCGGAACCGCCCGGCAAATCCAGCAACCGAACAATATCTATCTAATGTGGGTGGTTAGAGCATTGAGCCCAAAAAGGACCCGAGGTTAGACTAAGTTGCGGTGTAAATCTGCCTAGAACCGACCGGCACATCCAGTGACCGCAGCAATATCTGTCTAATGTGAGTGGTTGGTGCTTTAAATGAATAATTTAAAGCTAAGAAACAATTAAGCTAGACAAGTGGATGAGGTTAAGTAAAATACACTTAGCCAATTTAACATGTTTACTAGACTAGAAGGTGGAGTTAAGTAAACTTAGCCATCGTGGTGTGTCGAATGAAAAAGGTTAAGTTAAAACAGGGAGGGACAATACTTAACCATCAGAACATGTGAATTAAACAGATGTAAGGGTTAAGTTGACTAAGAGAACACTTAACCGCTTTAGCATGTTAGCTAAACAGAAAGGGCAGGGTTAAGTAAAAGGGAAAACTTAGCCAATACAAGGTGAAGGGGTGGGGTTAAGTAATAAGAAATACTTAACCAATATTACTTGATTTGTGGCAGGGTTAAGTCAACATGGACTACTGATAACACTTAATCAGTTTATCACGACAAATGAATGGGTTAAGATAACTTGAATTGACTAATGACACTTAACCAATCCAACTTGATGAGAAAGAGAACTAAGTAGTAAACCTTAGTTAAAAGGACTAAGCTGTAAACCTTAGTTAAGAAAACGACGGTTCGGGGACTAAGTAGTAAACCTTAGTTAAGGGAACTAAGTAATAAACCTTAGTACGACATGAGAAGGAGCGAACGCCCATCTGATCTTAAAGAAGGCTCCAACGAACTGGGGGACAAAGCACGCGGCTTCGAGGGGACGTGAGGGTACTCTTGATATCCCTCTGTGAGGCTGCAGATGATCCACCTGGGCTCACAGAGGTTAAGGTCTACGTTAGAAGAACCAAGGCTATGCCTTGGTTGCAATATAGGGCAACTTAAAGACTAGGATGGACCAGCGTGATTCGGCGAGACCAGTAGCCCTGTGATAGCGACTCGTCGTCTACCTACCATCTTGAGTCAATCGAGATACGTAAAGCGGAAAGGTGGAGAACTCCAACAGACCATATACTTGCTATCTAGTTATGGGTGCGGATGGCCATAGGTTAGTGGGGGCATAGAGGGCCTGCGTATAGTTCTCATTTTTCAAGTGTGCCTTTCATTAGTTGAGGGAGGGGTCAGGTGGGACCATAGCCACTGGAAAAACAGACCTTAGCATTTGCATAGGCAGATATCTGAAAGCTCCCGACCGAGTTCCGTGTTTCTTGATCTTCCATGCCACGAGACTCGGGTCGCACATATGGAGGACATGTGCATCTAGACAGCAATAACGATCCACGACACATACGTGGGGAAAGTCTAGGAACATGTACCGCCATAGGTATTGTGTCCTAGAGTAGGGGCGTCGTTTGATAGGTAGCATTGACGATAAGGTCTTATACGTTTTGATGATAAGGTCTTAACAAAACTAGTTTTGTCAAATTCTGAGACCGTTTGAAAAATGGCCATTTTTCAGTCGATTAAAATCAACTGAAACTGGTCAAATGCGTTTTCCTTTGCCACGCTCACATATTGATTTGAAAAATTACGAAATTTGAAACCTAGCAATAACTCGACATCATGGATCCAACAAAAGTTGTTTTGTCGAAATCCGAGGTCGTTTGCAAAATTTCCATTTTTAAGGGCCTGAATTCCATAGCGACTATTCAGAATTTTCAACTGGGTGTAACTTTTGATTCCCGCTATGAAATTTCAATTTTTCGGATTCATTGGAAAGATATTCTCAAATAGATTCTAATATTTTTGGTTTTGCTAAAATCCGGTTTATTTTGAATCATGTATGCTCAATTGAAATTTGAAATCGAATTATCGAACTACCGCGCCATTTTCAATTCCTTTTATAATTATAAATAAAATATTTATATTCTAACGATGACGTATATAAATATATACGTTCTAATTCTATTCAAAATAAATTTCTCGTCGATATCATTTAAAATAAATCATTTTAAATATTCAAAATTCGCTAAAATTGCCAAAATAAAAATTTTAAATTGGCTCAGAATTTCCGGGTTGTTACAATCTCCCACACTTAAAACTTTTCGTCCCCGAAAAGGAACGAAGCCAAAAGTTGTTTAACTAATCAACTCAACTTCCATTATTTTCATTACGGCTTAAGTTCTTCAACTTTTCAGTTTCTAAGAACTGTTCAAATTTTTCAAAAATTTGGCAAACACCCTAAATTTCCGAAAAATTTCGCCTTTACCTCCCTTGCACTGGGGACTTCGGGATATTTCATATAGCCTCCCATAGCCTCCTTCAATCCAAAAGAAAAAGAAAAAGCTAAGCGGCTAGCCAATCGGCTCACAAAATCATCATCACCCAAACAAAACAGTAAATTATGGTAAACATGTACCTATTTGTCGGGCAAACAATTTTATTCTTCTGCTCTAGCCTCCTTGCTATGACCTGTTCAATGTAAGTACATGTATATGCAAGCAAATGCGACTAATTTTCAATACACTCACTATTTGGTTTCATTAGGCTAAACGGTTCAAAATTTCAAACAAATGAAACTAACAATTAAACGACATAACTAGCAATCAATTAGTGGATTAGAATTTCAAATTCATAATCTTGATATATATACAGAAAATCATGTTTTGATGCCAAATCACAACAATAAATCTATCTAATTTTGGTTCTCACACCAGTCTAATGGAAATATATAGAAATCACACCTTCGAAACACGAAAATAAACCAATGATGTCGTACGTCATCAGTGGAATCATCCTCGGGCTACTAGAGTGCGATCCTATATCTATCCAGTGTATTAAAACTTCGAATATACGTTCATGACGCGTATATGCAAAATCTTTATATATCGGATTGTCCAAATTCAACACAAATAAATATTCAAATACGTATAAACCGGTTTAAATTTTCAAAACAATATTGTTTTCATTTGAAAAATATACTCTTCATACTCGTTCTAGGATACTACTGATCCTATCTCTAACGACTCATTTTAATTGGATATTACTAATCCAATATCTAATTAATTCTTTCGTTTGGTTCTAATGTGTCTTGTTCTCGAGCTCTGTAAACCAAAGCTCTGATACCAAACTGTAGCGACCCGAACTTCCCCGGTAAGGAAAGCCCGGATTGCCTTGAGAACAACACACATCGAAACACAAACAGAAGAACATTTCATTGTTTATTACAACAATTCCATCAGAATACAAGAATATACAGAGTATGAATAAATATTACACATTCGATAAATATCAGAGATTACAACAAATTACATAGCAGCGGAAAAATAATAAAAACACAACTGAAAGTAATACACGGATACAGAGCTTTCCGAGCATCGTTCCAACTGTAAATCAGGATCCTGTGAATATAAATCTGCAAAACCAAAACTACTAGCTGCCCGTGTGGAAAATAAGGGCACCCAGAGTTTAGGTTAAAACAATAAACTCCAGGTCTGTTATGTGACTGGTGTGAGAACTAAAACAATTATTTAAAACTTTACTTTAAAAGAGGGTAATTCAAGGGACCACGCCGTATAACACGGAGCAGGTTTCCTCCTAAGAATACCAGTGCATAGAATAAACAACGCAATGCTTTTTCGAAAAATGAAGCTATTATAAGACCCAGGTCCCATCACACAATGCAACACAAGCCGGAGGATAGGGTTTTCCCTTATAATAGCCAAACATGCTTGGTACGTTTAAAACAAATCATTTGATAATATTATAAGTGTATAGTGTCAAAACAATTCAAATCATAAATATCAATCATAGGCGGCATGGGTACCATCTATCATGTCGCCATACTAGTTCTACAATTAAAACCGCAATATCACGTATTGGAAATTGGATTTTCGTCGTGAGTCGAGGCAAGGGGCAAGCTCCTCTCCATTCGAGACACTCTAGCAAATGTCCCAGGACCGCACACAGCAATCCTTGGATCTTCAGGGCCGGTCATCTCTTACTTTTGAGGATTGGCAATTCCTGAGCACACGTTTCCCGGTCCTAACAGACCTATATCCGAGGCGCCTCGCATTCCAACAACCACACAGGTGAAAAGTATATAAATGTCAGGCAGTTTAAGCACTGACACCACCACTAGCTAGAGAGAAACGTCGTGCTCTCCCTGCAGTCACTATCCCCTTTTTGACTCATACCGAGGTGTGAGGCTCGCGAATAAACGCCATACACAAAGCTGCGCCACACAGGCCGTGCTTTGATCATCAACCACAAGACTTTGCTATTCAACAGAAGCCTTGATCATTTGCCACTTAGGCGTGCTACACAGGCAATTCACTACATACGACTGATGTCCATCGATATACAACCTCCGAGCTCGCACGTCTCAGAGAAGGGCGTTAAGCAAGAGAATAAATTCTCCGCTGCCAAACAGATGTATATTTAATAGAGATCAATCAACATAGAATAGAATCCAATGTCAGACACACAGTCCATTTACATGTTCATTCTGGGTCTGAACGAAATCAGAGGCACTTTCCTCGCATATCCATCGATCTCCAAGTACGTCTGGACGATCACCAACTGATTCCCTCATCTTGGGTGTACAGCCCAATCAAGATCATCAGTAATCACCCAAACGATGTGAAGACTTTCGGTCTTCAACCACCGTCTTCATATTCGACATACCGTCGAATCGATTATTCGGAATGGGTATAAACCCGACCTTTCCGAACAACCCGCGTATATAATAAACAAATGTTACACAAACAAAACATATGCCTCATTCCAATTCAGAATATTCTTTTATTCAAAAATTCACATTCTTAGGGAGAAGTTCCCATTAATTTTATCAAAGATAAATTCTTCTAAATTTATTCTTTAATCTTCCTTTGGATATCATTTCAAACCATATTATGGTTTTCCAAACTAGTCGGAATTAGCGAACCACACCGAAGTAATTATTTGTTTTATTTCCCAATCCCAACCTATTCTTCCCATGGAGCAAAACTGGTAATACTCCATATCTAACACCACGGTGTTATCGGTAAAATTAATTACCATTTCACGTTCAAATCTAATTAAAGGTTTAACTATCTCCTTGGAGCAAAACTGGTGATACACTATTCTCAATCACTTTTCAGATTTGATAATTTAAATTATCAATTCACTTTAAATCTAATTAAAGATTCATTTAAAACTCCACTTAGTTTTAATCTTATCAAAAATCAATATCCTGTCTTTGACTGGGTTAAAGAACCAATGTCACCTAAAACACGATTCACGACAAACCCAAATCACATTTGATATTAAATACAAGGCTATGACTAGAAAATATATCGGCTTATATTCAATATCAAATTCTGAAACCAACAAAAATCGTATTGGAAATAACGATATAAATATATCTTTCAAATTCCCATAACAATATCTGTATAATCACGGAATCCAACATCGAAATATTCCAAAGATAATTTTGATTCAAATCCACTTCGACTTTATATATATTGGAAATTCTGTTTATTTTCAAAACCAATTCAAATTCAATTTATTTATTTCAAAAATAAATTGATTTTAATTACAGTTCAAAACTAGTTCATCTCGATAAAAATCTATTTTTATCTTTTCAAATATGGAGTTTTACATCCCAGTTCTTTTCCAATCGTTTCTTATGATTTTACACTAATTATTGATATTTTTAATAATTTTATCAAGGCCCGTACAGTCGATTTCCATCAACGGCCATCGAACTGCACTTACAACGACCTTTTCCAAATTTGATTTGGACATAATTCTAAATCCAGCCATTAGATTTCAAATTTCTAATATTCAATGGAAAGCTCTTTTCGATATGAACCCAACGGTTCCGGTTTTAGGAGGATCCGACGGTCGGATCTCCCGCAATGTCAATTCGAAGTCAATGGTCGAAATTCACGAACTGCCGCGGCGCGGCGCGTTCTATTCAGGCCATTTAAAATATATATATATAATATATATTATGTATATTTCGTCGATTTCAATTCAAAACTTATTTTATAAATCGTTTTAAATTCGTTTTCAAAACGATTTCAATTCATATTCAATTTCAAATCAAAATTGAATATTTCTTATCATTACCATATAAATGATAATATTTTCAAAACATTATATTTTGAAATCACTACCTTTTCTATATTCATTATAAAAACGAATATAATCGATATAAATATTGTTCATGTCAAAATAGCGCAACTCTAATCAACACGGCTTTATATATTTCAATAAATTCATTATTCTATTCAACAAATGAATATTTATTCTATTCAACACATGAATCTATATTTCTTTCAACACATGACTAATCTCAACACATGAGTACTGTCAACACATGACTATTTTTGTTATGTAATATATTTTATAAAATTATGGTATCTATCGTTTGATTTATAATCAGACTCCAACCGTAAAGTAGTTTCTAATCTTAAATATGATAAAGATGTAAATTTTATTGTTAAAATATTTTACTCAACACACGAATAGTTTCAACACATGAATATTCTCAACACATGAGCATCGTCAACACATGACTGTTTTTATATTCTTTATTATCCCGATTGGAATGAGGCCCAATCAATCACCATATAATGTTAATTATATGGTTTCCATACAACACATGTATATAAATAGCAACGATAAATAATCAACCATCATCCAAAGTGCACCACACAATTGCATAAGCATTAAATACAAATAATTAACGCTTACACAGCCTGTCGACCAATCGATCGACATACAATTAAATAATTGGGATTAGTGTACGCCAAATACCATCCCAACACCCGTGTAGGGTTTTAAATCAACAAACACTGAATATTATTTGTGCAGTTGGGCGATGTGTAAAATTTATCGTTCCAATCAATATCCTTCAAATAGGTGTACATAAACAAACCGTCCGGTTTGTAAATGAATATTTATTTATTCACATTCACTATATTCATATTCATGTTAAAAATTATGTTTTTAACGATAATTAATTTATTTCAACACATTAATCTATATTATCGATTTCACATCAACATCACAAACAAATTTCACAACACATCAAACAAGCATACAAGCCGTCCATGGTCTGTGGACGACGGGTGTCGAGTGCTACTAAACACCGTCTGCATCCTAGTATATATTATAACTAGAAAAAGAAAATTTAAAGTGAGAAGTTCTCACCGACTAGCTAAACCAACATCACGACTCTTCATATGTAGGAAATCTTCATCGTGCTCGCCCTTTGTCAATTTCGTTGCCCATAGCCACTACATATATAAAATCACATTTTTATATCCTCTATTATATAAAAATCACATTTTTATATGCTCTATTATATAAAAATCACAATTTTATATTCTCTATTATATAAAAATCACATTTTTATATTGCTACTTCATAAATAAAAATCGAATTTTTATAGTTGCTACTTCATAATAAAAATCGAATTTTTATAGTTGCTACTTCATAATAAAAAATCGAATTTTTATAGTTGCTACTTCATAATAAAAATCAAATTTTTATAGTTGCTACTTCATAATAAAAACCGAATTTTTATAGTTGCTACTTCATAATAAAAATCGAATTTTTATTTCTAATTTCTATGTATAAAAATCATTACTTTATGTAACCAAAAATCGTATCTTTTCACAATCAAAAATCACCACTTAAGATCAATAAAAATGTAATCTTTACCTTAACCAAAGATCTAAAATCTCCTAAACAAAGGTCTAAACTTTATATAGGAAAAATCTTAACTTTACAATCACAAAAACTGAATTTAAACGCATGATTTAAACATATAAACAGAAGTTAAAATAAATAAATAAATTAAATAAAAAGGGTGCTCACTGATTTCGTCGCTCGGAGGAGGAGAGGGGAGCGTACTAGGGGAGGTGGGAATCGGCGGCGCGTTGTGGTGAAGGGAGGGGAAGATCGGCGGCGCGTTGTGGTTACGGGGGAGCAAAAGGGGGAGGGTCGGATGGAGGAAGGAAGGGGCAGGGGGAGGAGAGTGGAGTGGTGAACGGGAGGAAGGTGGAGGCGCGGTTGGTGGCGGGGGAAGGTCGGCGATGGGTGGCGGAGCGTGGCTAGGGCAGGCGCGTTTCTTCTTTTTTTTTATTTGGACTGAATGAAATTGAACGGGGGGGGGGGGGGGGAGGTATAGAGAGAGAGAGTGTTGAGGGATTTTATATTATTTATATTTTATTTTATTTATTCATTATAGCAACTTTCTATTTCGAACCCGAAACGAGACCCACTGACTGTCGTTCCTTGCTAATTACCCCCATTCCAAATACAATGGGATATGTATCGTAAGCCGTTTCGATCGTTTCGATCAGTTTTCGTCAAAATCAACATATAACTCTATATATTGAATTTGAACGCGCATTCCAATTTACCGGGGCCACATACTAACTCGAAAAATTCCAAAAAAATATTTTCTAGCTTCGTATTGACGATACGGTCCTAACAAACCTAGTTTCGTCAAATTCTGAGACCGTTTGAAAAATGGCCATTTTCCAGTCGATTAAAATCAACTTAAACTGGTCAAATGCGTTTTAGTTTGCCACACTCACATATTGATTCGAAAAATTACGAAATTTGAAACCTAGCAATAACTCGACATCACGGATCCAACAAAAGTTGTTTCGTCGAAATCCGAGGTCGTTTGCAAAATTCCCATTTTTAAGGGCCTGAATTCCATAGCGACTATTCAGAATTTTCAACTGGGCGTAACTTTTGATTCCTGCTATGAGATTTTGATTTTTCGGATTCGTTGGAAAGATATTCTCAAATAGATTCTAATGTTTTTGGTTTCGCTAAAATCCGGTTTATTTTGAATCCTGTATGTTCAATTGAAATTTGAAATCGAATTATCGAACTACCGCGCCATTTTCAATTCCTTTTATAATTATAAATAAAATATTTATATTGTAACGACGACGTATATAAATATATACATTCTAGTTCTATTCAAAATAAATTTCTCGTCGATATCATTTAAAATAAATCATTTTAAATATTCAAAATTCACTAAAATTGCCAAAATAAAAAATTTAAATTGTCTCGGAATTTCCGGGTTGTTACACAACCAATGTTTTAGATCTATCCAATATCACATATTCACCAATATTTCTTAACTTACTAAGTGACATTGTGAATCCATTCTCTTTGAGTTACTAAGTGATTAATTCAAATACTACTAACATCATCATTTCAACTTCATTTTGGCTTGGCAATTAACCCAATTAAACATGCAAACCCCAACATATATCATCCATGTGTAAATCACATAACAATTCATCATTAACCTATTCATTGGCTAATTAACCAAAGTTATTAATTAAAAAGGGGTGCAGTGTTCTTACCATAGCATTAAAACACCACGACTCTTCGTTTGTAGGTGTTTTTAGCTTTTGCATAACCAAGATTTCACCTTTTCACCACTTACTATATATATATATATATATATATATATAAAGTTCTATTTGCAATTTCCAGAGGAAAGGTGTAATTTTTTAGGGGGTTAAGGGCTTGAAAGCTTAGTAAGGCCCACATCTTTGGGATGTGGGGTCCACCTAGGGGTTTCGCAGCTTAGTAGTGGTATGAGGGGAGGTGCGTGAGCTTGTGGGACCCGAGGAAGGAGCTTAGAGTGGTGGAATTTGGGGAAAAAAGGTAGCACCTTTATGTGTTTTAAAGGGGAGAGAAGGTCTTGGAGTAAAATCTTGGAATAAAAGGGATCCCATGACCTAGCTAGAGGGAGTGTAGGGTGGTGCGTTAGGTGAAGGACCTATTAGTGGTATGTGGAGGCAGAGGTGGTGGCGTGAGCTTAGGAGAAGAGGAGGAGGGAGAAAGGAAGATGGAAATGATGGGAAATCAAAAGGAAATGGAAAGAAATAAGATGCATTCTCTCTCTGATTCATTTGTAATGTATTAAAGAGAATGGTGCTTATGGAAGAAGGTGAAATGTGTTAGGGGGCATGTGAAAGGAGGAGGAGTTGTCTAAATGTAGGAGGGAATGGAAAGTTTTATGAAAGAAAATGATTTGTTTAATTGAATTTTTTATTTCTAAGCTTCCTTAAGAAGCTTTCTACATTATTTTATTAATTAAACCATGTGTAATCATTACTTAAGGAGGTAGGCTTCTAGGGAATAGGTGACATGTGTAAAGGAAGCCATGTGAAAGGAGGTGTGTTTTTTAAATTATAGGAGAGTGCGGAAATGTGCGAAAAAGGGAAAAGATAAATGGACTTAGCATTTAAGGTTTATGTTAGGAAGGTGTTATCTCTATTGTAAATTAATTTGAATTCCCTAAAATCATCATTCCATATTAATAAGTCATTAAAGTTGTCATTTACTATTTTATCAATATTTTACATTTGTTCGATATTACCCAAAACTATTTATTTTCAAGTCAAATTCCAATAAGACAATTCCTACACGGTTTCAACTCTATGATAAAAACCGTAAGTCCGATCAATCCGAAATTTTAAACAGTGCTATATTTCGCTAATACAAATCCAATAAAAGTGGTTTCATTGAATTCGGAGACCGTTTGAAAAATGGCCTTATTTCTAGCTTTTATTGAATTCTAACTGATTTTTTAATATACATTTATATTACGTATGCTTACATATTAACTCCGATTAATTTGTAATTTGAAACGTTACAATATTTTGATGTTATGGATCTGATTAAAGTTGTTTTGTTGGATTTTGAGACTGTCTCAAAAATGGTCTATTTTCAGGTCAACAAAATAATGTTAAATTATTAATTTTCAATATTTGCCTTTTAAATTAATTTTAAAGTTTACTGACCTTGTTTTAATCCCAGCAAAATATAAAACCAAGTTTGAATTCATTTTCAAAATTATTTTCAAGTGCAGAGTCAGTATTTACTGAAAATTTGAAATTTAAATCAGACTTGTCCATATAAAAATCCTTGTAAACATATTTAAATTCATATTTTAAGTTGACTAAAAATATGGGTCGTTACATAGTAATTACGTTAACAGTGCGAATATATATACTCACATTATCCGTCTAAACCAACGATATTACGCAAATATAACATGCAGTAAAATAAATATGTGTTTTGTTGTGTGTTGAATTAAGTTTCCGTTTTATAGGATTATATTTCATAATGAATGGAATGAATAATATGACCATTATAGACATAAACGAAAATTAATTGGCTATCAATAGATCCTAAATAAAATAAATGAATGTTGTAGCCATCTTTGATTTGGGGGAAAATGATTTAATTTGTAAATGGTTACAATTCCTAAATTAGCTAGGATTAATGTTTTAAACCCCAATTAGGAAATTAAATTATAACCACACTAAGACATAAGGATAAGCCCAAATTGTGGTAGAAGTCTGCTCAGAACCGCCCGACAAATTCAGCATCCACAAGTGGTCGGCTCAATGTGAGAGGTCTGGTGCATAAATATATATATATATATACATAGAAAACGAATAATAAGTTAATAAATTAGAATTAGGAGTGTCTGTTGGGGTACAACAAATAGATATTTTGGGACTGATAATTAATGATATTTCTGAGCATCCATTGTCTTAGGAAATAGTTCTTCTAGGGATATTAATGGCATTTTCCCATTAAGGTAATTAAATTTGATAATTAATGCCGTAGGAATATGACTGTTAGGGTCATAAACGACAGGTAAACTTAATAAAGGTGATAAAGGAATTAAATGGGGATTAATGGGAATCGCGCGTATTAAAAAAATACTAAGTCCATATGGGAAGGGAATAAATAATCAGAACTTTTAGCTTAGGAAGTGATAGAATTTCCTTGACTAGTAAACCTAGAATAAATATAACTAGAAAATAAGAATGGACTTAGTAGGTAAATAATGTTAGTTATTATTTACCATAGGAGCCCATGACGATAGTCAGTTGCGTAACATTGATTATTTCAAAAAATAAGGTTTACTCCATGAGTGAGGTCATAACTGGCCAAAAGGGGTCCTCCTCCCGTCTATAAGGAGAAGCTAAATAGAAAATAGTGCATAAGCGTAGCCGGCTTTGGGATTAAGGTCTTAAGTAGTTAGATCCACCTTTGAAAATGTATTAAGTGATCGTGTAGACCACCTCCCATAAATGGAAGCATTAAAGGCTAACTGGGTACGAGCTTGATGATCTTCACGAATAGTCCGCTTCCTTAGGTCTTAAGTGACTTGGGTCGAGGGGTCCACCTGGGAATAAGTCTTCCAATTAGGGGTCTTAAATGGTGTGTGAATCCTACCTAAACATGCATTTAAAATTTCTATTATAGTCATTCCATATGGCTACCTATCATACGGGAAGTATTAAGCGACTAAGAGATTGTCCAATAAGACCAGCTGGATTGTAACGAGGGGTCCCTCCACCGGGTAGTCTTAAATGGTGTGCTATGTTTACCTAATCGAGTGGTCTTAAGTGGCTACTTATTATCTCTTGCTTTATGTGAGTCATGGGTCTATATGTGTGAATAAAAGATGCCTTAATTAGTAGGACCCGTAGCTTGTGTCCTCCAGTTTATATTAGCGTTGAGTAAATCATCAAGAGATATTAAGTGACCAATAAGTGTGCCTAAGTTCTTAAGTGATCAGGAGAATCCACCCTTATCTATCATTTGATAGTGAGGCGTTAAGTGGCTAAATATATATACATAAATAACTAAGTGACGTAGTTAAGAGCCCACCTCTTGCTTAGTAATTAGCTAAATGATGGCTTTAAAGGCTTCATAAATGTATGCGTAAATAATCTATCGTGGTATCGTTATCATTGGGAACACTACCTTAGGTATGGTGGTTAAAGTCATGCGTAAATGTTTACAAGGTTAGGTTAGAACTACTAACCTTGGTAGGCATATATCTTTGGTTTAACCAAATAGGATACATTTTATGTATTGTAAACTGTGTTGTACTCTTCTTGTTCACCAGACCTTTTTGTTCTGACCCTCTCCTGATTACAACCTCCCAGGTTTTCTAAAAAAGGTAGGGTTCTCACATGTATCTAAGTCCGGCTTTCGGTTCATGTTCTTTCTCGTGCTCGGTATTGACATGGTGACTCACTTTTATAAGGTAGTTACTTGAGTTAATACTAGTCTATCCTATTTTGTTTTCGTTGTGAGTTGTTTTATCGTACTCTATTTAAGCTCATGCTCATTTATTTGCAAGTGCCAGATTTACACACTCCATGCTTGGATGTGCTTGAGTTTCGATTTTGTCGAAATTTAGGCTCAGAAAAGTGTGGGGTGTTACAACAAACTGTGAGTCATCATCATGTAACTCAGTCCCAAAATTAGAAGTTTTCTTGAAAGCTGATTTAGCAGTCTTTTCTTTTCCAGTCTCGGGGAGTTTGGTTCGATATCTTCCAGACACGTTGTTGTGCTACCTAAGAAACATCATTAGTTAAAATGAAGAACCTGTAACCCCAACGTGTTTTGAAAGTGTAGTGCATGTAGTGTGAGTGAATTGGAATGACAACATAAGAAAAGCATTAGGAATATATGGAGATTGGACTTAGATGATCGTTGTTCCCAAACGTCGCACCGGATCTTGCTCGTCACTAACTCAATGTTGTATTTTGGCGAAAATTAATATTCTGGTGTTCAGGAAGTTCAAAGTCATGTGCAGTGTCAAGTTCATATGTCAGTTTTGATATGCCCTAACCTAACTATCTAGATGCTTATTCGGACCGATTCATTATTGTTAAATATTATTTTGATCGTTGTATATGGTTGAAGCGTCTAAGTTGAGTGCTGGATTTAGTTAGGGTTGGATTGATATTTGGGATCGACCTTTAACCGGCTCGACCAATGTGCCTGCCGAACCAAAATTTATGCATTTTGCCAATCGGAAGACTCCCATTTCAACCAACAGCTACGTCGAATCAGAGCCTAGCATTTCTCCCTCTCTAAGTTCCCTCGATCCGACCTCTCTTTCAAACCGACCACCACAGGTTCGACTAATGGCCATGTCGCACCAGTTCCCCACATTTTCTTCAAATTTTCACTAACTTCTATATCTATAACCTCTTCGAGCCTACTTCTCCTTGGTGCAATCTTCCTTACACTGAGCCGAGACTGCATCTTCTCCCTTACACACTCCAGTCCATCTTCTCCGCTACCCATGTTGGTCTTCTCACAACACACTCCAGTCCATCTTCTCCGCTAGCCACGTTGGTCTTCTCACAACACACTAGATTTCTCAAAGTTTTTCACATCATCACCTTCCTCAACACGCCAACTTCATTGGTGCCTCATATCACATCAATCCGACTTTATATCATCTCAAGAAATCATGACAACAGCACCACCTTAACTGGTATCTCAGGCATCATTACCAGCGATGGAGATGAACCAAGAATATGAAATAGAACTTCGTGCCAAGAAACTTAAGCTCGAAACTTGAATTCGAGACTAATTCAAATTGAAAACAAGAAAAAAAGATCGAGGCCCACCTAATATGATTTGGATTCGAGATTGAAGTTGCAAATTTTGATTGATTAGGTGAAAACTTGAGCAAAATAAGACATTTTACGAGTGTTGGGATTTTTCTCGGTTCGAAATGGGTAAAGGGATAAAGTATAAAACTGAAAATAGAGCGTGGGACAAGTATATATAGAGAAAACGGAGGACTCATCAGTTTCCCAATGATGTGGATACTGACACAATCCAGACCGATAATGTCAATCCGGCCCCGGTTCTACCATCGAGTTGGGTATTTTAAAAAAGGAGAGAAAGGGAAAGAAGAAAGACTCCACTTCCTTATGGCTTGAACGATGATTTCATGTGCTGACTCGTACGTGCACAATTATCTGACTCGACCGTGCGCTTGACCTGCGCAAGAAAGCAACATCGTTTGGCAACGACTTGCATGTGTGAAATCACATATGGGAGCCAATGACTCGACTGTACTATGAATATTTTCTACCTCTAGAATCAACGGGGTTTGAATATTTACATGTGTCTCCCGATTTCTCTAAGTCAACGACTTTGGCTCAGCGGGTACCATTAGACATAGTATATGCATGACTAGCTATTTATGCAAGAAAGAAGAGTCCAAGTGCCACGACTACTCGAAAACATACAATTGATCATCATCATTTTCCTTGAGACAAATGACACCATGGGAAGTTGCAGCTCAACAGATTCAAAGCACATCTCGTCTACGATGCAATATGCTTTGGGGGGCAAAGTGTTGTCTGCCTTTTAGCAAGGCCATCAAAGTCCTCAAACATTCGCGATCTTGGCACTCAAGACTCGGGTAAAGAACGTTCATGACTAGAAAAACTTAGTATGTTGCCATACCCAGTTCGGCATAGTCTTGGATTGACTAAGACGAGACCAGGGAAACCTCGTTTTCATGAATACTTGGTTCAACTAAGTGGGGGAACCCAGCAGCTGGCTCGATGAAGACAAGGGTGGTAACCCGGTTCGATTAGCGTTTGGTTCGATGTTAATTCAGATGGCAACTACAATCAAGTTGGTTCAACTATATCGACCTGGACCTGGTCGAGCCAGATAAAGATCTTCCTAAAGACTCGCTCCAACCATGAATTGGCCACATCTATGAACTCCAAAAGAGATGGATCAACCTCCACGTCACTTGAATGAACCGGGAACGACCCACCACTACAAAAAGCCTCCAAGGGCATCAAAGAAAGGAATTTTAATCTTTTTTCTGCACTTTTACTTTAGAAACACCATTGTACTCGAGATTATTCAATCTCCCTGCATTGTAATCATTTTCTTGAGTAATATAAAGAAATTTATAAAGTGCACGTAGGCCATTCAATGCCGAACCGCTATAAATTGCATGCTCTTGCTATTTTCCTCATTTCAATTTATTATTCTTCATTTTTATCTCTGTATATATTCTATTTGGTTGTTTGTGCCATTTTTTGGTCAAACAGGAACAAATCCAGCAATCCCTGTTGTCAAATTCCAACAATTTTTCAACTTATTATTTAATTTGTTAATTAATTACCATGTCTTAAAAACCCAGGTTGTTACATTCTCCCCTCCTTAAAGAATTTCATCCCCAAAATCTCTAAGATAGAAAAATTAAATATGCATTATAATCCAAATATCTATATCCATTAGCATTCATTGTCCTTAAGTTTTATAATGTGATTTATGTAATTGTGCAATAGTTTAGTTTGTAAATCCCTAATAATGGAAAGATTAGGCAGTCTACTGATTCAGTTGAACTCCTTTTCATGCAATCATGATGGTGCCATGTACCCAAATATATGCAAAAATCCCTAATGATAGCAGATAGTTCTACCATGAGTGCCTCAAGCATCATTCATATCCAACGTCCATATGATAGTATCTGTTTACATCATCCATAAATAATATAAAATGCACACACATCCATATGCTATGTAATTCCCCTATTTTTCGATCCCCAATAGTGTCTAGTGTGTGTATATGCATCCACTTACAGCCACTTACATACATCATATATAGCATGTTCACAACTAATCCTACCATCCATAGGCTTAATCCTAAGACCTACCCTTCCCAAAGATATTTGGAAGGACGATTCTAATCAAAGGAAAAAGCTAATAATAGGATATGAAAAGGATACGTTTGTCAAAAGAACGTAGCTAAGGAACTTGAATTCCTTAAAGACACCCCAGCTGTTATAACTAGAAGTTCTCCCTACAAGGTAAAAAATTCTAACATTGAATTAACTAATGCCTCATCATAATTAACTCGTACTTTTTCTCCAAAATCTCAATTCAGATTAGTTTCTATTACGACTGCCAGGTTAATCTAGCCACATTGGCTAAAGATGTTTTTTTAATCTTTCCCATCTAAAATCCTTTTGGATGAAATATTATAAGTTTTCCTTTTTCTTCCTTTTTGAACTAGTTTAACATAGCTAAGCAGTTTGGTTTTAAAAATCATATCCACAATCCAAAATTTATCCTATACATTTACCATCTTGTGTTCCGTTACTAATTCCACTTACATTGTCCAACCCCATAAGGACTTGCTCCTTTTTTAATTTCCTATATATATTTTTTGAAACTCACATTACTGTTACTATTATATTTTTTACAAAACTTAATTTGAAAAATCTTAGGGAGATAATTTGCTATCCATAAGGTCACCAAAATTTCTTTTTGAAAAAAATATATTGTTACTTTTATGAAATTCCAAAAAATACGAATTTCATTCCAAAAACAAAATTTTCCTTTAAAATTTTCATTTCTTAAATCATATATGTATATGTGGGGTTTATACTTGAAGTGGTTCTACAAATTTCCATTTTCCTCAAAAAACTTTTTCTTTATATTCTTTCCTTGGAACACAAATATTTGTCATGCCACTAATCCTTTTGAAATATTTATATCCTTTTAATTATTCATCCACTAGCCAAACTTTTTGTTTCCATCAATTTGGTGATCATATGCAGATTTATTTTACCATTCTGATCCTTATAATTAGGTTTCAACTTGTTCTTATAAATCACTTTTTTTCAAATGGAATTCCTAGGATCCTTGTCTCATTCCCAAATGACATAGCCTTGATGAGCACTAACTTTGATCATAGAGTATAACTAATGGAAAATTTCTGCCAAATGTTAAGACATACTTTCAGATTAAATCCTTTATGGTTCGTACCATATTACGAGTTACTTCCATAGAAGCTAAATGAACTCTTATATCCAAAAGTGAAGAACTTAATGTCAACTACATTTTTAATTTTACAAGGGTATCCCAAAAATCATCGGATGCTCGAATTCAATAATTCTACCTTGTCTTAAGTTATAATTTCCTTGTAAGGAGCAACAAATCAACATTCCATGGTCATCGAAATTTTAGCCTTTTCTTATAATATGTAATGGCCCCCTATGATGACTGAAAAACTAATAGTAGTTAGTCTAAGGTAACTACTCTTATAGGCCCTCTTACTAATCTTACCAATAGAGTTGATATTAAAATATTAGCCTAAATCATCTTAAAGAAAAATTCTTATTTTTCTTTCACAAAAGCTAAACCTCTCTAGGTGAGGTAGGTCGAGAAAATCTTTATCTTGGAAATATTTTCAATAACTTTGCATAATATCCACTAATCCAAGAAAAAATTTCTTACCTTCTAAGATCAATACACAGAGAACTTGGTCTTGGGTTTATGCACTTATATGGTACTAAATACCAAACTTATCCATTGCCATTTTTTGTTCAGACTAACATGTCATCAACAAAAGACCCCTACTAAGTTACTACAGAACCTTTCCAATCATCCTTCTACAAAAGTCAATAGCTAGGCTTAGGCACAAGATAGTCCAAAAAATATGGTATCATTCTTAAAATCCATTGAATGTTCTACAAACAATTTTGTCTCTATTTTTTCCACTACTCAAAACTTGATGGAAGTCACAAGCAAAGAAATCTAGTTATGGAGAAAAATATGCCCCCCTAGAATTAATCAAAAAGACCATCTTTACGAGTCAAAGAGAATTATTTCTTTGAAAAATATTTCTCTTATGATTACCACTGAGTTAAAGGAAGTGTCCCTCACTATAGCAAAAAGATAGGTCTAATGATTATAATAATCAATTTCAACTGATTCCTCACAGGTCAACACTAGGGTGAGTCTATTATGCGTACCCCTAAGAAAAAAGGCTTCTATCAACATCTGAGATGGCTCATTATATAACTAGCATGTCCAAACTCCAAACCAAACCATGGTTTGGAGTTAACCTTTTAATCACTTCTAATACATGGAAAATTTAGTTCTGCCTCGGTACCTTGCTCGTACGGGCTAAGAAGTAAGAAAGAGCCTTATCCATCCCCCCCCCCCAGTTTAATTAATGTCGAAAACCCTTGGAGTGTGGAAAATCAGAGGCTGTCACAAGGATACAAAGCTTAATCAATGTAAAAACCTGATTACTGAAAACAATCTATGCTTCCTTGCCTTGGTAGAGACTAAACTCAACCTTTCCTTAACCTTAAGGTCCTCGAAATATATAAACATGATGTGGAATACTTTACACAACCTTGCTGAAGCACCTTATGGCAGAATTTTGTTGCTTTATAATCCCAAGCTACACCAAATGAAGCGACCTAAACTTCCTCGTGAAGGAAAGCCCGGATTGAGTTGAGGACAAGCCACATCGGGATGTAAACAGAAGAATATTTCATTGTTAATTACAACAAATTCCATCAGAATACAAGAATATACAGAGTATAAATCAATATAACACATGCTTGGTACGTTAAAAACAAATCATTTGATAGGGTTTTCCCTTATAATAGTCAAACATGCTTGGTGCGTTAAAAACAAATCATTTGATACTATTATAAGTGTATAGTGTCAAAACAATGTCAATCATAAGTATCAATCATAGACGGCATGGGTACCATATATCATGTCTCCATACTAGGCTCTACAATCAAAACCGCAAAGTCACGTATTTGGAAATTGGATTTCCATCTGTGAACCAAGGCCAGGGATCGTCCTCTACCAATTCGAGACTGTCTAGCCCGAGCCTCAGGGCTAGACTAAGGTGGGCCCTTGGATCGTCAGGGCCGGTCCACCGATGTGGATTAAAATGCCTGAACACTGCGTTTCCCCGCCCTTTGGGGTGTAAATGAGCCCAATGGCCCCATTGGCTCCACATAGTCACCGATATATCCGGGGCGCCTCGCAACAGCAACAACCACACAGGTGAAAATAATATAAATGTCAGGGCTGGTAGGTCACTAACACCACCCCAGCTAGAAAGAAACGCATGTCCTCTCTGAGGTCCTCTCCCGTTTCTGGTTCACAACCGGGGTGTGTGGCTCGCGAATCAACGCTACACAAAGCTATGCCACACAGGCCATGCTTTGATCATCAACCACAAGACTTTGCTTTTCAACAAAAGCCTTGATCAATTGCCACTTAGGCATGCCACACAGCAATTCACTCCATGCGATTGATATCCATCAATATATAACCCCTGAGCTCGTACGTCTCAGAGAAGAGCGTTAAGCAAGAGAATAAATTCTCCACCGCTAAACAGATATGTATTTAATAGAAATCAATCAGACAGAATAAAATCCAATGTCAGACACACAGTCCATTTACAAGTTCATTCTGGGTCTGAACGAAACCGGAGGCACCTTGTACCTCGCATATCCATCGATCTCCAGGTACGTCCGGACGATCACCAACTGATTCCCTCCTCTTGGGTGTACAACCCAATCAAGATCATCAGTAATTACCCAAACTATGTAAAGACCTTCAGTCTTCGACCACCATCTTCATCCTCGACACCACGTCGAATCAATTATTCAGAATGGGACAAACCCGGTCTTTCTGAATAACTCGCGTATATAATAAACAAGTATTACACAAACACAACATACGCCTCATTCCAATTCAGAATATTCTTTTATTCAAATATTCTTACACTTTGGGAAAGGTTCCTATTAATTTTATCAAAGATAAATTCTTTAAATTATTTCTTTAATCTTCTTTGAATATCAGTTCAAACTAGTCGGGATTAGCGAACCACACCGAAGTAATCATTTATTTTATTTCCAAGTCCCAACCTATTCATCCCATGAAGTAAAACTGGTCATACTTCATATCTAACACCATGGTGTTATCGGTAAATTTAATTACCATTTCACGTTCAAATCTAATTAAAGATTTAACTATCGCCTGGAGCAAAACTGGTGATACTCCATTCTCGATCACTTCAATCTAATTAAAGATTCATTAAAACTCCACTTAGTTTTAATCTTCCCAAAAATCAATACCCTGTCTTTAACTGGGTTAAAGAAACAATGTCATTTAAAACACGGTTCACGATTAACCATTTCAATTCCACTTTATTTATTTTAAAAATAAATAAATTATTATTCTAGTTCAAAACTAGTTCATTTCGATAAAAATCTATTTTTATCTTTTCAAATATGGAATTTTTCATGCCAATTCTTTCCGAATCATTTCTTATGATTTTACACAAATTATTACTATTTTTAATAATTTTATCAAGGCCCGTACAGTCGATTTCCATCAACGGCCATCGAGATGCACTTACAACAACCTTTTTCCAAATTTGATTTGGACATAATTCCAAATCCAACCATTAGATTTCACATCGCTAACATTCGTTAGAAATCTCTTTTCGATATGAACCCAACGATTCCGGTTTTAGGAGAATCCTACGGTCGGATCTCCCGTAATATCCTTTCGAAGTCAATGGTCGAAATTCGCGAACTGCCGCGGCGCGGTGCGTTCTATTCAGGCCATTCTATATATTATATATATTATATATTTCGTCGATTTCCTTTTAAAACGTATTTTATAAATTCGTTTTCAAAACGATTTCAACTTCATATTCAATTTCGAATCAAAATCGAATATTCCACATCATCGATATACAAATGATAATATTTTCAAAACATTATATTTTGAATTCATTTCGATTTCTATAATCATTATAAAAACGAATATAATCGATATAAATATCGTTCACGTCAAAATGGCGCATACCTAACCAACACGGCTTTATATATTTCAATAACTTCGTTATTCTATTGAACAAATGAATATTTTCTTCAACACATGAATCTATATTTTTATTCAACTCATGAATATCTATTTCTATTCAACACATGAATATTTATTCTATTCAACGCATGAATATTTATTTTTCTATTTAACACATGAATATATATTTCTATTCAACACATGAATTTATTTTATTCAATACATGAATTTATACTACTATTCAACACATGAATATTTATTCTATTCAACACATGAATATTTATTTTTCTATTCAAAACATGAATTTATTTTATTCAACACATGAATTTATACTACTATTCAACACATGAATATTTATTCTATTCAACACATGAATATTTATTTTTCTATTCAACACATGAATTTATATTTCTTATTTTTCCAAATTGGAATGAGGCCCAATCAATTAACATATAATGTTAATTATATGGATTCCCTACAACACATATATATATATATATATCAGCAACGATAAATCATCAACCATCATCCAGAGTGCACCACACAACTGCATAAGCATTAAATATGAATAATTAACGCTTACACAGTCTGTCAACCCATCGATTGACATAGAACTAAACAATCGGGATTAGTGTACGTCAAATATCATCCCAATACCCATGTGGGGTTTCAAATCAACAAACACAGATTTTATTTGTGCAGTTGGGCGATGTGTAAAATTTATCGTCCCAATCAGTATCACTCAAATCAGTGTATATAAACAAATCACCCGATTTGTTTATTACTATTTATTTTATATACACGTTAAAAATCATATTTTTAACTATAAAATATTTTCCACTATAAAATATTTTATTTCATTCCACATCACACAATCAAATTTCACAACACAGCAATCAAACAAATAAGTCATCCATGGTCTATGGACGACGGGTGTCGGGTGCTACTAAACACCGTCTACATCCTAGTATATATTTCAAACTAGAAATAAAAATAAAAGTGAGGAGTTCTCACATTGGGTTCCACTCCGCTGTGCTTTACTTTTGAACTGCTGAACCGTCTGGATCTGTTTGAAATTCTAATGTAGTCCTTGCCCCCCTATTCACAATAAAAATTATATTTTTATTGCCTCATTCTAATAAATAAAAATCATATTTTTATTTCTACTTCATATATTTTTACAACGCTTCTTTCTATATAAAAATTGTATTTTTATATTTCTACTTCATATATAAAGATCGAGTTTTTATATCATCGCTATAAAAATCACATTTTTATTTCAACATATATATAATAAAAATCACATTTTTATTTCGCTACATATATAAATCAAATTTTTATTCTCTATATAATATAAAAATCATATTTTTACATTCACTATTACTTTATAAAAAAAATCATATCTTTATCAAATATAAAAATATAAACTTTATCTAATAAAAATCTCAACTTTGATCTGATAAAAATCTCAGCTTTTCTAACGATAAAAATCTAACCTTTAGCCTATTAAAAATCTAATTTTTACCCTACTAGAAATCTAAACTTTTCGCCTTTAAATGTATAATCTTTCATAGTTTTAAAATCTAATCTTTACTACGCTATCTTTAGTTTAAAAATCAAAACTCTTTACTTCATTAAAAATCAAAACTTCATTAAAAAATATATATATAAATAAAAATCAATGCTATTCGGTTTTAAAAATCAATGCTATATAAGAAAAATACTGGAATAAAATAAAATAAACAAAATAGAACTTACTTTGGTGTTTTCGTTCGCAGAGGGGGGGGCGTTGCCGGCGGTCCAGGTGGTGGCAGGGCGGTGGTTCTTCCCTAGGTGGTGGCGCGCAGGAGAAGGTGGGATGAGGGGAACTTGAGGGAACTGGCGGCGGTTTCTGAAGAGGGAAGGATGCGCGGTTTCGATTTGGGGAGGGTTTGGGGGGTCTCGACAGTCGAGATGAAGAGGGGGGCGAAGTGGAAGGCGGAGGCAGCGCTCGGCCTGTGGCGGTATAGGGGGGGCGATCCCCTTTTCGTTTTTTTCTTCGATCAGAAATAAAATAGGAGAGAGAGAGAGAGAGAGAGTGAGGTAGAGAGTACATAAATATATATATTTATTTTATTAATTTTATAATCCATAAAGTTACTTTTTATTTCGACCTCAAAATCAAGCCCACTGCCTGTCATTCATAGCTAATTACCCCCATTCCGAACACAATGGAATATGTATCGTAAGCTGATTCGATCGTTTCGATCAGTTATCGTCAAAATCAAAATATAACCCTATATATTGAATTTGAACGCGCATTTCAATTTACCGGGGCCACGTATAAACTCTAAAAATTCCCGAAAAATATTTTCTAGCTTCGTATTAATGATATGGTCCTAAAAAAACTAATTTAGTCGAATTCCAAGACTGTTTGAAAAATGATCATTTTCAAGTCGATCGAAATTGACTGAAATTGTCAAAATACATTTTCTTCTGCCACGCTCACATATTGATTCGGAAAATTATGAATTTTGGAATCTAGCAATAACTTGACATCACGGATCCAACAAAAGTGGTTTCATCGAAAACAGAGGTCGTTTGAAAAATTTCCATTTTTAAGGGCGAGAATTCCGTAGCGACTATTCTTAAATTTCATCTGGGCATAACTTTTGATTCCCGCTATGAAATTTCGATTTTTCAGATTAGTTCGAAAGATATTCTCTATTAGATTCTAATATTTTTGGTTTCGCTAAAATCCGGTTTATTTTGAATCCTATACGTTCATTTGAACTTTAAATCGAATTTTCGAACTACCGCGCCATTTTCAATTCCTTTTATAATTTAAAATAAATATTTATATTCTAACATCGATCTATATAAATATATACATTCTAATTCTATTCAAAATAATTTTTTAGTCGTTATTATTTAAAATAATTCATTTTAAATATTCAAAATTCAATAAAATTGCCAAAATAAAAATTTTAAATTGGCTCAGATTTCCGGGTTATTACAATCTCCTGCACTTAAAACTTTTCGTCCCCGAAAATGAACGAAGGTAAAAGTTGTTTAACCAATCAACTCAACTTCAATTATTTTCATCAAGGCTTAAGATCTTCAACTTTTCAGTTTCTAAGAACTTTTCAAATTTTTCAAAAATTTGGCTAATACCCTAAATTTTTGAAAAATTTCGCCATAACCTCCCCTGCACCGGGAGCTTCGGGATATTTCAAATAGCATCCCATGGCCCTCACCAATCCAATAAGAAAAAGAAACAGCCAAGCGGCTAGCCAATCGGCTCATAAAATCATCCAAACCCAATAAATTCGTAAACATGTACCTATTTGTCGAGCAAACAATTTTATTCTTCTGCTCTAGTCTCCTTGCTATGACCTGTTCAATGTTAGTACATATATATGCATGCAAATGTGACTAATTTTCAATACAATTCACTATTTGGTTCAATTTGGATAAATGGTTCAACATTTAATTAATCGAACAATAATCAAACAACACAACCATCAATCAATTAGTGGATTAGTTTTTCAAATTCATAACTTTGATACATAGTCCAAAAATTAGATGTTTGATGCCAAATCACAACAATAAGCCCTATCTAGTTTTGGTTCTCACACCAGTCTAATGGAAATATATAGATATCTCACTTTCGTCACTCGAAAATAAATATTGCTGATGGTATACTTCATCATCAGGACCATGTCCGGGCGTCTAGAGTGTGACTCCATATCTATCCAGTATATTAAAACTTCGAACATACGTTTGCAAGGCGTATGTGCAAAATCTTTATATATTGGATTGTCCAAATTAATTTAAAATAAATATTCAAATACATATAAAACGATTTAAATTTCAAAACAAAACTTGTTTTTATTTTTAAAAATACACTCTTCACACTCGTTCTAGGATTCTACTAATCCTATATCTAACGAGTCATTATCGTTGGATATTACTAATCCAATCTCTGATGAATTCTTTCCTATGGTTCTAATGTGTCTTGTTCTGTAAGCTTTGTAAACCAAAGCTCTGATACCAAATGAAGCGAACCGAACTTCCCCGTGAATGAAAGCCCGGATTGAGTTGAGGACAAGCCACATCGGGACGCAAACAGAAGAACATTTCATTGTTAATTACAAAAATTCCATCAGAATACAAAAATATACAGAGTATAAATCAATATTACACATTCACTAAATATCAGAGATTACAATACATTACATAGCAGGGGAAAATAATATAATACACAACTAGAAGTAATACACGGATAAAGAGCTTTCCGAGTATCGTTCCAGCTGTAAATCAGGATCCTGTGAATATAAATCTGCAAAACCAAAACTACTAGTTGCCCATGTCAAAATAAGGGCACCCGAAGTTCAGGTTAAAACAATAAACTCCATGTCAGTCATGGGACTGGTGTGAGAACTAAAACAGTTATTTAAAACTTTACTTTAAATTAGATATATCAATGGACCACGCCGTATAACATAGAACGAGTTTCCTCCCAAGAATACCAGTGCATATAACAAAACAGTGCAATGCTTTTTGGAAAAATGAAGCTACTATAAGACCCAGGTCCCATCACACAATGCAACACAAGCCGAAGGATAGGGTTTTCCCTTATAATAGCCAAACATGCTTGGTACGTTAAACACAAATCATTTGATACTATTATAAGTGTATAGTGTCAAAACAATTTCAATCATAAGTATCAATCATAGACGACAAGGGTACCATATATCTTGTCGCCATACTAGGCTCTACAATCAAAACCGCAAAGTCACGTATTTGGAAATTGGATTTCCATCTGTGAACCGAGTCCACGGATCGTCCTCTACCGATTTGAGACTGTCTAGCCCGAGCCTCAGGACCCAGACTCAGGTGGGCCCTTGGATCGTCAGGGCCGGTCCACCGATGTGGATTAAAATGCCTGAACACTGCGTTTCCCCGCCCTTTGGGGCGTAAATGAGCCCAATGGCCCCATCGGCTCCACATAGTCACTGATATATCCGAGGCGTCTCGCAACAGCAACAACCACACAGGTGAAAATAATATAAATGTCAGGGATGGTAGATCACTGACACCACCCTAGCTAGAAAGAAACGCATGTCCTCCCTGAGGTCCTCTCCCGTTTCTGGTTCACAACCTGGGTGTGAGGCTCACGAATCAACGCTACACAAAGCTATGCCACACAGGCCGTGCTTTGATCATCAACCACAAGACCTTGCTTTTCAACAAAAGCCTTGATCAATTGCCACTTAGGCATGCCACACAGGCAATTCACTCCATGCGATTGATATCCATCAATATATAACCCCTGAGCTCGTACGTCTCAGAGAAGGGCGTTAAGCAAGAGAATAAATTATCCGTCGCCAAATAGATATATATTTAATAGAAATCAATCACATAGAATAAAATCCAATGTCAGACACTCAGTCCATTTACAAGTTCGTTCTGGGTCTGAACGAAACCGAAGGCACCTTGTACCTCGCATATCCATCGATCTCCAAGTACGTCTGGACGGTCACCAACTGATTCCCTCCTCTTGGGTGTATAGCCCAATCAAGATCATCAGTAATCACCCAAACGATGTGAAGACCTCTGATCTTCGACCACCGTCTTCATCCTCGACACCACGTCGAATCAATTATTCAGAATGGGACAAACCCGGTCTTTCTGAATAACTCGCGTATATAATAAACAAGTGTTACACAAACACAACATATGCCTCATTCCAATTCAGAATATTATTTTATTCAAATATTCTTACACTTTGGGAAAGTTCCCATTAATTTTATCAAAGATAAATTCTTTAAATTTATTCTTTAATCTTCTTTGAATACCAGTTCAAACTAGTCGGGATTAGCGAACCACACCGAAGTAATCATTTATTTTATTTCCCAGTCCCAACCTATTCATCCCATGAAGTAAAACTGGTCATACTTCATATCTAATATCACAGTGTTATCAGTAAATTTAAATATCATTTCACGTTCAAATCTAATTAAAGATTTAACTATCGCCTGGAGGAAAACTGGTGATACTCAATTCTCGATCACTTCAATCTAATTGAAGATTCATTAAAACTCCACTTAGTTTTAATCTTCCCAAAAATCAATACCTTGTCTTTAACTGGGTTAAAGAACCAATGTCATCTAAAACATGGTTCACGATAAACCCAAAATCACATTCCATTAATTATCGGGTTAAAGAACAAGTGTTATTTAAAACACCATTCACGATAAACCTAAAAATCAATTCCAATTCAATTCCAATTAAATATCATTTAATTGGTATACATCATTAAATCTAAATAAAAAGATTTAATATTTTTCTCAACTGGGTTTAAGAATAGTGTTAATGAAGACGCCATTCACGATAATCCCAAATCACATTTGATATTAAATACAAGGCTCTGAATAGAAAATATATCGGCTTATATTCAATATCAAATTCTACGACCAACAGATATCGTATTGGAAATAACGATATAAATATATCTTTCAAATTTCCATAACACTATCTGCATAATCACGAAATCCAACATCAAAATCCTTCATGTGACCACTCTATGGAATTGTAAATAACCATGTCGATCCAATGCAATTGATCTTAGCACCTATTTTGATCCCTATCAAAAGTTATAACCCAAACAGTACACCCAAAAGAAAAATGATTATACTTGAATTCGATAAAAACCATGGACATGTCTCACATCCCCATGAACAACATATCAACATCTAAGAATGATCCGACCACTAGGGAATAAACTATAATTATTTTACGATCAGTCGACACATATAATACAGGTCGTTACAGTTATGTTAATTAGTAAAAAACATGTGGAATATGTAATGAGTGGGGAATGTAACCTATTATAATAAATTATATCATAAAGAATGTAATATAACAAGTAGACTTGTCATAAGGACAAGTAGCGTTAACACATGGGTTATAGTTAAAAGATGAAACGAGAAGTAAGAGGCTTATTATAATTAGACTTAGACAACAGGGAATAAGTTTAATAAGCAAACTCACAATAATAATTATGGCTATTCTATAACACAAGGCTATAATTAAATGGAAAAGAGTAGAATAGACTTATTATTAGTAAATGTATAACTGAAGGAAACTAAGTTTAATGAATACAATAATATGTGATTGTCCATTCCGACAGTGAGAGCTGATTAGGTAAAATAAGCGGCCAACTAAGGCTAATAAACAAATAACTTGAATGCAAAATAAAAAATGTAATGTTTAAGTTTATTAGCAATGCGTTAAGTAAAACAAGCGCGTAGTTGAAGATTAGACATAGGGTCTAATTACGTAATAATGAGGTATGCCTGGACCAGTCCATACATATATATGGGATAAAGAGCTCAACAGAGCATATCATCGTGGGTGTCTGGAGACACGATGGAAACATGTTCAACTTATTCAACGGGACTGGAAGGAAGTGCGGCACTTCTACGGGATATGAGAATACTCCGTGATGACCCTTTGTGGTAGGCCTAATAAAGCTGTACCCACAGAGGCATGGTTTGTACGGTTCCATCCGGTGAGTATGCGTTGGCTACATCTTGGATGAGGGATATCCTAAAGACTGATTGGGATGATCTTAGGATGATTCAGTGGCTGCCTCAAGGAGGAAGACTTTGTGGTCAGGGTCCAACTAAGGATAGTAGGTCTTCGGATACTTGTTATCATTGGTCAGAGCATGTGCAGGAAAGACTAGAGCTAAGCCAATAGGCCAATTATCTTTATCTTCACTATCGGGTCGTTATATGAGGGACCACATGTTTGTTTAGATTGGATGGTAGGGCGGTCATTTAGCTCTTTTGAATAGTGTTTCGTTAGATTAGGGGTAGACTAGAGTGGGCGTTGGAGAACCACCGAAGAGATAGACCTAAATTTAGATATCTGTACTATAGACCTAACGAGGATGTCCTTTACAGGTATGTGTAAATCCCTCGACTGAGTTTTGTGGAGAAACTCAGGGATTAGAGTGCCTTTATGGCGCATTGATAGAGGCATATTCGCTTTCACAGCATAACGTAGCATGCTTTTGTGGTGCGATGTTGGAGACTTGGAATGCCTTTGTGGCACAGTTTAGTATTCTTTCATAGCGTGGTGATGGGCGTCGAGTACATTTTTCATAGTATGACAATAGGGACCACTCAAGGAGGGTATTATGGGAGGTACCTCGATATTAGGTATATAGCCATATATATATATATTATTTATTAGGTTAATCAAATGGGGAGTAGATGGGTACGATTTATATGGAGAAATCAAAATATGTATTGTGAAATAAACTTGAACAACTTAATAAACATAAACCAGTGATATAATGGTATATGGAGGGTTATTTGTAGAAAGTATAATTTATCCATTCACCAGATTTTTTTTCTGACCCCCTCCTCATAACAAACCTGTAGGTTAGACAAGTGGTTGAGGTTCTGCAACTTAGAGACACTTGTTAGATGTGCCATTATATTGGTGAGTACTTACGTACTATTATATTTTATTTCCTTCTGCTGTGAGATTTCTGCTATGAGCTCTGCTATATTTATCTTTGACTTTCTGTAGGATACCATAAACTGACTTGGGTTTTGAAAGATTTGGATTTTTGAAAAAAAATTGGCCTATCAAAATTTGGGATGTTACACGCATGTATATGCATATGCTTAGCGTCCTAATATGCCAATCACTAATAGTGCCTAGTGTGTGTTTATGCATCCACTACATCCACTAGCAAATGCTTGCAACCACTTGCATACATCTTACGTAACATGTTATATTAACATGTTTTCAACAAACCCTATCATCCATATGTTATATCCTAAGATCTACTATTTCAAAGGACATGAAAGAAAGAACTATTTAAGGCTAATGATGGAAAAATCCAAGCAAACCATCAAAAAGGAATGGCTAGAGAATACATATTTTCTCTTCGTCTTCCCATGTAGCCTCATTCACATTATCTCACCAATGAACTTTTACCAACTTTACTTCTTTTTTGAGTTTCTTTAATTTGTGATTTAGAATCTGTGTAGGCATGCGATGAATAGACGCCTCTCTCTCTCAATCTCCACATCCTCTTGTAAACTAGCCTCGACTACCACAGTCGAGTCTACAAGCACTTTTGCAAGTGCAAAACATGAAATACGTCGTGAATTCCAGAAAGTCTCTCGGATACTCTAACTCTGTACGTCGTCTTTCCTATTTTATCCACAATATGGAATGGTCATATGAATTTGGGATCCAACTTATTAACCGAACCCAACCTTACCCCATTCCTAAGTGATGACACCTTCACAAAAACTAAATACCCTACCTCAAACTCCTAATCTATCCTCCTGCTATCAGCATAATATTTTAGTCGATCTTAGGCCACTTTATCATTTTCCTTATGACGTCAATCTTCTCTAAAGTATCTCTCACCATGTCTGGGCTGTGGCTACAATCCATCAGCCGTCTCCCACCAACATGATGATTATCTGCAAGGTCATCGATAAAGTGCATCGAAGGGAGCCATACCTTTTCTTGTCTAGAAACTATTATTATATGTGAATTCTACCAAATGTAGATGCTCCTTCCATGTCCCTCTTAAGTCTAGGATACATAACCTTGAAAAGTCCTCGGTAATCCTATACACCATTTCAGTCTGTCCATCAGTCTAAGGGTGATGAGATGAACTCATCCTAAGTTGTGTCCTTAATGCCTCTTGAATATTCATCCAAAACTCGCTAGCGAAGATACAATCCATGTCACTCAAAATTTTAGTAGAATTGCCATAGAGTCGAATGTTCTCTTTAATGTACACTGAGGCTGAGCGAGATGTCGTCCTCTTGATGTTGATCAGAATGAAGTGGTGCTCTTCATCAATCGCACCACCGAAATATCTTGAACTTTCCAATCCATCTATGAAGTCCATAAATACACTCTCTCACTTCTATAGCGGCATATATAATTGCTTGATAAATCTGTCAGGTTTCTATTACTCCGCCTATACTCTCTGTCAGACCATGCACTTAGCCACAAAATCGTCTAGATCCTTCTTCATGCTAGTCCAATAGAGTGCTATCATCATGTCCCTATACATTTTATCACCACTGGGATGGATGGTCATCATCGAATGGTATGAATCAGGTAATACCGCACTCACTAAATTACCAGTGCGGGAGACACAAAGCCTTCATCTCTACCAAGCCAACCTATGTTATCCATAGGCAACCATTGGAGATTCCTAGCGGCCCGTCCTCTATCAATCCTATCAAAAATAACCACTATCTCGAGACCTCTCTCTGTTTCGATCCAATCTTATCCAACAATGTAGGCTGAACCTCCGAAGATGCTAATAATCCAGAGTTATAGTCCATAGAGGATTTAAAATCAAAAGTAAATATATACTCCAAGCTCTCCCACTCTATGAACTGAGCACTCAAAGACACATTCTTTCTACTTAAGGCATCTGCAACTACATTTCTCTTATTGAAGGTATAAGTTATCCCAAAAATCATATGATGCCAAGAATTCCATCCAACATTGTTGTCTCAAATACAGATCATTCTATGGGAGTAAATACTTCCGTGAGTTATGATCTATATGGAACTCGAATTTCTCGCCAAGTAGATAATGGCTCCATGACTTGAGTTCAATAACAATATTAGATAATTCCAAATCATGGATTGGTAAATCTTCTCATGAGTCTTAAGCTACCAACTTCCATAGCACACGACCCTACCCTTTTGCATCTATACCGCACCCAAGGCAGTCCCACATGCATCAGTGTATACTATAAACATCTTAGAACCTTCAGGAAGGATCAAACCAATGTATTTATAAGAGTGTTCTTGAGTCTCATGAAGGAATCCTCACAATACACATCTCATACGAATACGAAATTTCTCTTGGTGAGGCAGGTAAATGGTGCCAAAATCCATGAAAGTTCCTTAACAAAACTTCTATAATAAGCAATCAAACCCAGAAAGCTCCTCACCTCAGTCGCGTTCATAGGTGCCTTTTAATCCTGTACCGCCATTACCTTGGTGAGATCCACAACTACCCTGACACTAGAAACCATGTACCCTAAGAAATGCATTTCCTTTCTCCAAAAATGGCACTTTGAAAATTTTTCCTTAAGCTTATGCGCTCGGAGAGTACAGAAAACTCTACCAAATGTAAGGCATGCTCTTCCTTGCTCCTATAGAATAGAAAAATGGCATCTACAAAAACAACCATGAACTTATTAAGAACGTAACAACCCGAATTTTAATAACATGTTAAAACCATAAATCAAGGTAGAATTAATTTTCAAAATAAGAATCAAGGGAAACGTGTTGCGCCATTGCATTCATCTCGAAATTCTTCTTGGAAATGAGTCTGAGTTTTTGAGAAACGGAGTCCGTACAAGGGAGATATGACCCTCCGAAGTTTCAAGGATTTTCAGAACATAAAAACAACTTGAATTCGAATTCGAAATTCGAATTCAAACCCCAGCGTAGACTGGGTAGGAATTTTCCCGTCCAGGACCAGGTTGACCTAGGGGTCGACACTATGGTCGACCTCCCAGGGACCAGGTCGACCCTATGGTCGACCTGGGGGTCGACCTGGTGCTGAAACCCTGTTTTGAGCCTGGGTTCATTCTGATGTATTTGGTCTCGTTTTCAGTCTAGATTCGTCCGCCTGATCCTATATAAACAGCTCCCTAGCCCCATTCTCTTTACACCATTCTTCTCTAACCTTATCCTGCACAAATTCTTGATGGACATGGCTTCTTATTCTTAAATAAATTAAAATAAAACACGAAGACTATTTCTTGAAGACTACGGCTAGGAATTGCATATTGGGGTTGTTCGACTAGAGCTTCGATTCTGCTTTCTAAATTCTTAGTCCACAATCTGTAAGTTCTGGTTACTTTGAGATTTAAACTTGTTTACTGTAATTTGGACTTGAGATAAAGTGAAGTTGGACTTAAGTATGATAATCAATTCACATCTATTCTAGTTTCCATCTTGGATCTTGACATTTGGGAATATTGCTATGAAATCAGTTTGGACCTATCCATGTTGTAAATCAAACTTTTTCATGTCCATAACATTATCATGTCTGTGATCTTGAATCAGTCTATTATTTACAAGTTTGGGACTATCACCTTATGCCATGACTATCACCTTATTATGCTAGATTTGAGATCCTATATTCTCTATATGCCAGTGATTTTGTAACCAATTATCTCGAGTTATATCACGCTAGTCTTGTAATCCCTTTTATCACTTTATGCTCGTCCTTTTTGCCTATCATAGTTTTGATGTTACTCCCTTTATTTCTGGATCTGGATATACTTATAATTTAGATCGATTCACGTTTACATGCGATGGGAAAACAATTTGGGTAGATTAGGCAAAACATGAATTGATTATGAACATGAATTGATTATGAACATGAATCATGAACTTGATAATAGGCATAAGTTGAAACAAGAAACTTGACATGAAACTTGCCATGAAACTTGACACGAACTTGACATGAAATTTGAACATGGACATGACACTAGAATGAACTTGAAAATGGCCAACTCGAGGTTGGGTTGAGTTCGCAGTGTAATTCTGCCCGGAACTGCCCAACAAATCCAGTGACTGCAAACAATAGGATCCAATGTGGGTAGTTGGTCATATCGCGATTGAAACCCGAGGTCAGACTGAGTTGTGGTGTAATACTGCCCGGAACCGCCTGGCATGTCCAATGACCACAACAACAGTTCTGATGTGAGAGGTTGGGGTGCATTAATGAATTAATGCCACATGATAGGGTTAAGTCATGAACATGAAAGACAACACTTAACCAACTTGACACAGGATTAGTGGGGTTAAGTCATGAAATTGAAAGACAACACTTAACCAACTTGACATGCTAGATTGATAAGGGTTAAGTCACGAATTTAAATGACAACACTTAACCTGTTGGACGGAAACCCTAGTTACGCGGTCCATTTCAGCAGTAACCCACTTAGATGTATCATGGTACCCTAGAAATAGGCAGGGTGGGGCACGATAACTGGGCTGATTGTAAGCGACCAGAACGATGGTTGAGTTGGTGCGCCAATGTAGGTTCAGGCAGACTATGGTCATGCACGTAGTCCGAAGTTGAAAAAGCAGGCATTGGGCATCAGTAGGTTTACACTATGCATACTTGATTCGTGTCGTTGGTTGGCACACTAGGGCTTGATACACCCTATGGTGGACCTAGCACGGGTGGCTACATTCGTGATAGACCGTACGACACAGACACACGATGAGCTAGAACTTGTAGAGAGCCGATCGATTAATGAATCGTTCCGTAGGACCCCGAAATGGGTTATTTCATGACATTGGGCCAAGGGATCATTTCATGGTTAACATATGACATGGGTTTGGGATACTAGTATAGTCGATGCAGCGAATCTTGAACATGCGATGCTATACTTGATTTATCATGTTATCTTAGTCTATCTTGCCATCATCCTTATGTTTACTTTCAGTTTATACATGTCATGTTACCTTTACCTGTTTTTATACTGAAAGTCACTAGGACTTACCAGTCTTTATGACTGGCCCATTTTCTTTCTCCTATTTTTCTTCCGTCCCCCCCCCCCACCCCCACCCCCAGGTTCTCAGGGGGGGAACTCTAGCACTTAGCTTAGATTTCACTTGCTTTCAGTTCATCTCATGTACGGTTTGATCTTGAGCTATGCTATGGCTGCATTTCTGCTACCTTTGGGGAACTAAGCTACTTTTGTTGTTTTAAGTTTTATGCTTCTTTATTTATTCAAGGCAGAACTTGTTGTAATGGAAAATGATAGTTGGTACTTTGGATGTAAAAGGTTTTGACTCTTTTTGAAAGTAATGAAATTCAGCCTTTGATTCTTCCGCTGTTTTATTTATGTTCTGTCTTGTAATATTTCTGTGATTGTTTATCTCGATTGCGCTCCTCCAAAACAAGTGCATTCCCTTTGTGAGTGACCCTAGCGGAGATGGGGTGTTACACTTGGTATCAGAGCAGAAGGTTACCAGACTAGGCAAAAGTTTTTAAAACCTTCTAAAACTATTTTCAAAACCGTTTACAAAGATGCATTTTTCAAGAAAAGTCTTGTTTTATTTAAAGTCTATTCCCCAAAAGCCATTAGCACTATCCTTTGTTTCCTCGTTTGAATCTCTTCTTTTTCATTTTAGCATGGCTGGGAATTTTAACCTTCCGGAGGGCTTGCCAATACCTGGCTGGTTCAGGAGGTACTTATAGGCTAGCGCCAACGATGCAGGCCCAACAGATATTCCTCCTCCAGCTGCAGCAGTTCCTCCTCCTCCTCCCCTTCCTCGTGCAAATGCTTTCTCAAAGATCTGTAGAGATTTTAGGGCCATGGGTGGAAAGGATTTCAAGGGAACTGAATCATTCGTAGAAGCGAGGAACTGGCTCAAAATAACGGAGGATCTATTCGTTATCTTCGAGGTGGACGATAGGCAGAAGGTACAGTTGGCAGTATGGTTGCTCAAAGACGAAGCTTCCTATTGGTGGGAAGTCACTAACGCTGAAAGACCTGTTGACACATGGATGGATTTCAGGATAAGGTTTGAGATGAAATTCCTCTCACAAGATGAATGAAGTATATAGCTGGAAAGATTCTTATCTCTTAAGCAAGGAAGTATGATGGTCAAGGAGTACGTCAATCAATTCAATCAGCTGGCTCGGTTTGGACTGAACTTAGTGAATACTCCTCATAAGAAGGCTCTCTGTTTTGTCAAGGGATTGAATGAGCCACTTCACAACTTGGTTATGACCCACATACCTATGGGGGCTACTTACGAAAGGTTAGTAGACATGACACTCTTAAATGAGGAAGACAAGGGCAAGAATGAGGCAAAAGCAGAAGTGCCTCAAGATAAGAAGGGGAAGGGTCACAGAACAAGAAGACTGATCCAAAGAAAGGCGGGAAGAACAGCAAACCCCATGAAAAGAGAAAGTGTAATTTCTGTGGCACTCCTGGATATCTGGTCAAAGACAGCAGGAAGAAGAAAAGGAAGATGGGTGGTTTTTTCCACTGTGGTGAGACAGGACACATGGCTAAGGTCTGCCCATGGAAGCAAGGGCAGGGACCTGGACCTTCTTCTTGAGAACAAGTCCACGCTCTCACGGTACCTCCGTAAGACCGAGGTAGAAATATTTCTGTCGAAAGTTTAGTCTATCTTTTTGATTATCCTATTCGAACCTTGTTTGATTCTGTCGCATCGCATACTTTTATTTCTTCTGATATTGTTGAAACTCTGCACCTAAGTACTAGTCTAGTTGAGGATTCCATTATTGTTTCAAAACCAATTAGTGGCTCTGCTCATTTATCTACGATTTGTGCGGATTTGAGGATTTCTATCTTAAGCGTAGAATTCATGTAATGCTCATGTTCTCGGATTTATGGGATAAGGTTTGATTCTAGGCATGGATTGGCTGTCCAATAATGGAGCCATTCTCGATTGTGCACGAAGGGTAGTTAGACTCGTGACTCGCTTTGGTAATACCCTTGAAATTTCTTGTAACCCTATGGGTCCTGTGATGTTATGTTATCTAGAATCTCTTGACTCGTCTATCGATGATTTGCAATCAGTAAGGGTAGTCCGAGAATATCACGATGTCTTTGATGAGGTTAAGGGGTTACCCCCTAAACGCAAGATAGATTTCCTATATATCTCGTTGATAATGCTAAGCCAGTTGCATTACCCGTTAGACACATAGCCCCGCGAGAGAGAAAAGAGCTTAGTAAGCAAGTTAAGGAGTTGCTTGAGAAAAATTTCATTAGGCGAAGCATTTCTGAATGGGGTGCTCCGTGGTATTCGCTACTAAGGCGGATGGTTCGCTTTGTCTATGCGTAGATTATCGTGAGTTAAACAAGCTGACTAAGAAGAATAGGCACCCACTACCGAGAATCGATGACTTGTTCGACCAGCTTGTAGGAGCGTCTGTTTTCTCTCAACTCGATCTAGCTACAGGATTCCATCAGCTTAGAGTGGCTGAGGATAGCATTGACAAAACTGCGTTTAGGACTCCGGATTGTTTCATCGAATGGCTCGTCATGCCGTTTGGTTTAACGAATGCACCTGCGTACTTCGTAGACTTGATGAGTAGGGTGTTTAGGGAGTTCCTTAACAAGTTTGTGGTGGTCTTCGTGGACGATATTTTGATCTTCTCAAAGGATGAGGAAGAACATGCTAGACATCTCGAGGAAGTCATGGATACGCTTAGAGCACAAAGTTAAAGGCTAAGTTCTCCAAGTGTCATTTTTGGAGAAAATAAGTTCGGTTTCTTGAACATGTAGTTTCTAAGCAAGGTATAGCTGTGGACCCCGCAAAAGTAGCTGTGGTGCAAGACTGGAAAGTTCCTAAGAACGCAACGGAAGTGAGAAGCTTTCTCGGTTTGGCAGGCTACTATAGGAAGTTCATTAAGGACTTCGCTAAGATTTCAGCCCCTCTTACTAGTTTAACGAAGAAGAACCTAGCTTTTGCATGGGACATAGAGCGTGACGTTGCTTTTCAAAGACTTAAGAGAGCCCTTACCACAGCTCCAGTTTTGGCATTACCCGACAGAGGTAAGATGTTTACGGTGTACACAGATGCGTGCGACACAGGATTAGGCATTGTCCTAATGTAAGAAGGGAAAGTGATATGCTACGGGGGTAGACAGCTTAAAGTTCATGAGAAAAACTATCCCACATATGACTTGGAATTGGCCGCGATTGTTTTTGCGCTTAAATCTTGGTGCCACTATCTTCTAGGTCAGAGGTTCAAGTTGTATACCGATCACAAATCGCTTAAGTACCTCTTTTCACAAAAAGATTTGAATCTAAGGCAATAAAGGCGGATGGAATTCTTGGCATCGTATGACTTCGATATAGCTTATACCCCTGGCAAGGGTAACGTGGTGGCGGATGCGCTAAGTAGGAAAAGGTTGACTTTGAGTCCTTTGTTTGTTGAAAGGAAAAGTCAAGAGTTTATAACAACCTTTAATTTCACACCTGTTGTTGAGTCGTTGGCTAGCACGTTAGCATCTCTTGAGTTAAGGCCTACGCTTCTAGACCAAGTAGGGACTTCACAGAAGGAAGACCCACAGATAGTCGAGATCGTGGACAAGTTGATTAGAGGTGAGATGTCAAGTCACCTCAGCAGGTATGCCATAGATGACAAGGGATGGCTAAGGCGTGATGGTAGACTATGTGTCCCACAAGTGGGAGACTTAGTAAAGAGAGTTCTCGAAGAGGCGCATCACTCGAAGATGACTATACATCCCGGAGGGGATAAAATGTACAAGGATATGAAGCGCATTTTCTTTTGGAACGGGTTGAAAAAGGACGTGGCAGAATTCGTTTCTAAGTGCATGTGTGCCAACAAGTAAAGGCCGAGTCGAAAAAGCCAGGTGGGCTATTGCATCCTTTGGAGGTTCCGCTGTGGAAATGGGAGAGTGTTTCGATGGATTTCGTGGATGGATTGCCTAGGTCAAGGAAGGGCAATACTAGCATATGGGTTATAGTAGATAGACTCACGAAGAGCGCTCACTTCATTCCTGTGAAGAGTAAGAGGACCGCATCATGGCTAGCGTTTATATACCTTTGAGAAATAGTACGGTTGCACGGAGTTCCTTCTAGTATAGTTAGCAATCGTGACCCGATTTTCACTAGCGAATTTTGGAATAATAGTTACACGACTAAGTTTAAGCACGGCCTATCACCCACAGACGGATGGACAAACCGAAAGGGTAAATAGGGTACTAGAGGACCTTTTGAGACTACGCATTCTTGACTTTGGTGGTACTTGGGAAGATCACCTACCTCTCGTTGAGTTCGCGTATAATAATAGTTACCAAGCTAGCATAGGAATGGCACCATTCAAAGATTTATACGGAAGACCGTGCAAGTCACCAACTTGTTCGTGGGAGTCGACAAACAAGCTCATACTTGGACCCGACATGATAAGGGACACTTCCGAGAAGGTTGAGTTGATACGAAGACGGATGAAAACGACCCAAGATAGGCAGAAATCCTACGCGGACAAGAGAAGCACAGACCTAAAGTTCGAAGTCGGAGATATCCCCTTTACGCAATGTGGTTCGCTTTGGAGCGGTTGGAAAGTTAGCACCGAGGTTCGTAGGACCGTTCCCTATCATCGAGAGGATTGGACAGATGGCCTATAAGGTAGAGTTACCCGAGAGCTTGGTCAGAGTACACAATGTCTTTCACGTTTCGCATTTCTGAAAGTGCTTACATGAGTCTGCCGAAGTGGTTGAGCCAAGCATCCTTGAAGGCATAGAAGTGGAAAGAGAAGCAACATTGAGGCGAGTTCCGATTCGTATCTTAGGAACAGAGATCAAGAAGCTAAGAAATCGAGAAGTCAAGCTAGTTAAAGTACAATGGAGTGAAGCCCAAGAACACGCAACTTGGGAAACCGAAGAGAAGATACGCTCGCGATACCCATTTCTTTTTGAGGGTACATTCTCGATCTCTTTTTCCTGTAAGTTTACATACCTTCGTATCATGTACATGCTTTTGCTATCCATGTTTGTCTTGTTATCTTCTCGATCCTATCTTGAGAACCTTAGGTAGAACCCTTTTGGATGTAAACATGTAATTGAAACATGTTATGGTTGATGATTGCAAGTGGTTGCTCGTGGTTGCATAACACACATTAGGCACTAGATTGGCTCAGTCACATATTTCATATTGCATATGCATGGGTGCTTATACTTGTATATGGATGGAAACTTGATATGCTATCATTTGGATGTTGCATATGAATGAATGGTTGTGCACTCATGTAGAGATTATAAAGTATGTTAGGAATTTGCATAAAGTTGGACTCATTACACTAACATATTTTGCATTAAGGAGGTCTACTGAATCAGTAACCACCTGATCTTTTGCATTAGAAAAGTACATATACACACACTCTTGCATAAATTCATACAGCATTAGAAATCTTTTAAGGACAATGGTTGCCTATGGATGATGGTTGAGCAGATGGTTGATTGGATGATAGGATTAATTCTTCTTAACTTGAAGATTTCGGGGACGAAATCCTTTAAGGAGGGGAGAATGTAACAACCCGAATTTTAATAACATGTTAAAACCATAAATCAAGGCAGAATTAATTTTAAAAGTAAGAATCAAGGGAAACAGGTTGCGCCATTGCGTTCTTCTCGAAATTCTGCTTGGAAACGAGTCCGAGTTTTCGAGAAACGGAGTCCGTATGAGGGAGATATGACCCTCCGAAGTTTCAAGGATTTTCAGAATAGAAAAACAGCTCGAATTCGAATTCAAAATTGAAATTCGAATTCAAACCCTAGCGCAGACTGGGCGGGAATTTTCCCGCCTAGGACAAGGTCGACCTGGGGGTCGACACTATGGTCGACCTCCCAGGGACCAGGTCGACCCTATGGTCGACCTGGGGGTCTAGCTGGTGCTGAAACCCTATTTTGAGCCTGGGTTCATTCTGATGTATCTGGTCTCGTTTTCAATCTAGATTCATCCGCGTAATCCTATATAAACAGCCCCCTAGCCCCATTCTCTTTACACCATTCTTCTCTAACCTTATGATGCACAAATTCTTGATGAACATGGCTTCTTCTTCTTAATTAAATTAAAATAAAACACGAAGACTATTTCTTGAAGACTATTCTTGAAGACTACGGCTAGGAATTGCATATTGGGGCTGTTCGACTAGGGCTCCGATTCTGCTTTCTAAATTCTTAGTCCACGATCTGTAAGTTCTAGTTACTTTGAGATTTAAACTTGTTAATTGTAATTTGGACATGAGATAAAGTGAAATTGGACTTAAGTATGATAATCGATTCACATCTATTCTAGTTTCCATCTTGGATCTTGACGTTTGGGAATATTGCTATGAAATCAGTTTGGATTTATTCATGTTGTAAATCAAACTCTTTCATGTCCATAACATTATCATGCCTGTGATGTTGAATCAGTCTATTATTTACAAGTTTGGGACTATCACCTTATGCCATGACTATCACCTTATTATGCTAGATTTGTGATCCAATTATTCTCAATATGCCAGTGATGTTGTAACCAATTATCTCAAGTTATATCATGTTAGTCTTGTAATCCCTTTTATCACTTTATGCTCGTCCTTTTTGCCTATCATAGTTTTGATGTTATTCCCTTTATATCTGGATCTGGATTTACTTATAATTTAGATTGATTCACGTTTACATGCGATGGGAATACGACTTGGGTAGATTAGGCAAAACATGAATTGGTTATGAACATGAATCATGAACTTGATAATAGGCATAAGTTGAAACATGAAACTTGACACGAACTTGACATAAAATTTGAACATGGACATGACACTAGAATGAACTTGAAAATGGCCAACTTGAGGTTGGGTTGAGTTTGCAGTGTAATTCTGCCCGGAACCGCCCGGCAAATCCAGTGACTGCAAACAATAGGTTCTAATGTGGGTAGTTGGTCATATCGCGCTTGAAACCCGAGGTCAGACTGAGTTGTGGTGTAATTCTGCCAAGAACCGCACGGCATGTCCAGTGACCACAACAACAGGTCTGATGTGAGAGGTTGGGGTGCATTAATGAATTAATGCCAAATGATAGGGTTAAGATATGAACATGAAAGACAACACTTAACCAACTTGACACAGGATTAGTGGGGTTAAGTCATGAAATTGAAAGACAACACTTAACCAACTTGACATGCTAGACTGATAAGGGTTAAGTCACGAATTTAAATGACAACGCTTAACCTGTTGGACGGAAACCCTAGTTACGTGGTCCATTTCAGCAGTAACCCACTTAGATGTATCATGGTACCCTGGAACTAGGCAGGGTGGGGCACGATTACTGGGCTGATTGTTAGCGACCAGAAAGACGGTTGAGTTGGTGTGCCAGTGTAGGTTCAGGCGGACTATGGTCGTGCACGTAGTACGGAGTTGAAAAAGCTGGCATTGGGCATCAGTAGGTTTACACTATGCATACTTGATTCGTGTCGGTGGTTGGCCCCTAGGGCTTGATACACCCTATGGTGGACCTAGCACAGGTGACTACATTCGTGATAGGGCCATATGACACAAACACACGACGAGCTAGAACTTGTAGGGAGCCGATTGATTAATGGATCGTTCCGTAGGACCTCGAAATGGGTCATTTCATGACATTGGGGCAAGGGATCATTTCATGGTTAACATATGACATGGCTTTGGGATACTAGTACAGTTGGTGCAGCGAATCTTGAACATGCGATGCTATACTTGATTTATCATGTTATCTTAGTCTATATTGCCATCATCCTTATGTTTACTTTTAGTATACATGTCATGTTAACTTTACCTGTTTTTATACTGAAAGTCACTAGGACTTACCATTCTTTATGACTGACCCGTTTTCTTTCGCCTCTTTTTCTTCCGTCCCCCCCCCCTCCCCCAGGTTCTCAGGGAGGAAACTCTAGCACTTAGCTTGGATTTAGCTTGCTTTCGGTTCAGCTCATGTACGGTTTGATCTTGAGCTATGCTATGGCTGCATTTCTGCTACCTTTGGGGAATTAAGCTATTTTTGTTGTTTTAAGTTTATGCTTCTTTATTTATTCAAGGCAGAACTTGTTGTAATGGAAAATTATAGTTGGTACCTTGAATGTAAAAGGTATTGAATCTTTTTGAAAGTAATGAAATTTAGCCCTTGATTCTTCCGTGTTTTATATATGTTCTGTCTTGTAATATTTCTATGATTTTTTACCTCGATAGCGCTCCTCCAAAACTAGTGCATTCCCTTTGTGAGTGACCCTAGCGGAGGTGGGGTGTTACAAAGAATGTCCCTGAAGACTCTGCTCATCAAATCCACAAAATAGGTCTGTGCATTGGTTAGCCCAAAAGGCATAACCAACCACTAGAAAAATCCATCAGGCTTTCGAAAGTCCATCTTGTCCATACTATCCTCCTCTAACCTAAGCTGATGGAAATTAATGGTTAAATATAGTTAAGAGAACACTGATGCGCCAACCCGTTCGTCAAAAAATCATCAATCCAAGGGAGTGGAAAACGCTTCTTCTTTATGAGCTTGTTTAATACTATATATTACAAAGTTGGAGAGAACCATCCACCTTTGTAAAAAAGACGACTGGTGCTCCCTACTTGCAGATACTCTTCTTGATGAATCCCTACTCCAATTCCTCACACACTTGCTTGCTCATCTCTCTTCGTTCCCTCAGAGACATATGTCGTACGGGCAATGTTATAGACTTTTCATTCTCGTTGAGATAAATCCCAAAATCTATTCTCACCTAGGAGGAAGCCCTCTCACCTCCTCAAACACATCTGAAAACCCACATACTATGAGTATAAAATCAATATCATTAATAGATGATCTAGGGAATAAAGAAAACTTAACATGGCGGACAACTGTGGGTCGCAAGAAATCTCGAGGGTCCAATCACTACATGTTACTAATCGAACGACCCTCCTCTCACAGTCTAAGAAAGCCCTATACATAGCTAGCCAATCTATCCCTGGAATCATCTCATACCCCGAGAATCCCAATACATAGGCATCACAATGAAATTCAACGCTTAATTTCAAAATTTTCGAACCCCCTACAAATCATAGAAAAATATGCAAAACCACTTATAGGGTTCGAACCAACTATGGGATCGGTGTCTAACGAAATGTCCAAGTGCAAACAATCCACTAATGAACAAGAGATGGAAGAATGATATGTCTTGATTCAAAGAGAGTATAAATGGAGAAGTCAAAAATAGAAATCAAACCTTTTACTGCAACTTTCCTACCTCTGTCTGGTCCACTTCTAGACAGAGCTACCTCCAAGACCTCTACTTGAGCCACTGATTCACTTGCTCCCTATCTTGTATTCTGAGGGCAAGCTCTACTAAGATGTCTGGGCTACCCACAATTATAGAACTTTTCTTTACAGTAAGATCTCCTTGCTTCATTTCAAGAAATTTCTGTAACTACATCCCTACCTTATCATGTGACAAGATTCTCCTCTTGAATTGACCTCTGACAAAATCAATATCTCTACCCTCTGCTTTGACTATCTCCCACCAATAAGATGTCGTCTTGTTCATCTACCAAGTGGCCAATTGAATTCTCTGACAATCCTCGAGCTCCAATAGTCCAAAAATCCATTCCATACTCCACATCCAAGTATCACCCTCTTTAAAAGTCCCCATGTCCGAGAAAGACTTACCGCCATAATTTGTGAAATCCTTACAGAGCTTAGGGAAGCCGATAACTAATGTTTGGTTTGGAGGCATCATAGCAGCATGCGCTGGATCTTGCACATGCTCATGTTCTTGGACAGGTGCCATAACTTCAAGATATCTACAAAACCAACTGGGAATTAGGATACCCTTAGGAAGGTTTCGGGGTCCCGACATACTACGCAAGAGAACAGATTAAGATTTAAGATTTCAAAGGAATAAAAGGAAGGTTGTACATGACTTAGGGGGATAAAATTTATTTTCAGCATCGCTTTTGTTTTGAAAATCTACTTTCTTTCAAAAATATTTTAAAAAAATAAGCATTTTTCAATCTTGTAACCTTAGGCTCTGATAACAGATGAAACACCCCGTAGCTCTTAACATTCCTCATAGTAGGGTCATCGTAAGGAATGTGAAGCGTTATAGGTATAAAGACGTATATCACATAGACTAGGATTCACAAGACATAACATAATAAATGCCATAGGGACATTTTTAAAACTAATAAATAACATTTACTCTAAAAACCAAATAATCATTTTACTCTCAAGCCAAAAATTGCCATATGTCTTATGAAAATAATATCTAAATCATCAATCAGAGTACAATACATGAATATAACTCAAAATAGCCAAAGGTACAACCAACTCCATAAGATAGATAAAAATAGAAGACGAATACATCAGAAACTAGAATAAGTCTCCAAGAGTGATCCTCCAAGAAATCTAAACTAATCACCTTTATCATGCGAGCCTGGTAGGGACAAAAAGGAAGAAAGAGGAGTGGTGTAACACCCCATAGTTTAATACATTATAATGGATAATAAAGATAATAAAATGGTAATTACTTAATTAAGTGTTTGGGATTAAATAAAACTGACATTACCATTGTGTTCGTCTGGAATTCTAGTTCAGATAGACCCCAAGTTTGCGTAAAAATGGATAACGTACAGAAAAATTATGGACATAAGAAGATTGTATATATAAGGAGGTTTTATATAAATATATCCAAACTGAAAACAAAGCATAAATTAACGCAGGGGATAGCGGGTGTGGGGCGACCCATAAGAATCTTGGGTCAACCCAAGTCATGTGGGGTCGACCCATGGGTCAACACAGTATGTCGGTTATGAGGCATTACGTGTAAGGCTGTGATTGAATCAATAGGGGGATTCATGGTTCATAACGTGGACTATTTTTAATACTGGATTTGTTCGCTGACTCAACATTACGTGTAAGGCTAAGATTGAAGCATTATATCTAAAAGTGGTGGATTGTCCTAGGTAGTCTATATAAAGACATGCAACCTCATTTGTTCTACACACAAAATTATTATTCCTTCTTCTTCCTCTAAATGTTTTCCGAGATTAATATATATGCATAGAACTGTTGTATATAACGTAGTTGTATATACAATTATATGATATTTGTTTTATGATAACAAACAAGTATATTTTATTTTAAATTTGTTTGTTACTGTACTGTTATATCACATTTCAGACAGGAATATAATATTTTTATTTAATAGAATACGACAATACACGAATTCAAATATTCAACAGTATTTTATTAAATACAATATTTTATTTCAACGGTCAAAACAATACAAATTTATAAACTCCACTATTTGTACATTTCTATGATATCCATTACAGTACAATCAGTTTCTTTCTATACAAAGCTCCTCAATACAGACACTCGATTATACTGTCATTCGCTTAGTTTATAACTCATATTCATTCTCTGTCTTCTGTCTTCACAGCTGTCCGTCAGTCTAGTCATCCTCACCTGTCACATGAAACAAAAACACACACAGTACACTGCAATAGAAATAAAACTGAATATTCACGAATATAAATTTTATTTTTAAAATTCCATTTTCCTCAGAATTTAGGTGTGTTTCTCATCATTTTTCATGACTTGATCTGATATATGAACACAACACGCGCACGATACATGTATACACACACATGTGTATGTGTAAACACGTATTACAGTGTAGGGACAGGAAAACTTGTTTGATGGTTGCATGTACACACGTGCATATATATACATGTGTGCACTGCCTCGCTAATCAGCATGTCACTGATGAGCAGTCACGTGGACCATCTCGACTCAGTGCAACAATAATCTATATGGTCGAAGCAACCCAGAAACATTAATGAAGACATTTCGCAAGTCAGCTTTTTCAACATGGCAGAACAAATACAAGGTGCAACATAGTTAAGCAAAGTGTACATAGACAAGTCATACACATCAAGGGAAAAGCTGTATGGTCTATAAGTGCTCATGCATGGACACAACAATGATTAGAAAGACTCGAGTCAAAAATAAACAAGTTCAAGTGCAAAGTACATGGAAAATGCAAGCAGTGATATATATATATATATATGTGTGTGTGTGTGTGTGTGTGTGTGTGTGTGTGCACAGGATTGCAAGAGTGGTCGAGAGAGTAGTGAAACGTACATGCCAAGTTCAAAATGACAAAACATGGCTGAGTAGTCTATTTCAAGTGCCCGGGCTCAGTGACAAACAAACATACAAAGAGTTGCAAGACAAACAACTGTCGAAGTTCAAAGTTAAGACAACAACATACAAGAGGGTGAGTAAAACAGAAAGTGGTTGAGCACAAGACCAGTAAACAATACAAGTACAAGCCAGAGTGGGTCAAATTCAAAGCAACAAATTTCATGGGTGCACAATTTCTTTTCAGCATGGTGTACTTGTTTAGTGGTGACATAAGCATGAATAAGGCACAACTTCACATTTTAATATGTTTAGTGGTGGCATAAGCATGATGGAACTTTCAGCAATGTTCAAGTCTAACATAAAAATGAGACACACATGTGCATGAACACAACTGCATCAATGTTACAACTCAGGTGGAACCAGGTGTACACATGTGCACATGCAAGTGGATGCGCGAATAACATAAAATGACCAAGTTGCAAATTTCATTCAAGTCTTGGTTCAGTAAATACAAGTGCGTGCAAATTAGCAGACTCATGTTCAAACAAGAATGATCAAAATAGTTCAACTCTCATGGAAAAATCAGTTCAAGTAAAGCATACATGTCTGCAGTTCAATACATGGTTCAAGCAGTTTTCAAATTTAATATGGCAAGTAACAAAGTGATCGAGAGTGATCAAAGGCAGGGACATAGCAAGGTAGTGATGTACATGCAGAAACGTTTTTCAAGTGCATCAGAAATTAAAGCAACACAACATGCATGTAATGGTTCAACATATACAAGATTTCGAACCCATATTGAAACACCCTACCTCCTTTAAGGTCACTCACAAAGGGAATGCCTTAACTTCGGTGGAGCGTTATAGGTAAAAGACATAGATAATTTACAGGATATATATATATATATATATATATATATATAAAGCAGCGGAAAAGAAAGTAACTTTATTTCAAAGGTTGTTCATAACAAAACATTTTAGAAAACTATTTCAAACCAACTTCCAAATCATTACATCATAATCTCTGTCTTGATTATTACATAAAGAAGCATAGAAAAAAATAAAACTGCATAAATCCCTAAGTAGTAGTGTATCCAAAGCCATAGCCAAAGGTAAGAGATTCCAAGCTATACATCACAGAGTCTTCAAGCTTGAAAAGTTGAACGGTCCAAATTAAGCTGAGCTATTCCCTTCCTGACTACCTGAAGGGGAAACAGAAGAAAAGAAAGCGAAAGAAAATGGGTGAGGCATAAGTCTGAGTAAGTCCAGTGACTTTTCAGTGTGTGAATAAGGAAAAGGTCACGATAGGAATAAACTGAAAATAGGACAGTACTAGAACAACAAACTAACATAAAATTATATAAGGATGGATAAACCGAATATACATCGCACCCGTTCTACTTCTCTGCACTTATTTATACTTGTCCCAAATAGCACCCCATATTCATGGTGAAATAATACCTTTTTATCGATCGGCTCCTACTCGTATACATTTGTCCCGTGTGTCATTCGGCACCCGCTTGATTTTAAATACATGTGCTGGTCCCACCATGGGGTGTATCAAATCCTACGGTGGTAACCCGACACGATTCAAGATGCACAGTGTATGACTACTAATGCCCAGTGCCTGCTTTTTCCACTACGGAGTACGTGCACGCCCGTACTCCATTGGAACCTACACTGACGCACCACCCACCGACGTTTTGACCACTTACAATTCAGCCCAGTAATCGTGCCCCACCCTGCCTAGTTTAGGGTTCCATGATACATCTATGTGGGTTACTGTTGAAATGGGTCCTCGTTACTAGGGTTTTCTAGCCAAAATGTTAAATTGGTTAAGTGTCCTAACCCCACCCATCGGTTAAGTTAACATGTTGAATTGGTTAAGTATTTCCTTAATTGACTTAACCCTACCAATCTTGACTTAGCTTTATTAAAGCACCAACCACTCACATTAGACAGGTATTGTTGTGGTAACTGGATGTGTCGATTGGTTCTGGGAAGTTTTACACCACAACTCAGTCAAACCTCGGGTCCTTTTTGGACTCAATGCACTAACCACCCACATTAGACAGGTATTGTTGTGGTCACCGGATGTGCCGGTCGGTTCCAAGCAGTTTTACACCACAACTCAGTCTAACCTCGGGTTAGGCATATTCGTCTTTTCTAAATTTACATATTTATCCTTTTATGCTTATATGTAAATTTGTCAACAATTTATTGTCATGGCCCACTTTCCTTCTAAATCAAATTCATAATTTTTGGTATGTAAATTATACCATTTCAATGTCATACCATTTATATGGTTATGAGCCAAATATGTCAATTACATGTAGTTTCATGTTTCCCCCAATGTTTCCCCCGTTGTACGTTCGCAAATTTTCATAGAATGTTAGGCTCGACATTTTAGCCTAACTTATAAACTAAAAGGGGAAAAAGAGGAACTTGCAACATTCCAACATCATACAAAAATATGGATCTCACTACAGATGTGTCACATGAACTTGGCATAATATACTTTTAATTATGAACTTGCAAACTAGATCTATGCAATATGAATCGCAAGCATGTGAATTTACATAAAACTATACAAATTAAACTTGGCATGTAGTGGTGAACTTGCATAGGGGTTGAATCTAGTTAACATAGATCTAACATAAAGGCATATGGATCTAACATAAAAGCATATGGATCTAACATAAAAACATATGGATCTAACATATAAAGTTGTAGATCTAAACATATAAGGTCGTAGATCTAAACATGTATGCATAATGGATCTAAACAATTAGGCATAAACGACATGACTTAGCCTAAAACTTTTATGTATCATAATATCATCAAGGTCGTAGATCTAAACATGTATGGATAATGGATCTAAACAATTAGGCATAAACGACATGACTTAGCCTAAAACTTGTATGTATCATAATATCATCAAGGTCGTAGATCTAAACATGTATGCATAATGGATCTAAACAATCAGGCATAAACGACATGACTTAGCCTAAAACTTGTATGTATCATAATATCACCAGCTTACATAGGATAATTTCATTCCCAAATTCCTATACAACATCATAAGTTTATTCACCAATTTCCACATAACATGATAGATTCAATAGACCACAATAGTTTAAAGGCATATATGATAGAATAGGCACGAATCTGAATCACATACAACTTGATACAATTCTATTTTACAATTCATTCAAACCATGTCTTTAATTTATTCACATCTGAAAGATAACTACACTTACAACCAAAAAGGAATTCTTGAGTTCTGGGATCTGTATTCTGAAACTGAATTGCTCGCCTTTGATGTAGACCGTTGAATTCTTTTAGTTGAATTGGATTTGGTTTGATTTTATTTTGATGTAGCTTCTATCTTGCCTTTGAGTTGAAAGAGATGAGGGCTATTCTAGGTTCACCATTGACAGCATGACGACTCTTGGTGTGAATATTTTTGTGATTTAGGGTTGAGAGTTAGGTTGCTTATATAGAAGTTTGATTAATTTAGAGCCGTCAGATCAACCTAGAAGCGATCAAGACCATCCAGACAAGATAGAACATCCAAACCAGCTCTAATGACTCAGCAGGGAGTCAGAACACATTAGTTTTCAGATCTGCCCGAGGGGGTAGGTTGACCCCTAGGTCGACCTGTATGGAGGGAGGTCGACTCCCTGGTCGACCTCCTGATCGACCTGGCCTTGGGCGGGAAGTTTCTCGCCCAGCCTACTTCTACTTCAGATTTTGAATTTTGAATTTCTGACTATATTATGAACTATTTATTTAAATTCTTGAATCTTCTGAAGGTCATACTCCTTCATACGGAATCAGATTCATGCAAACACGGACTCTATCTCAAGCAGAATTCCGAGGCGAACACAATGGCGTAACCCGTTTCCCTTAGTTCTTATATTTGAAATTAATTATTCTTTAATTCGTAACCTTAGTGTTTACAGAAAATACGGGGTGTTACATTCTCCCCTCCTTAAAGGATTTCATCCCCGAAATCTTCAAGTCAAGAAGAACGTATGTCCTACCATCCAATCATCCATCTACTCAACCATCAAACATAGGAGTCCTTTGTCCTTAAAAGACTTCCTATGCTTCATGATCATATGCATAGTGTGTGTACATGTTCTTATCTAATGCAAAATCGGGCGGTCTACTGATTCAGTTGACCTCCTTAATGCAAGTCATGTCGGTGTCATGCGTCCATTATGTATGCAGTCTTTCCTAATCATACTTTCTACATGAGTGCACAATCATTCATACAAATGCAACATCCACATGATAACACATCAAGCTTCAATCATATAAAAGTACATATATGCATATGCAATATGAAAGTGACTGAGCCGATCTAATACCTAATGTGTGTGTATATGCATCCACGAGCAACCACTAGCAATCACTTGCAACCACTTGCAACCATCAATCATAACATGTTTCAAATACATGTTTACATCCATTGGTTTCTACCTAAGGATCGAGAACAACACTAAGGAAAAATACTAAAAAGATAGAAACGAGCATGAACAAATTTAAGGAAAGAGATATCAAAAATGTACCCTCAAAAAGAAAAGGGTAGGCTGCGCGTATCTTGGCCTTAGTCTCCCAAGTCACGTCTTCCTCAATGTCACTCCATTGAACTTTTACAAGTTTGACTTCGCGGTTGCATAGCTTTTTGACTTCTGTACCAAAGATACGAGTTGGAACTCTTCTCATAGTCACCTCTCGTTCTACTTCTTTGTCCTCTAATATGCTTGGTTCCACCACTTCCGTAGATTTATGTAGGCACTTTCGTAAGTGAGAAACGTGAAAGACATTACGAACTCCAGCCAATCTTTCGGGCAGCTCTACTCTATAAGCCATCTTCCCAATCTTATCGATGATAGGAAACGGCCTTACAAATCTTGGTACCAACTTTCCTACGGATCCGAAGCGAAAGATGTTCCTCAAAGGTGATACTTTAAGGAAAACCCTGTCCCCAACCTCAAACTCAAGGTCAATCCTTCTCTTATCTGCGTAGGACTTCTGTCTGTCTTGGGCAGTCTTCATTCTTTTTCGTATCAAGTCCACTTTCTATGAAGTTTCTCTAATCACATCTGGTCCAAGTATGAGCTTATCTGTAGGCTCCCACTAACAAGTTGGTGATCGGCACGGTCTTCCATATAAAGCTTTGAAGGGTGCCATGCCTGTGGTGGTTTGGTAGCTATTGTTGTAGGCAAACTCCACCAAAGGAAGATGATCCTCCCATGTTCCTTCGAAGTTAAGAATGCATAATCTCAAGAGGTCTTCTAATACTTTGTTCACCCTTTTCATCTAAACATCGGTTTTGGGGGTGATAGGCCGTGCTTAAGCATAGTTGTGTGCCTACCGCCTCTTGCAGGCTCTTCTAAAACTCACTCGTAAAGATAGGATCTCGGTCGCTAACAATGCTGGAGGGTATCCTATGGAGTCGAACTATCTCTTTAAGGTAAACGGATGCTAAAGATGAGGCAGTCCTCCTACTTTTAACGGATATAAAGTGAGCGCTTTTTGTGAGTCTGTCCACTATTACCCAAATACTGGCATTGCCCCTTCTTGATCTAGGCAGCCCATCAATAAAGTCCATTGAAATGCTATCCCATTTCCACTGTGGGACCTCTAGAGGATGAAGCAAACCACCAGGCTTCTTTTGCTCCACCTTGACTTGCTGGCATACTAAGCAATTCGAGACGAATTCAGCTACATCCCTCTTCATGCCATCCCAAAAGAAAACCCTTTTTACGTCTCCTACATCTTGTCTCCACCGGGGTGTATGGTAAACTTGGAATGGTGCACCTCTTCGAGAACCTTCTTCACCAAATCCCTTGCTTGTGGGACGCAAAGCCTTCTATCCCGCCTCAACCATCCCTTATCATTGATGGAGTATCTATAGAGGTGACTAGAAGTCTCACCCCTAATTAGCTTGTCCATCACATCAACTAGTTGAGGGTCTTCACGTTGTGCGGTTCTTATTGAATCCAAAAGAGTAGGCCGCACCTCTAGCGATGCTAACAACCCAGTTACATGATCACTGGAGGGTCTAAAGTCAAAACTGGCTATGTACTCCAAGTTTTACCTTTCTACAAAGAGAGGGCTTAAGGTCAACTTCTTTCTACTCAAGGCGTCTGTTGCTACATTGCCCTTGCCAGGAGTATAGGAAATCTCAAAATCATATGAGGCAAGAAACTCCATCTATCTTTGCTGCCTCAAGTTGAGATATTTCTACGAGAAAAGGTACTTCAACGATTTATGGTCAGTATACAATTCAAATTTCTCACCTACGAGATAACGGCGCCAAGACTTAAACGCAAAGACGATGGCAGCCAACTCTAGATCGTGGGTTGGGTAGTTTTTCTCATGTACTTCCAACTGCCTTCCTCTATAAGCTACTGCCTTCCCCTCTTGCATCAAGACAACACCTAATCCTGTACCACATGCATCCGTGTATATGGTAAACATCCTGTTCCCATCCGACAATGTCAGAACTGGGGCTGTTGTTAGAGCTCTCTTTAATCATTGGAACGCAATATCGCAATCCAAATCCCAATTGAAAGTTAGGTTCTTCTTTGTCCACTTCGTAAGCGGAGCTGAGATTTTCGCAAATTCTTTGATGAAATTTCGGTAAAAGCCTACTAGCCCGAGGAAGCTCCGGACTTCGGTTGCATTCTGTTGGACCTTCCAATCTTGCACTGCAACTACTTTTGCGGGGTCCATGGCTAACCCTTCCTTGGATACCACATGTCCAAGAAATCTTACTTCCTCTCTCCAGAAGTGGCATTTGGAGAATTTGGCTTTCAACTGATGTGCTCGAAGAGTATCCATGACTTCTTTTAAATGCTGAGCATGCTCTTCCTCACTCTTTGAGAAAATCAAAATGTCATCTACGAAGCCACCACAAACTTATTGAGGAACTCCCTGAACACCCCGCTCATCAGATCAACAAAGTAAGCGGGTGCGTTTGTCTGGCCAAAAGGCATGACAAGCCACTCGAAGAAACCATCCGGAGTTCTAAACGCGGTCTTTTCAATGCTGTCTTCAGCCACTCTCAGCTGATGAAACCCGATAGCTAAATCTAGGTGGGAGAAAATCGATGCACTTACAAGTTGATCGAACAAGTCATCTATTCTTGGAAGTGGGTGCCTATTCTTCTTGGTCAGCTTGTTTAGCTCCCTGTAATCAACGCATAGGCGAAGCGAACCATTCGCTTTAGTTGCGAACACGACTGGAGCACCCCATTCAGAAATACTCCTCCTTATAAACCCCTTCTCAAGCAACTCTTTAACTTGTTTGTTGAGTTCTTTCCTCTCCCTTGGAGCCATGTGTCTAATGGGTAAAATGACGGGTTTTGCATTATCAACGAGGTATATGCGAAAGTCTATCTCCCGCTTCGGAGGTAACCCTTTAACCTCTACAAAGACATCCGAGTATTCACGGACAACTCTAACAGACTGCAAATCCTCAATAGACGCATCAAGAGATTCTAGATAGTTAAGCATAATATATTTCATGGGATTACAAGAAATTTCGAGAGTGTTACCGAGGCGAGTCATGAATCTTACCACTCTCCTTTCACAATCTAGGATGGCACCATTACTGGATAGCTAATCCATGCCTAGAATCAACCCATAGCCCGTGAACCCCAAAACATAGGCATTGCATCTAAACCCCACACTTAGTATAGAAATTTCCAAATCTAAACAAATCATTGACAAATAAGTTGAGCCCCCGATTGGATTTGAAACAACCAAGGAATCCTCTACTAAACTGGTGTCTAGGTGCAGATATTTAACTAATGAAGTAGATACAAATGAGTGTGATGCGCCAGAATCAAAGAGTGTACGAACAAGATGATCAAAAAGATAAACTAAACTCTCAACAAAAACATTTCTACCTTGTTCTTGCGGAGGTGCCATGAGAGAGTGAACCTACCCTCCAGAAGTAGATCCAGCTCTCTGCCCTTGCCCTTGCCCTTGCTTTCTTGAGCAGTCCCTAGCCATGTGTCCTGCCTCGCCGCAATGGAAACAGCCACCCATCTTCCTTTTCTTCTTCCTGTAGTCCTTAACCAGATGTCCAGGAATGCCATAAAAATTACACTTCCTCTTGTCATGGGTTTTGTTGTTCTTCCCGCCCTTCATGGAATCTGCCTTCTTACTCTGTGATCCTTCCCCTTTCTTATCTTGAGATGCTTCCACCTTTGTCTCCTTCTTGCCAACCTTATCTTCTTCTTGTAACAGTGCCATGTCCACCAGTCTCTCATAAGTCGCACCCATAGGTATATGGGACATAGCTACGCTGTGCAGTGGCTCATTCAATCCTTTAACAAAGCGGAGAGCCTTCTTATGTGGAGTGTTCACTAACTCCAATCCGAACCTAGCCAGCTGATTGAATTGGTTAACGTATTCCTTAACCGACATACTTCCCTGTTTAAGAGCTAAGAACTTCTCCATCTATAGGCTTCGTTCAACTTGTGAGAGGAATTTCATTTCAAACCTCATCCTAAAATCCATTCAAGTTTCAATTGGTCTTTCAGCGTTAGTGACTTCCCACCAATAGGAAGCTTCGTCTTTGAGCATCCATACCGCCAACTATATCTTCTTCCTATCATCCACTTCGAAGATATCGAACAAATCCTCAGTTTCTTTGAGCCAGTTTCTTGCTTCCACGAAGGATTCATTTCCATTGAAGTTCTTTCCACCCATGGCTCAAAAGTCCCTACATATTTTTTAGAAAGCATTTGCATGAGGAGGAGGAGGAGGAACGGCAGCAGCTGGAGGAGGAGGAATGTCTGCGGGGCCTGCGGCATTAGCCCTAGCCTATAGGTACCTTCTGAACCAGCCAGGTACCGGCATACCCTCTAGAAGGTTAAGATCCCCAGACATGCTGAAACAAAAAAAGGAAAGATTCAAAACAAAGGATAGAAAGAAAGTGCATATGGCTTTGGGGGATTATGCCTTTTTAAAATAAACGCTTTTTCTTGAAAATTGCTTCTTTAAACTTCTTTTTGAAAAACAGTTTTCAAATTTTTTATCTAATCCAGTAAACCTTTGCTATGATACCAAGTGAAACACCCCACCTCCTTTAAGGTCACTCACAAAGGGAATGCCTTAACTTCGGTGGAGCGTTATAGGTAAAAGACACAGATAATTTACAGGACAGATATATATATATATATATATAAGCAGCGGAAAAGAAACTAACTTTATTTCAAAGGTTGTTCATAACAAAACATTTTAGCAAACTATTTCAAACCAACTTCCAAATCATTACATCATAATCTCTGTCTTGATTATTACATAAAGAAGCATAGAACAAAATAAAACTGCATAAATCCCCAAGTAGTAGTGTATCCAAAGCCATAGCCAAAGGTAAGAGAATCCAAGCTATACATCACAGAGTCTTCAAGCTTGGAAAGATGAACGGTCCAAATTAAGCTGAGCTATTCCCACCTTGGCTACATGAGGGAGGAGGGAATAGAAGAAAAGAAAGCGAAAGAAAATGGGTCAGGCATAAGTTTGAGTAAGTCCAGTGACTTTTCAGTGTGTGAATAAGGAAAAGGTCATAATAGGAATAAACTGAAAATAGGACAGTACTAGAACAACAAACTAACATAAAACTATATAAGGCAGGATAAACCGAATATACATCGCACCCGTTCTACTTCTCTGCACCTATTTATACTTGTCCCAACTTGCATCCATATTCATGGTGAAATGATCCCTTTTTATCGATCGGCTCCTACTCGCATACATTTGCCCCGTGTGTCATTCGGCCCCCGCTTGATTGTAGATACCTATGCTGGTCCCACCATGGGGTGTATCAAATCCTATGGTGGCAACCCGACATGATTCATGATGCACAATGAATGACTACTGATGCCCAGTGCTTACTTTTTCCACTCCGGAGTACGTGCATGCCCATACTCCTTCGGAACCTACACTGATGCACCACCCACCGACGTTTTGACCGCTTACAATTCAGCCCAGTAATCGTGCCCCACCCTTCCTAGTTCAGGGTTCTATGATACATCTATGTGGGTTACTGCTGAAATGGGTCCCCGTTACTAGGGTTTTCTAGCCAACATGTTAAATTGGTTAAGTGTCCTAACCCCACCCATCGGTTTAGTTAACGTGTTGAATTGGTTAAGTGTTTCCTTAATTGACTTAACCCTACCAATCTTGACTTAGCTTTATTAAAGCACCAACCACTCACATCAGACAGGTATTGTTGTGGTCACTAGATGTGTCGGTTCTGGGTAGTTTTACACCACAACTCAGTCTAACCTCGGGTCCTTTTTGGGCTCAATGCACTAACCACCCACAGTAGACAGGTATTGTTGTGGTCACAGGATGTGTCAGTCGGTTCTGGGCAGTTTTACACCACAACTCAGTCTAACCTCGGGTTAGGCATATTCGTCCTTTCTAAGTTTACATATTTATCCTTTTATGCTTATATGTAAATTTGTCAACAATTTATTGTCATGGCCCACTTTCCTTCTAAATCAAATTCATAATTCTTGGTATGTAAATTATACCATTTCAATGTCATACCATTTATATGGATATGAGCCAAATATGTCAATTACATGTAGTTTCATGTTTTCCTCCAACGTTACCCTCGTTGTACGTTCGTAAAGTTTCATAGAATGTTAGGCTCGAAATTTTAGCCTAACTTATAAACTAAAAGGGGAAAAAGAGGAATTTGCAACATTCCAACATCATACAAAAATATGGATCTCACTACAGATGTGTCACATGAACTTGGCATAATATACTCTTAATTATGAACTTGCAAACTAGATTTATGCAACATGAATCGCAAGCATGTGAATTTACATAAAACAATACAAATTAAACTTGGCATGTAGTGGTGAACTTGCATAGGGGTTGAATCAAGTTAACATAGTTCTAACATAAAGGCATATGGATCTAACATAAAAGCATATGGATCTAACATAAAAACATATAGATCTAAAATATAAAGTTGTAGATCTAAACATATAAGGCCGTAGATCTAAACATGTATGCATAATGGATCTAAACAATTAGAAATAAACAACATGACTTAGCCTAAAACTTGTATGCATCATAATATCATCAAGGTCGTAGATCTAAACATGTACGCGTAATGGATCTAAACAATCAGGCATAAACGACATGACTTAGCCTAAAATTTATATGTATCATAATATCATCAAGGTCGTAGATCTAAACATGTATGCATAATGGATCTAAACAATCAGGCATAAACGACATGACTTAGCCTAAAACTTTTATGTCTCATAATATCACCAACTTACATAGGATAATTTCATTCCCAAATTCCTATACAGCATCATAGGTTTATTCACCAATTTCCACATAACATGATAGATTCGATAGACCACAATAGTTCATAGGCATATATGATAGAATAGACATGAATAGACATGAATCAGCATCACATACAACTTGATACAATTCTATTTTACAATTCATTCAAACCATATCTTTAATTTATTCACATCTGAAAGATAACTACACTTACAACCAAAAAGGAATTCTTGAGTTCTGGGATCTGTATTCTGAAGCTGAATTGCTCGCCTTTGATGTAGATCGTTGAATTCTTTTAGTTGAACTAGATTAGATTTTATTTTATTTTGATGTAGCTTCTATCTTGCTTTTGAGTTGAAAGAGATGACGGCTATTCTAGGTTCACTATTGACGGCATGACAACTCTTGGTATAAATATTTTTGTGATTTAGGGATGAGAGTTAGGTTGCTTATATAGAAGTTTGATTAATTTAGAGCTGTCAGATTAGCTTAGAAGCGATCAAGACCACCCAGACAAGATATAACAGCCAAATCAGCCCTAATGACTCAGCAGGGAGTCAGAACACATCAGTTTTCAGATCTGCCCGAGGGGGTAGGTCTACCCCCAGGTCCAGCCACATGTCGACCTGTATGGGGGGAGGTCGACCTCCTAGTCGACCTGGCCTTGGGCAGGTAGTTTCCCGCCCAGCCTGCTTCTACTTCAGATTTTGAATTTTGAATTTCCGAACTATATTCTGAACTGTTTATTTAAATTCTTGAATCTTCTGAAGGTCATAAATCCTTCATACGGAATTCGATTCACGCAAACTCGGACTCTATCTCAAGCAGAATTCTGAGACGAACGCAATGGCGTAACCTTTTCCCTTAATTCTTATATTTGAAATTAATTATTCTTTAATTCGTAACCTTAGTTTTTATAGAAAATACGGGGTGTTACACTTATAAATGGCAATTGGTCAACCAATTTTTTCCAGCATGCAAGAATAAACAAGGGACAAGACAATTTGTGTTCACACAACAATTGTGACAATTTCATTTCAAGAAAGTTTTCACTTTTAAAGACCAGTTTTTAATCAAGGAAATCATCAAAAAGTTTCATGTTTTTAGAAACCATTTTTAGGCAACAAAAATTGTTTTCTAATTTTGCAAATAAGATTCATTACAGACAAATCTATCAAGCAATAAAACAAGAAACTAAATCCAAAATCAATCAATGGAATCTTGCAAGGCAACAAATCGATTTTCACTCAAGGGACAAGGCTACTTCCGGGAATTATTTAATCGAAATCAAAGGACCATAAGCATGTCCAAATACACGCATGAAATTCAAATTAATTCACGAATTGTTCAAGGCAACATATTCATTTCAATGCCGAAATTTCAAAAGGGAAAGCTATACAACTCAGACTAAATCAATTTTCAAAATCAGAGCTAGTTTTCGAATTTGTAAATCCTATTTAACACCAATATCATCACTGGCAGATTGTATCGAAACCCGCAAAATCAATTCAAGCATTTCAATGCAAGAAATTTCAGAAAAACTCATAGTTTCGATCGAGCTAGAGAGAAAACCCAAATCCGATGAGCATCCGAATCAATAGAGAGAGAGAAACTCAAAGTAGTGGAACATTCATAGGAATCGCAACTTCATTTAATCAAGCATTAATCGATTTGGGGTTTAAAATCAGAAAACCCTAGAATTTTCTAATCGCCGGCCACCATATTTTTTTTGGAGCAAAGTGATCGGGATAAAAGGAGAATGGGCCGACTTCTAATTTGGGCTTAAGAGAGTTTGTTTTAAAATCTAGGTTTTTCTAGCATTTGTTTTTATTTTGTTATGGATTTTCATTTTGTAATTCATTTTGAATCATTTTCTAGAGTTCTGTAATAATCTAGGTGAAACCAGTTAGGGTGTTAACTGGCAGTTTACTAAAATCTATAAAATCCAGGGTTACGTGTTATGGGTTTGTAATACAGGAAAATCTGGTCGAGTGTGTTTTGAGGGTAGGATTAGAATAGGATCGAGGGTTTCACGAGGTCTTGTATGCGAGATTGTTCTTTTACCTAGTAGAAACCTTAGGAATGCAGCAGTAGATAAGATTTTGTCGAAGCTGGGTATATCTTATGTCATTTACTTTCTGCACTTCTATTTCTGCTGCATTATGTGATCTGTTTATTATTTTAATTTCCCGTATTTGTTAAACTCGATGAATTATTGTATTAAACCCTATTCCCCTCCCCCCTCTAGGGTTAATCTAGATCCAACAAGTGGTATCAGAGCAGGTATTCTGTTAACTCTAGAGTAGATGGTGATCCGTAGTTGTCAGTCCATAGAGAGTCAGTCCGGTCGTTTTCCAACTATTTTCAACGGTATAGATTTTTTGAATTGGAAATCAGAAATGGAATCCTATTTAAAATCTATTGATATTAAATGTTGGGATAACATTATAAATGGGTGTAATATAGTCAATAGGAACGATATTGGATTTAATTCTCGTGTTATTATTTTATGTTCTTACATTGATGATGTACAATATAGCCTTATCTCCCATTGTCTAACTGCGCAGGAAATATGGAGCACTCTCAATACATTATATGGACGAAAGGAAGACAACTGCACAAAACTCACAATTACCAACTCAGATTCAGATGTGTGCTTAAATGAAGCTGTTAATGATGATTCGGACGATGGAGCTTTTTCATATGAAGAATTGGTTTCTCTTTGTAATCATTTAACCAAAACTGTCAATCGTCTCCAACGGAAAAATAAAATTTTGAAATCTGAAAATTATGAGTTGCAATGCAAAAATAATGATTTGAAATTGAAACTTGAAAGCTCCAACTGTAAAGATTGTATGAATTTGAAAATTGATTTCGCTCATCTTAATGAAAATTGTACAAAATTTGAAAACGAGATTTTGATTTTGAAAAGTCATGAAGATGAGCAAATCGTTAAAATAATGCTTTGCAAAGGGATTTGGATAAAGTTAATTTCAAACATGAATCTCTTGAAAAGGAGAATTTGATGAAAATTGAAACAATTTTCAAAGAGCTTGAAGCTGAAATTGAAAATTTCAAAAATTTTGAATCTGAAAGTCGAAAACATTTTGAATCTGTGATTGCTGAATCCCAAACCAAAATTAAATCTCTTAATGATGAAAATTTGGTTTTGAAATCTGATTTTGAAAGGAGTAAGATCATTAGAAACCATTGTTCAGATTTAATGAAAGAAATCAGTGATCTTAAATCTAAAATTCAACAACTTGAAACGACATTGGCTAAATTTTCAAATGGTGAAAAATCTTTAAACATGTTGTTGAAAAATCAATTTTCATCAAGAAATAAAAGTGGACTTGGCTTTGGGAATATCAATCGTTTTGATAGGCTGAATTCAAATGATTTTGAAAACTCTTTAAATTGTTTTAGAAAAGATTGTTTTGAATTTTTAAACTCTGACAATTCAAAAGATTTTCTAAATCATAAACGAAATAAGAATTTGTTTTATAACAAATCATTTAATCTTTCTTGGACTCCAAAAAGAAATACAATGAATTCGTCTAAATTCAAACAAATTTGGGTCCCTAAGGGCACTTTTGTAAATTCTGATGGTTTGTTATACAAACAGTTTTGGGTACCAAAACGTACAAATATAGTTGACAGTGGTTTTACAAATTTTGTCAGGCTACTCGATTATTCAAACTGTTAGGTACCAGAGGAGGCTGAGGAACTACTGAGCAAAAAGAGAACTAAAATCAAATTGGTCTATATTTCTACATTATCCACGGTTCCTTAGCCAAGCCTGTTTGAGTTAGAGATTCATTTGCTTACGCTGAAATCTGATATGATCTCTAAACTCATTTGTGTTAATATTCTCTATTTTTATCTTTTGTGTTTATTCCTACTTCCACCTCTTCTGTTTATTTTTTGCTGTTTTGATTTGACACTGCCATATTTTTTCTTTGTTCTTGAGCTTTCTTAACTTCCAATTGCAGAATTCATATTTTTCTGGAAATTTGCTCCATTTGAATAAAACTCCAATGTTTTAATCTTATCCAGATCTTGAATCTAAACTTGTATATATTTGCAATTGTTTTGAAGTTCATTTTTTGTTTTCTGAATTCCTAACAATGTTGACGTATTCTTGCTATATCTTGAACATTGTTAATATGAATTCAAAATTTTTTGAAGATCTGAAAAACAATTGAAATTTCACACATCTCTGTTGTTCTGAGGTTCTTCTAATTCATTTTAGAAAGGCTTGAAAATTTACACTCATTACAGCATAATGCTATTTTTCTGTGTGAATTCCATTGATTTTCAGATTGGCTTGAATAATCTGTTTGGTCTTGAACCATTGCTTACATCTTGAAAATCATCGTTATTTATGATCATTATGGCTAGAATTTGTTTGTTTGAAATCATCTAAAATTATTGATATTTTGAATAATCACACACTCCTAAATTTGAAATTATCAACCTTGTGTGACTGATTCGTTATATTTCAAAACTTGACATTGATTTCAGTGATTTCAAATAAATTATTTTGGATCAAGAATATCTATCAAACCTGATGTAAATAATCTGAAATTTCTTGAGTACTTATTAGAAAATTCTTGTGAAAATTCTTTGAAAATCTAGTCTTAAAATTCTCTGTTTTTCATGATTATTTGACTTAAATATTGGTTTCTTTAAAATCATTTGAATTTATTGATCTATTGAATCTCACACATATCTTGAATCTGAAATTCAATATGGTGTGACTGGTTCAATGAATCTTGAGATTATCATATTTCTCAAATGATTTCAAATAAACTGTATTTTAATCTTGGATCATGAATCACTTTTTGTAAATATCTTTATGACAAGTCTGCTTTGAACTGATTTTTTGTATACTGTTTTGAGAATGCTTTAAATGACTGCTTGTTTTGAGAAGAATTGTTTGCTGCTCTGATAAAAGTGCTGATTTGTGAGTCTTGGGCTTTGTGCTTAAAATTCTTTTGTCTGTGATATCCTTGTTTGTCTCCAGTGTCTTGTTACAATCCTCATGAATAGAGACATCAAATGATATCAGTTTAGAAGTGTTGTTTTGTTTATTCTCAACATGTATATATTTCTTAATCTCTCATGTCATGTATAGACCTTTCATTACCCTCTTGTAATTGATTTTCAATTTTAAAGTTATTTATTGATTATACATTCAGAAATTGAAATCAATATCCATATTGAACTGTATTTATAATTCATCAAAATTATTATCAGATTTTGAAATTGTGATGAATTGTGACTAGAGTATATTTCACAACAAGAAGAGATTTTATTTAGATTTTTCATGATGGTTGAATATTTATTATAATATCTTTGAAGCGGCAATTATTTCACGACCATCTCCTTAATCTATCATCATTCTGCCATCTATGATAATTTTATATTAATGTGGAGAGTTAATCCTTTTGAATAAATAGTGGAAATATTTATGATAGAAATGGGACTATGTTGTTATTCAGAATTAGTGACAATTGAAAATTTTCAATGATCCCAGTACAATCGTGCGTATTTCATAATATAATTAATTTAGAAATTTATTTCATAGTCCATCTCTGTACCTACCCCATTTTCTGTCATTCATATATTGGTTTTATATAATAAGGAATTTTTTCTTTAAATGCTGAAAATAATAAATATAATTAATACATAAGTGTGTATCTAACCTCATTTAAAAATCCAAGCTCTGGTTATGAGTGGTCAGTGTGCTCTTAAATAAAATAAAATGAAAAAGGAAATAATGTGCTATAATTAGAAATTAATCTGAAATACTCCTTGGTGTATATAAAAACCAGCCATCAGTCCATTTTCTATTTGTGAAATGTGTTGAAATCTTATGACGTATTATGATTTGTTGATTGATAGCTATTGGGATTTGAGATTATACAATTTTGTCACTTAAGTTGGAATTATAATTATAGTCCAAATCCATCACTGTTTTTGTGCCTCATTTTTATAAAATTCTTTTGGAAAATAATTGGAACTCATTTTTTAACTCTCTCCAATTTTTATAAAATCCATCATAAATCCGTCATTCTTTACAATGTGAAATATGTCACCTGTTCTCAGTTTATTATGATTTTTGTTTGACTGATTGAGATTTATGATGACCATTCTACCTCTTAAGCTGCAATTATATTTTTAGTCAATTTTCATCTATATTTTAAATTCTGAATCCTTTTAATGATAACAAAAGGGGGAGAATGGATTGAGATTTTGATTTATGAGTGAATATTTTAAAAATATTTTTAATTTTGAAAATTCATTATTATTCGTCCATTTCACTCATGCACAGTTATAGGGGGAGTTTTGTTCTAGGGGAGCATTCAAATAGGGGGAGTTTTGTTCTGGTGGAGCATTCAAATAGGGGAGTTCCACAATTCATTGTCAAACACATTTAACACATTCAAAATCTTTTATTTTTTTGTCATCATCTAAAGGGGGAGATTGTTGTATATAATGTAGTTGTATACATAATTGTATGATTTTTGTTTGATGATAACAAATAAGTATATTTTGTTTTAAATATGTTTATTACTGCACTATTATATCACATCTCAGACAGGAATATAATATCTATATTTAATAGAATACGACAATACACGAATTCAAATATTCAACAGTATTTTATTAAATATAATATTTTATTTCAACGGTCAAAATAGTACAAATTTATAAACTCCACTATTTGTACATTTCTCTGATATCCATTATAGTACAATCAATTTCTTTCTATACAAAGCTCCTCGCTACAGACACTCGATTATACTGTCATTCGCTCAGTTTACAACTCATATGCATTCTCTGTCTTCTGCCTTTTGTCTTCACAGCTGTCCGTCTGTCCAGTCATCCTCACCTGTCACATGAAACAGAAACACACATAGTACACTGCAATAGAAATAAAACCGAATGCTTGCGAATATAAATTTTATTTTTAAAATTTTATTTGCTTCAAAATTTCAGTGTGTTTATCATAATTTTTCATGACTTAATCTGATATATGAATACAGCACGTGCACGATACATGTATACACACATGTGTATGTATATACACATATTACAGTGCAAGAACAGGAAAATTCGCCTGATGGCTGCATGTACACACGTGCATATATATGCACGTGTGCACTGCCTCGCCAATCAGCGTGCAACTGAGGAGCAGTCACGTGGACCATCTCGACTCAGTGCAACAATAATCAATATGGTCGAGGCAACCCAAAAACATCAATGAAGACATTCAGCAAGTCAGCGTTTTCAACACGGCAGAACAAATATAAGGTGCAACATAGTCGAGCAAAGTGTATATGGACAAGTCATACACATCAAGGGAAAAGTTGTATGGTCTACAAGTGCTCATGCATGGACACAGCAATGATCAGAATGACTTAAGTCAAAAGTGAACAAGTTCAAGTGCAAAGTACATGGAAAATGCAAGTAGTGATATATATATATATATATATATATATATATATATATATATATATATATATATATATATATATATGCACACAGGATTGCAAGGGTGGTCAAGAGAGTAGTGAAACATACATGCCAAGTTCAAAATGACAAAACATGGTTGAGCAGTCTATCTCAAGTGCCCGGGTTCAGTGACAAACAAACATACAAAGAGTTGCAAGCCAAAGAGCTGTCGAAGTTCAAAGTCAACACAACAGCATACACGAGTGTGAGTAAAACAGAAAGTGGTCGAGCACAAGACCAGTAAACAATACAAGTACAAGCCAGAGTGGGTCAAATTCAAAGCAAAAGATTTCATGGGTGCACAATTTTTTCCAGCATGGTGTACATGTTTAGTGGTGACATAAGCACGAATAAGGCACAACTTCACATTTTAATATGTTTAGTGGTGGCATAAGCATGATGGAACTTTCAACAATGTTCAAGTCTAACATAAAAATGAGATACACAAGTGCATGAACACAACAACATCTATGTTGCAACTCAGGTGGAACCATGTGTACACATGTGCACATGCAAGTGGACGAGCGAATAACATGAAATGTTCAAGTTGCAAATTTCATTCTAGTCTTGGTTCAGTAAATACAAGTGTGCGTAAATGAGTAGACTCGTGTTCAAATAAGAATGATCAAAATAGTTCAACTGTCATGGAAAAATCAGTTCAAGTAAAGCATACATGTATGCAGCTCAAAACAAGGTTCAAGCAGTTTTCAACTTTAATATGGCAAGTAACAAAGTAATCGAGAGTGATCAAAGGCAGGGACACAGCAAGGTAGTGATGTACATGCAGAAACGTTTTTCAAGTACATCAGAAATTAAAGCAACACAACATGCATGTAATGGTTCAACATATGCAAGACTTCGAACCCTTATGAATGGAAAGTGGTCAACCAATTTTTTCCAGCATGCAAGAATAAACAAGAGACAAGACAATTTGTGTTCACACAACAATTTTGTCAAATTAATTTCATTTCAGGAAAGTTTTCAGTTTTAAAGACCAGTTTTTAATCAAGGAAATCATCAAAAAGTTTCCTGCTTTTAGAAACCATTTTTGGGCAAAAAATTTTTTTTTTCAGTTTTTCAAATAAGATTCATTACAGACAAATCTATCAAGCAATAAAACAGGAAACAAAATCCAAAATCAATTAGTGGAATCTTGCAAGGCAACAAATCGATTTTCACTCAAGGGAAAAGGCTACTTCCAGGAATTATTTAATTGAAATCAAAGGACCACAAGCATGTCCAAATACATGCATGAAATTCAAATTAATTCACGAATTGTTTAAGGCGACAAACTCATTTCAATGCTGAAATTTCAAAAAGGGAAAGCTACACAAATCGAACCAAATCAATATTCGAAATCAGAGCAAGTTTTCAGGTTTGTAATTCCTATTCAACACCAACATAATCACTGATAGATTGTATCGAAACCCACAAAATCAATTCAAGCATTTTAAACCAAGAAATTTCAGAAAAACTCACAGTTTCGATCAAGCTAGAGAGAAAACCCAAATTGGATGAGCATCTGAATCAATAGCGAGAGAGAGCAACTCAAATTAGTGGAACAGTCATAGGAATCGCAACTTCATTTAATCAAGCATTGATCGATTGGGGTTTGAAATCAGAAAACCCTAGAATTTTCTAATCACAGGCCGCTATATTTTTTTGGAGCAAAGTAATCGGGATAAAAGGAGAATGGGTCGACTTCTCATTTGGGCTTAAGGGAGTTTTTTTAAAATCTAGGGTATTCTAGCATTTGTTTTTATTTTGTTTTGGATTTTCATTTTGTAATTCATTTTGAATCAGTTTCTAGAGTTTTATAAAAATCTAGGGGAAACCAGTTAGGGTGTTAACTGCCAGTTTACTAGAATCTGTAAACTCTAGGGTAACGTGTTACGTGTTTGTAATACGGGAAAATTTGGTGGAGGGGATATCGATCAGTCTAGGGTTTTGAGCGTAGGATTAGAATAGGAGCGAGGGTTTCGCGAGTGTACATGGTCTTGTATGCGGGATTGTTCTTTTACCTAGTAGAAACCTTAGGAATGCAGCAGTAGGCAGGATTTTGCCGAAGCTAGGTATATCTTGTGTCATTTACTTTCTGCACTTTTACTGCTGCATTCTATGATCTATTTATTATTTTAATTTCCCGTATTTGTTAAACTCAACAAATTATTTTATTAAACCCTATTCATCCCCCTCTAGGGTTAATCTAGATCCAACAAGAACTACTTAGGTGTTGCCCAAATATATAATGGCAAGAACAATTCGGACTGCTATACTACAGAAAAAGATGAAAGTGGACCTTTTCTACAATGACATATTCATAAATAAAGAGATATCTTCTTCTTCACCAAGTATAGTTGTGAGTTTCATGACATTTTTTAGATTTGATTATCTAAAAAGGTTTTGGACATTAATTAATGTTGGATATGAAATAAGAAGTGCCTTAAGTAGTCCCTATATGTCCTTTATTCAGACCTACAGTTAAATTATGTACTTTCATCATCCTTATCCCTATTATGCCTTTCATTTATTTACAGTCTTTATATATGCCTTTTTATTCAGTCTGAGATTTGTATACTGGAACCTTTGACTATAAGATTTGGGTTAATTACATTAAAGGAAGTAAAAGTGGGTTAATTATATGTTAATATATTATATTGGGTTAATTAAATGTTATTCTATTGGATTAGGTTAATTACATGTTAATCTATTAAACTGGGTTAATTACATGTTAGGAAGAACATGTAACATATTAATTAGTTAGATTGGACTTAATGTAAGATTAAGTATGACATGTAAGAGTATATGAGTACTAGATGTAAAAAGTAAGTAAAATGAATTACTGTAAGTCTAATTATACATCTGGGTAGGTGCTTATTAGGGAAGCAGTTGTACACCAATAACATTTAGATAAATGTCATTTTACAACCGCACTTATTAATGAACTTAAACCTGCTAAGTTACACTTGTTAATTAATAAGCTAAGATGTCCCAAGTCTAGTAGTTTGTATCAAATTTTTCGGGACTCTTAAATCCTAGGTACACAAGGACATAAGCCTAGGGGGTGGCTCGTATCAAGTTGCGTGGAACCAATATCAGTCAGTATCCCTGTTGGTATCTTAGTAGGGGCCTCGCTCTACGTAGGGGCCAGGGAACGCTTTACTGAACCATATTAAAAGAGGTTCACGGTTTGGGGTGGGTACAGGCACGTTCGGTAGAGTCATGAGCATTCATGGGTCCAACTACGGGAAACTAAGACGTTGTAACACCTACGAATAAGTCTGTGTTTTATAAATTGCTGGGTTAGGGACCGATACACCCTACTACCGGGGCTAACACAAGATATTCGGGTAATAGGGAGCCGATCGCATGGGTAGTAATTAAGGTAACACCTAATCTTGTTAATACTAGTAAGTTGATGTAGTTAGCTTGATTCTTGGGATATGAATCGGAAGTTTAATCTACCTTTATCGTGTTTTGACATCTCGTTTACCTCGTATGTATATACATGTTTTACTGTACTTTCTCTTCTAGTATTATTTATCTGTCTTGACACCTTTTCATATGCTTATGCTAAAAATTACTGGAACTCGCCAGACTTTATATCTAACCCTTTTTGTTTCTCTTCTCTCTCTTTCTTCCCACACTCGGGTTCTTAGAGTGGGAGTGGTCAATAGTTGAAAACGTGATTCTGCTTGGACTTGGATAACTCTCCTTTTTCATGTATTTTATTCAGTTTATTCATGCTTTTTGTGATGACACTTGATGGATATTGTTATGGTTTTTGTACTCTGGTTATGAGGCAAATTACTTTTTGTATTTGAGAAAAATATGATATTGTAATTTTGGGTTGAAATGATGCTTCCTTGATTAATAAAAGTTATAAGTTTTCTGTTGCATTATTTATATCTGTCTTGTAAATTTATTCACTGCTTACCTATTGCGCTTCTCGAAACTTAATGCATTCTTTATAGAGTGACATTAACAGACGTGGTGTGTCACATTTGGTATCAGAGCCTAAGGTTATAAGATCAGAGAAAAAGTTTTTGAAAAAGAAATTTTCAAAATAAAGGATTTTCAAAGAAAAACAATTTTTGAAAACATATCCCCTCAAGTTATTTACAATATTTGTTCGACTCTCTTTCTGAATTCTTGTTTCATCCTCTCAGAATGTCTAGCTTCCACACTTTCCCGAGGGCATTCCCATTCCTACATGGTTTCGTAGATTTGTAGAAGCTACAATGCCTGTTGGAGTACAGAGAATGTCCCTCTTCCAGTTGTAGCCGTAATAGCGCCTTCTCCTCCTCCTTTAGTCAACTTTTCTAAACTATGTAAGGAATACTGCACAATGGACGCAATAACTTTCGTGGAGCTGAAAGTTTTATAGAAGAGAGCAATTGGCTAAGAGAAATAGAGAATGTGTTCAACTTGGTCGAGCTCGGTTATAGGACGAAAATCTAGTTGGATGCTTGGCAACGGAAGGACAAAGCATCGTACCAGTGGGAAATAGTTCAAGCCGGACTAGTAGTAGATACTTCGATAACTTTAAAGATATCATTGAGGTGAGATTCTTATCGCAAGCAGAAGAAGGAATGCAAGTGGTGAGATTTCTCTTTTAGACTATCCTATTAGAACTTTTTTTTTATTCCGGTGCTTCTCACTCATTCATATCCAACTCCGTAGTAGAAAATCTGCACCTAAATGCAAGTATTATTTCTGATCCCATTATAGTCTCAAACCCCATAGGAGGAATGGCTCATTTATCCATGATATGTAGGGGTTGGAGGATTTCTGTTTTGGGGATCGAATTTGAATGCGATGCATATGTTCTTGGTTTCATGTGTTACGCATTAATTCTACAAATGGATTGACTAGCCATGTATGGTGCCATTCTTAATTGTGAAAAGAGAGTAGCTCGACTTCTTATTTGTCATGGAAGAACTCTTAAAATTTCTTGTGACCCACGGGGGTCGGGATGCTCAGTTTCCAAGATTCTCTTGATGCTTCCGTTGATGATCTTCGATCAGTACCCATAGTTAGCATATTTTTGGTTGTGTTTGATGAGGTTAGGGTTTACCTCCAAGGCGAATTTTGGATATACTTGGTGGAAAATGTGAAACCAGTCGCATTGCCAGTGCACCACATGGCTCCTAAGGGGAGGAGAGAGCTCAATAAACAAGTGGGTGAGTTGTTGGAAAAATGATTCATTAGGCAGAGCATTTCTGAGTGGGGAGCTCCAGTTATTTCTACAACCAAGGCAGATGACTCTCTCGGTGTATGTGTGGACTATAGAGAATTGAACAAGCTCACTAAGAAAAATAGGCACTCACTACCATGGATTGATGACTGGTTTGACCAGCTAGTTGGCACTTCAGTTTTCTCGAATTGGATCTAGCCACGAGATTTCATCTGCTTAGGGTGGCAGATGATAGTACTGACAAGACGACTTTCAGAACTCTGGATGGTTTCTTTGAGTGGTTGGTTATGCCTTTTTGGCTAACCAATGCACCCTCATACTTCATGGACATGATGAATTGGGTGTTTAGGGAGTGTCTAAACAACTTCGTGGTGATGTTCGTTGATGACATTCTGATTGTGATGACCCAAACTTCCCAGTAAAGGAAAGCCTGGATTGCCTTGAGAACAACACACATCAGAATACAAGCAGAAGAACATTTTTATTGCTGATTACAACAATTACATCAGAGTACAAGAATATAACAGAGTATGAATACTTATTACACAATAGAAATTCAATAATATCAGAGATTAAATTACATTAAAATAGCAGCGGAAAAATAATATAAATATACAACTGAAAGGAATACACGGATACAGAGCTTTCCGAATACCGCTTCAGCTGTAAATCAGGATCCTGTAAATATATCTGCAAAAAACCTACTCGACTGCCCGTCTGGAAAATATGGGCACCCGAGTTTGCCAGTGAAACAAACTACAGGTCAGTCGTGGGACTGGTATGAGAAATCTTAACTTAACTTATCTAATAATAAGGCTAATCACAGGGCCACGCCGCTAACGCGGAACGGGTTTACTCTATTGGATTGCCAGTGCATAAAATAAGGTAAATCGTTAAAAACGCAATGCTTTTTAGAAAAATAAAACCATTATAAGACCCAAGTCCCATCACACAATGCAACGCAAACCGGAGGAAAGAGTTTTACCTTATAATGGTCAAAAGATGCTTGATACGATAAAAACGGATTTAATATTAGTGTGTATATATATGGGTATATATATTTCAAAAACATTTCAATCATAGACGGCATAGTACCCCATCCTACTATGTCGCCATACTAGTTCTACAATCAAAACCGCAAGGTCGTATTGGAAATTGGATTTCCATCATGAATCGAAGCTAGGGACCGTCTCCGATTCGAGACACTCTAGCAAATACCTCAGGATCACACCTATGGGTAACCCTTTGATCTTCAGGGCTGGTCCCCGCCTATCGGCAGTGGATTGGTTATGCCTGAACACACGCTTCCCGGTCCCTTTGGACCTATAGTATGACCACTAACGGCCTATAAAAATCCGAGGCGCCTCAAAATCCATCATCCACATAAGTAAAATGTCAGCCAGTTTAAGCACTGACACTACTCCTAGCTAGAAAGAAACGTGTGCACTCCCTGCAGTCCTAATCCCGTTTTTGACTCATACCGGGTTGTGAGGCTCAAGAAGTCACGATATACACAAAGTTATGCCGTAATAGGCTATAGTTTGATCGTCCCACAAGGCCCTGCTTTTCAACAAAAGCCTTGATCATATGCATCTTAGCATGCCACATTATCAGACCATATCATATCATTGATTCATCTATCGATATATAACAGGGTGTTAAGCAAGAGAATAAATTCTCCGCCACCAAACAACTATATATTAAATAGAGATCAACGAATACAATATAAAGGAATACAATGTTAGACACACAATCCATTTATCAGTCCGTTCTGGGTCTGAACGAAACCATATCCGGTAGATCTCCAAATATGTCTGAATGATCACCAATTTTTCCCTCATTATGGGTGTACGGTCCAATCAAGATATCAATAATCATCAATTCGATATGGAAATTTCCCGGCCTTCAATAACCGTCTTCATCATCGATCTTCAATCGTCGTATGAATTATTCCGAATGGGTTAAACCCGGTCTTTCTGAATAATTTTCGTAATTTAAAATCATGTGCTTTAAAACACAACCAACGCCTCATTCCAATCAAGAGTATTCTTTGATTTTAATTTAACCCAAATTAAGGTTTATTCAACTAGTCGGGATTAACGCCTTACCGAAGTAATCATTAATTAATATCCCATTCCCAACCTACACAACCCATGGAGTAAACTGGTGGTACTCCATATCTAACACCCAATGTGTTACGGTAAACTTAATTACCGTTGTATCGATCAAATCTAATTAAAGATTTAACTACCGCTTGGAGTAAAACTAGTGGTACTCCATTATCGTTCATTTCTTGAATTAAGTAAATTTAATTACTTTTATTCTCATTCAATCCAATTAAAGATTCATTAAAACAATATTTAGTTTTAATCTTCAAGAATCATTATTTAATGATTATTTAACTTTCAAGAAATAATTTTTCCCTTAACTGGGTTAAAGAACAAATGTTGCTTAAAGACATCGTTCACAATTAACCCAAAATCGTATTTCAATTTAATATGTTAAATTGAAACTTCTCTTTAGAATATTTCACTAAATCTTAGTTAAAAGATTTATGAATTACCAATCTAAATTTCACTGTCAATCGGGTTTAAAGAACTAATGTCATTTAAAAACATTGTTCGCGATCAACCCAAAAGTCAGTTTCACTTAATTTCAATTATGTTTAATAATTGGAAATCTTATTTAAATCTTAATTAAAAGATTTATTCTTTCCCAAATGGGTTTAAGAACAGTGTTATTTAAGACACTATTCACGACAAACCCAAATTTTAATCTGACATTAAATATCATGCTTTGAATAGAAATTATATCGATTTATGTTCAATATCAAATTCTGAAAATTAACGTATATCAAATTGGGAATAACGATATTAATATCTTCCAAATTCCCACAATAATATCCGTATAATCACAAAATCCAATACTGAAATAATCCGAAGATTATTTCCATTTATATCCATTCCAATGTATGTACTGGAAAATCTTGAATTTATTAAAACCACTTTAATCCTTTTATTTATCTTCATTAATTTATTAAAATAAATTAATAAATCACTCATTCTTTTACATTAAAATGTATATCTACATTAAAATGAATCTTTTTCATTCTTTTGAAAAAAAATTAACTAAAAAAAATATTCTTTCTAATGTAATCATTCTTAAATAAAAATGAAATCTTTTTAATGTAATCTTCTTAGTTCAACCTTTATTACATTGAAAAATGTAATATTTTCATTTCAATATTTATTACATTGGAAAATGTAATGTTTTCATTTCAAACTTTATTTTCAATTCAGTCTTTATTACATTGAAAAATAAAATATTTTCATTTCAACTTTGTTATTAATTCAGTCTTTATTACATTGAAAAATATAATATTTTCATTTCAACTTTATTTTCAATTCAGTCTGTATTACATTGAAAAATTTAATATTTTCATTTCAACTTTATTACATTGCAAAATGTAATATTTTCCTTTCAAACTTTATTCTAAAATGTTTATAAATTCGTTTATAAAACTGTAAAACCCCGTAATTCTGTTAATATTAATATTCATAAATTAAAGAATAACTAATCTCAGACGTGAGAACTGTAGGAAACGGGTTGCGCCATTGTGTTCGTCTCGGAATTCTGGTTGAAATAGAGTCAGAGTTTGCGTGATTTGGACTTCGTATGAAGAAGTTATGGCCATCGGAAGTTTCTGAAAATTTAAAACAGCTAGCAGGAAATTTAAAATTCAAAATTCGAAGTCAGACATGCTAGGCGGAGAATTTCCCGCCCAGCACCCCAGGTCGACTGGGCAGTCGAAACCCCAGGGGGAGTCGACTGGGCAGTCGACACCCCAGGGACCAGGTCGACTGCGCAGTCGACCTGGGTGTCGACCTAGTCTGGCGGCTAGGGTTTCTGGCTGACCTGTTTTTAATGGGCTAATGACCCATTACGGTTTCTGACCTAATCTGGTTGGCTGGGAACCCTAACTCTATAAATACCTAGGTAGTCTCTCACCTTAATTCATAAGAAAAATAGAATAGTTACCGTCATACCGTCGCCATGGAAATCAATGGAGCTGCCGCCAACTAAGAAGGAAGAAAAGCTAATTCAATTCTAATTCTCTCAACCCTAAAGCAAAGCAAAACTCTCTCTTTTCTCTTCTAAATTGTGAGTATGATAGTCTTAACAAGATTATTATCATTTTAATTAGGTTAAGTCATGAATGGATTATGAGTAGATGATGTGAATTGTCATGTATGTTGTTGTAAACCTTATGCTATCATGTATGTTATAAATTCTATGCTATGTGGTGACGATATCTTATATGTTGTAAATCATGCTATGTTGATGTTATGTATGTTGAGAAATTGTGACAAATCATACATGATTTGAAGTCACGATGTTATTGCCTATGCTAGTTAGTTCATATTAATTAAATCATCATGTTTGGGCTATGTTGATCTATATGACAAATTACATATGCAAGTTAGATTGATTAGAAAAGTTATGAACATATGCCATGACATCTATTATGAAATCTAGAATTATGTTATGACATATGTGATATCCTATGCTAGTTCACACCATCAGTATGTTGCCTAAAAACCCCATATGCAAGTTTATGTATAGATTTGGGCTATGATCATATCATGTAAATTGTGACATTTAACAAGTTGACACCTTTTGATCCTTAACATGGGTAGTTTATGCAAGTTTCACCCCTATTATGATTAGAATTATTTTAATTGTCTATATGTTATGATAATTTATCTTTGTGCTATGCGTTAGACTATTCAAGTCTAGCCTATATTATGCGTTGAATAAGCGAACGTATAAACGTGGGGTAGGGGTAATATTAAGGATTTAATAATAAGATGTTGGGGTGCAATTGATATGATTTTGCATACCATGAGTGGATGACATAATTGAGTCAATTATGGACATCAATAAAAGTGGACTTAATTAATAATTTGGATAGGGAATTATTAAAACTGGGGTAAAAGATTACAAGTGTTAATCAATGCTTAGGACACGAGGTTGGACTCGTTTGTGACGTAAACCTGCCCAGACCCGCCCGGCAAATCCAGTGGTCACAAATGTCAGCCCAATGTGAGAGGTCCTAGGCCTAAACTAAAGCATAATAGTTGTAAAGACACGAGGTTAGACTCTTTTATGGTGTAAGAATGCACGGACCCGCCCGGCAAATCCAGCTGCCATAAATGTCAGTCTAATGTGAGAGGTCTTTATGAGGTTATGGCCTGAATGAATTAAGAAATTCTTAACCAGATAAACATGTAAAGTGGGACATGGGGGTTAAGTAGGTGCCTTGGGTGGCATGAGGAATCTAGTGGGTGCCCTTAGTGGCATGAGAAATATGATTAGTAAGACTTAACCAAACACACATGTAAATGAACATGACTAACAGGGTTAAGTGGGATATACTATTGTTGACAAGCTTAGGTGGGTAGCTTGTGGGGGCCCATTTCAACCAGTAACCCAAACGAATCTTTGTGGGCTCGACCCAAGTCGAGGACGGGACACACATACTGGGCTGGACTGTAAGAGGCCAAAACGGGGAGCGGTGGCAACGCAAGTCCAACGGGTTTCATATGTGTGTGTGGACCCGGGCTGGTAGGTAAGACGTTGTTGCATCGTGTAGGTATAAGCCGTGCATTCTCAAGTTGTATCGGGTTGCCACTTTAGGGGAGTGATACACCCCACTGTGGGGCCAGCACGGGTATCTACGAGTAGGGAGCCGATCGAAAGTGGGTAGTGGGGTACACCTAGTGGAGATAGGGGCAGACGACACCTATGTAGTCAGCTAGGGGTACGTAAGGCTATTTATATGTTTCTGTGTGAAGCAAGTGGGATCAACCTTTAGGGTGACTGGTGCAGTGCAGTGTAGTAATTATTCGTTAGTAATTAGGTGTGCCTTTACCGTTATCTTTAACGTTATCTTAAACGCTATCTTTATCTTCCTAATAGTTCATAGACATTTACTTGTCCTCCAGCTTATGCCTTAGTCTAGTTATTTTGATAATAGTATTGTTAGAATTATCATACTCGCCAGACTTTATGTCTGACCCCCTCTATTTCTATCCTTTTTCCCCTCCAGGTCCTCAGGTTGGACCCAGCTCTAGTGGAGTTTGATTGGATTGCTTCATCTCTCTTGGAAAGCTTGGACCGTTGAAGTAAAGTCCAGCTTGTTATCTTTTAATGGCTATTTATGTAATGGGATTATGTATTTTGTTTTATGAAGATGGATATTGTACTTGGTTATGATCTATGGTTTTATGATGTAACAAACATGTTTAATTTCGGTTGCAATAAAATGAAGTTTTAGATTTCCAAGTACTACTTATTATCTGTCTTGTTGTAATTTTTCTGTTCTATATTCACTTATAACCTCCATGGAAGTTAATGCATTCCCTTTTGTGAGTGACATTAATGGACGTGGGGTGTTACACGTGGTATCAGAGCTTAAGGTTACCAGAACAGATAAAAATACTTTAGAAAAATAGTTATTTTTGGAAGAAATGTTTTCAAAAACATGTTTTAATGAGAAATTTAAAGAGGAAGTTTTTATGAAAAACATAATCCCCAAATAGCCATATATCTTTATCTTTCGAATTCTCCATTTTGAATCTTTCCTTTTTCGTTTCAGCATGGCTGAAGATCTTAACCTACCTGACGGTGTAACGATACCAGGATGGTATAGGAGGTTATTAGAGGCTAGGGCCGCTGCAGGTCCAGCCAATGTTCCTCCACCACCAGTTGCACCCGTTCCTCCTCCTCCTCCTCGCGTAGATACTTTTGCAAAGATGTGCAAGGAATTTAAAGCTATGGGTGGAAAACCCTTTCAAGGGTCAGAAACGTTTGTGGAAGCTAGAGATTGGCTTAAGGAGGTGGAAGAATTGCTGGAAATCTTTGAAGTGGAAGAAGGGAGGAGAGTTAGATTAGCAGCTTGGTTGATGAAGGGAGAGGCCTCGTTTTGGTGGGAGGTCACTAATGGGGAGCGTCCTGTTGACTCTTGGGCGGATTTCAGACGTAGGTTCGAGGCGAAGTTTCTCTCTAGGGCGGAAGAAAATCTATATATGGAAAGGTTCTTGACATTGAAGCAAGGAAGCTCATCAGTGAAAGAATATGTTAACAAATTTAATCAGTTAGCAAGGTTTGGCTTGTACTTAGTGAACACGCCGAAGAAGAAGGCTCTAAGGTTCGTGAATGGCTTGAATGAACCGTTGCAAGGGTTGGCCATGACCCACATCCCTATGAGGGCCACCTTTGAGAAGTTAGTAGAAATGGCGCTCATGCACGAGGAGAAAAGTGCTAAAGCTGATAAGGCACCCGAGAAGAAAGGGGACCAGAAGAAACCCCAACAGCAAAACAAGAAGAGTGGTAAAGACAATAATGGCAAGGGAAAGAAGAAATGTTTTAACTGTGGGACCCCAGGCCGTCTCAGCAAGGACTGCCGAAAGAAAAAGAAGACTGGTTGCCTTCATTGTGGCGATGCGGGACATTTAGTGAAGGACTGCCCAAGGAAGGGGCAGAGGGCAGGGGCTACCTCGGGAGGACAGGTGCAAGCTCTTATAGCACCAGGGCAGGCAAGGGGACAAGTTCAGGCTCTCGCGGTCCCACCGCTGCAAGAATGAGGTAGAACCATTTCTGTTGAAAGCTTAGTTTTTCTGTTTGATCATCCTATCCGTACCTTATTTGATTCGGGCGCATTGCATTCGTTTATATCTACATCATTAGTTGATTCACTGCACTTAAACACCAGTTTAGTAGAGGATCCCTTAGTTGTTTCGAATCCAATTGGGGGCTCAGCTCATTTGTCCATGATGTGTTTGGATTTGAAAATTTCTATACTTAGCGTTGAGTTTCGATGTGATGCTTATGTGTTGGGCTTCACGGGCTATGGGCTAATTTTAGGAATGGATTGGTTATCCAGAAATGGGGTCGTTCTTGACTGTGAAAGGAGAGTAGTTAGGCTCGTGACTCGCCTTGGCAATACTCTCGAAATATTTTGTAATCCCATAAATTCTGTTATGCTAAGTTATCTAGAGTCGCTTGACGCGTCTGAGGAAAATCTACGATCTGTTAGAGTGGTCCGAGAGTATTCGGATGTGTTTGAGGAGGTGAAGGGCTTGCCTCCGAAGCGGGAGATAGATTTTCGAATATATCTTGTGGATAATGCGAAACCAGTATCTTTGCCAGTACGCCACATGGCTCCGCGTGAAAGGAGGGAACTCGATAAGCAAGTGAAGGAGTTACTTGAGAAGGGGTTCATAAGACGAAGTATATCGGAGTGGGGTGCTCCAGTGGTATTTGCCACGAAGGCGGATGGGTCCCTTAGACTTTGTGTGGACTATAGAGAACTTAATAAGCTTACTAAGAAGAACAAACACCCACTGCCGAGGATTGACGATCTCTTCGATCAGTTAGTTGGCGCCTCAGTGTTTTCGCAGTTGGACTTAGCCACTGGTTTCCATCAGTTGAGAGTGGCTGAGGATAGCATTGACAAGACTTCCTTTAGGACTCCAGACGGTTTCTATGAATGGCTAGTGATGCCCTTCGGTTTGACAAACGCCCTCGCATACTTTGTTGATTTGATGAGTAGGGTGTTTAGGGAGTACCTTAACAAATTCGTGGTAGTCTTTGTAGACGACATCTTGATCTTTTCTAAGGATGAAGAAGAGCATGCCCTACATCTTAGGGAAGTGTTGGAGACCCTACGAGCGCATAGCCTTAAGGCTAAATTTTCTAAGTGTCACTTCTGGAGGAAGGAAGTACGATTCTTGGGGCACGTGGTTTCCAAAGAAGGGATAGGTGTGGATCCCGCGAAGGTAGTGGCCATCCAAGATTGGAAGGTCCCTAAAAATGCTACCGAAGTGAGAAGTTTCTTGGGGTTGGCTGGCTACAATAGGAAGTTTATCAAAGACTTCGCAAAGATATCAGCTCCATTGACACGCCTGACGAAGAAGAACCTAGTTTTCACATTGGACGTAGATTGTGATGATGCGTTCCAACGTTTGAAGAGAGCTTTGATTTCAGCCCCAGTCTTAGTATTGCCAGATGGGAGTAAGTCGTTTACTGTTTATACTGACGCTTGTGGGATAGGACTAGGCGCAGTCTTAATACAAGAGGGTAGGGTAATAGCCTATGGTGGAAGGCAGTTGAGAGCGCATGAGAAGAATTACCCTACACATGACCTAGAGTTAGCCGCTATTGTTTTCGCGCTTAAGTCTTGGCGTCATTATCTTCTTGGCGAGAAATTCGAATTATTCACTGACCACAAATCTTTAAAATACTTATTCTCTCAGAAGGACTTGAACGTAAGGCAGCAAAGGTGGATGGAGTTCTTGGCGTCCTTCGACTTTGAGATAGCATATACCCCTGGCAAGGGTAACGTGGTGGCCGATGCCTTAAGTAGAAAAAGATTATCCTTAAGTCCTTTGTTTGTTGAGCGGCGAAGTTTAGAGTTCATCTCTATGTTTGATTTTAGACCTTCAGTTGACTTTATACCCGGTTTGCTAGCATCCTTGGAGGTCATACCTACGCCTTTGGGACGGATTGGCGAGGCACAGCGAGACGACCCGCAGTTGGTTGAGTTAGTAGAAAAGCTCAAAGGAGGGGAGTCATCAAGCCATCTCCGTAGGTATACCCTAGATGATAAGGGTTGGTTACGTAGGGACGGTAGACTATGTGTACCAAAAGACGATGACCTAAGGAAGACTATTCTTGACGAAGCACATCGTTCGAATATGACCATTCATCTCGGCGGGGACAAGATGTACAAAGACATGAAGAGAGTTTACTTTTGGGCCGGCATGAAGAAAGATGTGGTCAAGTATGTCGCTAGGTGCTTGGTGTGCCAACAAGTAAAAGGGGAGCAAAAGAAACCCAGTGGGTTGCTTCACCCATTAGAGGTTCCACTATGGAAGTGGGAAAGTGTCTCGATGGATTTTGTGGATGGATTGCCAAGATCAAGGAAGGGTAATACAGGGATTTGGGTTATAGTAGATAGACTTACTAAGAGCGCCCATTTCATTCCCGTGAAGAGTAAGAGGACTGCTCCATGGTTATCTTCTGTATACGTCCGAGAGATAGTTCGTTTGCACGGTGTTCCTTCTAGCATAGTGAGCGACCGCGATCCTATTTTCACTAGCGAATTTTAGAGAAGCTTGCAAGAAGCGGTAGGGACTCAGTTATGTTTGAGCACCGCATATCATCCTCAGACGGACGGCCAGACCGAGAGGGTGAATCGTATTCTAGAGGACCTATTAAGGCTATGCATCCTAGACTTTGGGGGTACGTGGGAAGAGCATCTTTCATTAGTGGAGTTCGCATGTAACAACAGCTTTCAGTCCAGCATTGGCATGGAACCTTTCGAAGCTCTTTATGGACGACCTTGTCGTTCACCTACATGTTGGTGGGAATCTACGGATAAGATCCTACTTGGGCCCGATATGATTAGAGAGACTTCGGAGAAGATCGACTTGATTCAGAGGAGGATGACAGCAGCGCAAGATAGGCAGAAATCTTATACAGATAAGAGGAGGACAGATCTCGAGTTTGAAGTTGGGGACATGGTCTTTGTCAAAGTGTCTCCATTACGAAACGTTGTTCGCTTTAGGTCCGTTGGGAAATTAGCACCAAGGTTCGTAGGACCGTTTCCTATTAAGGAGAAGATTGGGCAGATGGCGTATAGAGTGGAATTGCCTGAGAGACTTAGTGGTGTACACGACGTATTCCATGTGTCACATTTGAGGAAGTGCTTGCACGAGACCGCGGAAGTGGTAGAGCCGAGCTTGCTTAGAGAGGTGGAGGTAGAGCGTGATGCGACGATTCGACGAGCTCCTACGCGCATTCTTGGGTCAGAGATCAAGAAGTTGAGGAATCGAGAGGTCAGACTAGTCAAAGAACAATGGGGAGATGACGAGAGCAACGCTACTTGGGAGACAGAAGAGAAGATGCGTTCACGATACCCTTTCCTTTTCTAGGGTATGTCTTTTAATTTCTCCTTTATCGCTTATCTTGTACTTAGCTTATCTTTAGAGTATCCTCTCGCTAGTATCTTTGACCTTTAGTTAGGATAATCCTATGGTTGAAACATGTGTTTGAGACATGTTATGTATGATGGATGCAAAGTGGATGCAAGTGTTTGCTAGTGGTTGCTCGTGGACGCATACACACACACTATTAGGCACTAGATCGGCTCAGTTACTTCATACTGCATATTGCATATAAATGGCTGTATTTAGTAAAATGGATGTATAATGGTTGTGCTATCATATGGATACCGCATTTTCGTGAATGGTTGGGCACACATGTAGAAATAATATGTAGCATTAGGGAATTTTTGCATACATAATGGACGCATGGCACTATCATGGTTTGCATTAAGGGGGTCAACTGAATCAGTGGACCGCCTGATTTTTGCATTAGATATGGACATATACACACACTGTGCATTTAAACATGAAAGCATTAGAAGTCTATAAGGACAATGGATGCCTGTGTTTGATGATTGAGTAGATGGACGATTGGATGTTAGGATATACATTCTTCTTAACTTGAAGATTTCGGGGACGAAATCCTTTAAGGAGGGGAGAATGTAACACCCCGTAATTCTGTTAATATTAATATTCATAAATTAAAGAATAACTCATCTCAGACGTGAGAATTGTGGGAAAAGGTTTGCGCCATTGTGTTCGTCTCGGAATTCTGGTTGAAATAGAGTCCGAGTTTGCGTGATTTGGACTTCGTATGAAGAAGTTATGGCCATCGGAAGTTTCTGAAAATTTAAAACAGCTAGCAGGAAATTTAAAATTCAAAATTCGAAGTCAGACAGGCTAGGCGGGGAATTTCCCTCCCAGCACCCCAGGTCGACTGGGGAGTCGACTGGGCAATCGACACCCCAGGGGGAGTCGACTGGGCAGTCGACACCCCAGGGACCAGGTCGACTTCGCAGTCGACCTGGGTGTCGACTTGGTCTGGCGGCTAGGGTTTCTAGCTGACCTGTTTTTAATGGGCTAATGACCCATTAGGGTTTCTGACCTAATCTGGTTGGCTGGGATTAGTGCTGAGTTGATCTGATGGTCTAAAATAAACCCTAACTCTATAAATACCTAGGTAGTCTCTCACCCTAATTCATAAGAAAAATAGAATAGTTACCGTCATACCGTCGCCATGGAAATCAATGGAGCCGCCGCCAACTAAGAAGGAAGAAAAGCTAATTCAATTCTAATTCTCTCAACCCTAAAGCAAAGCAAAACTCTCTCTTTTCTCTTCTAAATTGTGAGTATGATAATCTTAACAAGATTATTATCATTTTAATTAGGTTAAGTCATGAATGGATTATGAGTAGATGATGTGAATTGTCATGTATGTTGTTGTAAACCTTATGCTATCATGTATGTTATAAATTCTATGCTATGTGGTGACGATATCTTATATGCTGTAAATCATGCTATGTTGATGTTATGTATGTTGAGAAATTATGACAAATCATACATGCTTTTAAGTCACGATGTTATTGCCTATGCTAGTTAGTTCATATTAATTAAATCGTCATGTTTGGGCTATGTTGATCTATATGACAAGTTACATATGCAAGTTAGATTGATTAGAAAAGTTATGAACATATGCCATGACATCTATTATGACATCTAGAATTATGCTATGACATATGTGATATCCTATGCTAGTTCACACCATCAGTATGTTGCCTAAAAACCCCACATGCAAGTTTATGTATAGATTTGGGCTATGATCATATCATGTAAATTGTGACATTTAACAAGTTGACACCTTTTGATCCTTAACATGGGTAGTTTATGCAAGTTTCACCCCTATTATGATTAGAATTATTTTAATTGTCTATATTTTATGATAATTTATCTTTGTGCTATGCGTTAGACTATTCAAGTCTAGCCTATATTATGCGTTGAATAAGCGAACGTATAAACGTGGGGTAGGGGTAATATTAAGGATTTAATAATAAGATGTTGGGGTGCAATTGATACGATTTTGCATACCATGAGTGGATGACTATAATTGAGTCAATTATGGACATCAATAAAAGTGGACTTAATTAATAATTTGGATAGGGAATTATTAAAACTGGGGTAAAAGATTACAAATGTTAATCAATGCTTAGGACACGAGGTTGGACTCGTTTGTGACGTAAACCTGCCCGGACCCGCCCGGCAAATCCAGTGGTCACAAATGTCAGCCCAATGTGAGAGGTCCTAGGCCTAAACTAAAGCATAACAGTTGTAAAGACACGAGGTTAGACTCTTTTATGGTGTAAGACTGCCCGGACCCGCCCGGCAAATCCAGCTGCCATAAATGCCAGTCTAATGTGAGAGGTCTTTATGAGGTTATGGCCTGAATGAATTAAGAAATACTTAACCAGATAAACATGTAAAGTGGGACATGGGGGTTAAGTAGGTGCCTTGGGTGGCATGAGGAATCTAGTGGGTGCCCTTAGTGGCATGAGGAATCTAGTGGGTGCCCTTAGTGGCATGAGAAATACGATTAGTAAGACTTAACCAAACACACATGTAAATGAACATGACTAACAGGGTTAAGTGGGATATACTATTGTTGACAAGCTTAGGTGGGTAGCTTGTGGGGGCCCATTTCAACCAGTAACCCAAACGTATCTTTGTGGGCTCGACCCAAGTCGAGGACGGGACACGCATACTGGGTTGGACTGTAAGAGGCCAAAACGGGGAGCGGTGGCAACGCAAGTCCAACGGGTTTCATATGCGTGTGTGGACTCGGACTGGTCGGTAAGACGTTGTTGCATCGTGTAGGTATAAGCCGTGCATTCTCAAGTTGTATCGGGTTGCCACTTTAGGGGAGTGATACACCCCACTGTGGGGCCAGCACGGATATCTACGAGTAGGGAGCCGATCGAAAGTGGGTAGTGGGGTACACCTAGTGGAGATAGGGGCAGACGGCACCTACGTAGTCAGCTAAGGGTACGTAAGGCTATTTATATGTTTCTGTGTGAAGCAAGTGGGATCAACCTTTAGGGTGACTGGTGCGGTGCAGTGTAGTAATGTGCGGTGCATTGTAGTAATTATTCGTTGGTAATTAGGTGTGCCTTTACCGTTATCTTTAACGTTATCTTAAACGCTATCTTTATCTTCCTAATAGTTCATAGACATTTACTTGTCCTCCAGCTTATGCCTTAGTCTAGTTATTTTGATAATAGTATTGTTAGAATTATCATACTCGCCAGACTTTATGTCTGACCCCCTCTATTTCTATCCTTTTTCCCCTCCAGGTCCTCAGGTTGGACCCAGCTCTAGTGGAGTTTGATTGGATTGCTTCATCTCTCTTGGAAAGCTTGGACCGTTGAAGTAAAGTCCAGCTTGTTATCTTTTAATGGCTATTTATGTAATGGGATTATGTATTTTGTTTTATGAAGATGGATATTGTACTTGGTTATGATCTATGGTTTTATGATGTAACAAACATGTTTAATTTCCGCTGCAATAAAATGAAATTTTAGATTTCCAAGTACTACTTATTATCTGTCTTGTTGTAATTTTTCTGTTCTATATTCACTTATAACCTCCATGGAAGTTAATGCATTCCCCTTGTGAGTGACATTAATGGACGTGGGGTGTTACAAAAACGATTCCAACTTTTATTTCAATTTTAAATCCAAATTGAATATTCTATCTATTATCATATTAAAATAATATTATTTCCAAAATATTTATTTTGGAATTAGCTCTTTAAAACATGCATTATAAAATGTATAAAATAAATCGATAAACACGTTCGGGTTAAAATGGTGTTGCTATTTAAAACAGATTAAATCGCTCAATCCATTATCTTATTCATTTATATTTTATACTGGGCCAGCCCTCCCACATTAAGCCTACGACTTGTGGATGCTTGATATGTCGGTTGATTCCGGGCAGACTTATCCCACAAGTTGGGCTTAACCTCGTGTCATGGCCCAATTCGTATTTGCACACTTGGACCTCTCACATTAGGCCCAACATTTGTGGCTGCTGGATACGCCGGGTGGTTCCGGGCAGACTTCCACCACAAATGTGACCTAACCTCATGTCCAAGTACAATTATAATTTTATAATTATAATTAACTTTTCTAAAACGTACACTTTGAAAATATCCTTTCCATTAAAGAATCTTAATTTTAAATATTCTTTAATTCTAAAATGTCGTGGTTCCAAATATCTTCACTTACCTTTCAAATCTTTATAAATATTTGAACTTTCCATATTGTTATAACAATTAATAATAATCTTCCCAAAATGTCTTATTTTGAAATCAAATCTATTTATTGCCACATAATGACAAAAAAATGTAATCTTTCCAAAACGTTCAAATTTCGAAATCAAACTTTCTTATCTTAAAATGTGGACAGTAAATATATAATCTTTTTAATTGAATCTCCTTGATTATAACTTTTAAACAATAAAGATATAATCTTTTTAAATCAACGCCAATTAATTCTATTAATTGAGTATAAATTAAAATATTCATTAATTCAAAATTGATAACAATAATATTAATCTTTTCAAGATGTTCAGTTTTAAAACAAATCTTCTTAATTTAACATGTTGAAAATTAAAAGCGGTATCTTTTAATTCTAATCTTTTATTGTAACTTTTTACTAATAAAAAAAATGTTATCTTTCCAATTCACTCTTTTTATTGTAACTTTGACAATACATACCTTCCCATTTGAAAACATGGAAACCATCCTTTGGTTCTTTTAATTGAATATTGGATTATAATATTCTTTAACTCAAATTGGAATGAGACTCACACAATTTCCATGTAATTTAATTACATGGATTTCAAACATTGCACTTATTCCATAATAATGTCAATCATTCACATAACAGCCAAAGTGCAATTTACACTAAACATAAGGGTGGTGTGTAGTCAAATATCAACCCAAGACACGTGTGGGGTTTCAGCCAACACATAATTTTGTGCACTTGGGCGAGGTGTAAAATAATCGTCCCAATCAACAAGTCAGGTAACTTGTCAACGGCAGTGTAACATCATTTTAAATTATCATAAATAATAAATCATTAGTTTAACCTGTTGAATATTTTCAATTTCAAACATAACATGACATGACATCCAAATCCACAATTCGTTCAACAAACAATTACTTCCATCACCAATAATTTATTTACATTTAATTATAAAAATAAATAACTATTCGAAAATTGAGTGAGCAAAAGAGTTCTCAACTTTGCCGGCTTTAAATGACGGTTCGGGCCCAATTTTGGCCCAAGATCGAACATGCTCCAAATTGGGCGTAGTTAGTGTCGTTGTGAAGCTCTCGACTCGCTGATCGCAACAAATCCTGTTTCGCGCGATTTCGAGTTCGTATCACAAAGTTATGAATTTTCGAAGTTTGTAATAATTAAATATTCTAAATTTTTGCAAACATGTATGCAACTATTCTGAACGAATATTTGCATACATGTATGCAAATATTCGTTCAGAATAGTTGCACACATGTATGCAACTATTCAAAATATTTGCATACATGTATGCAACTATTTTGAACGAATATTTGCATACATGTATGCAAATATTCTGAATTTTTGCATACATGTATGCAACTATTCTGAAAGAATATTTGCATACATGTATGCAAATATTCTAAATTATTGCATACATGTATGCAAATAAAGTTGAACTAACGTTGATGAATTGTTGCATAAATATATGCAATTTTTCGAAATAGAAAAATAGGGACCTAATTTACAATAAGTTTATGACTGGACCTGAGCCTAATTAAGTTTCAAAATAGGGGCCTTAGCCTAATTTCCACTAATTTAAATTATGAAAATTACCCAAATTTTCAACTTGCTCAGAATTGGACAAAATTACTGCTCGCTCAAAGCTCTTGACATAACGATCTCAACGGATTCAGTTTCATGCAATTTCGATAACGTGACAAAAAGTTATGCACTTGCGAAGTTAACAAATCGATTTAAATAACATTTAAATTTGTAAAAATTACCCAAAATTTCAACATCCTCCAAATTGGACAAATTTTGTGTCCACGCGAAGCTCTTGTCGCCACGATCGCATCAGACCTGAAATCGTCAAATTTCGATCTCGTATGTAAAAGATATTGCATTACGAACATTGAATATAAAATTAAATAAATGTTACGCGTTTAAGCCCTTAACCTTTTTTTTTTCAAAAAGCGCCCTGAACTTAAAATGCTCACCACGGCCAAACCGTAAGTCGGAATTGCACGAAACCAACGCCATTCTCTCCGGTTTCTCCCCTCCTTCCAAGCCCGGTGGTCCCCCCTCCAGTTCGCCACGTGGGGCCCACGATCTGCAGTTGAACGGAAAAGTGCAGTTTCCGTTCATCTCAGTGTTGCGGCCGCCTCGGTACTCCAAATGCCACCAATTTTTGTCATTAGCTAGATCTCGACCTCCCGAACAACTTCTGTTTGGGTCACTTCGCCTGAAAATGCACGGATCGACGGGAAATTGCTCATCTTTGCGACTGCCCTGTTTTCAGCACCCCTCCAGTAAAATTAACATTCCGGCCAACTCCGGCCACCTGAGACCATGCCACCACTGCTAAAAGAACCGTATTCCCCTCTACCACTGCCTGAAGTCGCTCGACCTATATCTCTTCGTGGGGCCCGCAGCGAACAAATAACCGAAATCAGCTTTCTGTCTTTCAAGCTAGATTACGGCGAATCCATGCGACGATAGGTATTAAATTTTTCGTGGTAGATAGAGGAAAAGAATATGAACAACACCCAGAAAGGGTTTGGTCTGATTTTGTTCTGATTGAGAGATATAAATTATTTTGTTTTCAGGGGCTAATTTGCAAAATAAATTTTAGAGGAGAGAGCCGCCATGGAATAAAGGAAGAAGAAGGTGGCTATGTTTTGTCTTAGGGTTCAGCTAATGACAGCAGTTATGATATTTCATATGGGTTAATAATTAAATTAGGCCCACTACCCTTATTTTAACCTCTTATGTATTTTATCTTCTTCAAATTTTGTCTGTTTTCTTAGTTTAAAAATCCGTGTTAACACCTGCGAATTCCTTTTTTTATGAAAATTGAAACATAATTATTTCTTGACATTACGAATCCATAGAAACTGGTTTCGATGAATTCCGAGTCCGTTTGAATAAAAAGCGAATTTTTAAAGTTTGAAAATTGACTGTTTTTCACTGTAAAATTTATTACGACCACATACTAGCTTCAAAAATTATGAAATTTGGAATCTAACAATAATTTAATATTCCGAATCCTTAGAAAGTGGTTTCGTCGAATTCGGAGGTCGTTTGCAAAATTCCCATTTTTAAGGCGTATATATTTAATATTAAAAATACAAATAAATATGAATAATTTCCGAAACTCGAAATATATAAGTGTTTATACTTTTTCAATGCAGAAACATCATTTTAAACTCAATGGAAGTGGTTTCGAGTCCCAATTCATTCCTATGTAAAAAGTAGCGTTTTGGGTCCTATATATTATATATATATATTCCATAGCGTTTTTTTTTTTGAGATTTTGAATTGGACATAACTTTTGATTCCCGCTACGAAATTTCAACTTTTTGGATTCGTTGGAAAGATATTTTTAAATAGATTCTAATATTTTTGGTTTCGCTAAAATCTGATTTATTTTGCATCCTGTACAGTCAGTCAAAGTTAAAATTCAAATTTTAAAACTACCGCGCTATTTCTAACTCCTTCTATAATTTAAATAAAATTTATTCGTTTTAACTTCGATTAAAATAATTTTATAGTCGTTATTATATAAAATAAATTATTTCAAATATCAGAAACCCATTAAAAAAATTAAAATAAAATTTTTAAATTCGGCCCAAAATTCCGGGTCGTTACAATCTCCCCCACTTAAAATCTTTTCGTCCTCGAAAAGGAACGAAGCTAAAAGTCGTTTAATTCACCAATTCAACTTTCAATTCTAATCGATTTCCAATTCAGTTCAATATTAAATTTGATTTAACTAAATTTATCATTCTATTATATAGTGGTTAACTTAATTATCATTCCAATGTTTTATTAGTTAAACTAATAATCAAACATCACAACCAGCAATCAATTAGGTGATTAACTTTTCAAACATATGTAATTTTTATATATAATCAAAAATCATGTTTTTACTGCAAATCACAACAATAGACCCTATCTAGTTTTGGTTCTCACATTAGTCAATGGAAATATATAGATATACCACTTTCGAAACCCGAACATAAAATCTAATGATGATGCATCAATCATCAGAATTATCCCCAGGCGACTAGAGTGTGATTCTATATCTACCCAATATATTAAAACTTCGAATATCCGTTAATTACTCGTATATTCGAAATCTTTATATACTCGATTTCCAAATTAAAATATAATAATATACTCAAATACGCATATTAAGATAAAATTTTCTAAACTAAATTTCTTTTCATTTTTATTTTAAAGAAAATAATATTCTTCACACTCGTTCAATGATGCTACTGATCCCATCTCTAACGAGTCATTTTTATTGGATATTACTAATCCAGTCTCTGATGAATTCTTTCGTTTGGTTCTAATGTGCCCTATTCTTGAGCTCTGTAAACCAAAACTCTGATACCAAATGTGACGACCCAAACTTCCCAGTAAAGGAAAGCCTGTATTGCCTTGAGAACAACACACATCAGAATACAAACTGAAGAACATTTTTATTGCTGATTACAACAATTACATCAGAGTACAAGAATATAACAGAGTATGAATACTTATTACATAACAGAAATACAATAATATCAGAGATTAAATTACATTAAAATAGCAGCGAAAAAATAATACAAATATACAATTGAAAGGAATACACGGATACAGAGCTTTCCGAATACCGCTTCAGCTGTAAATCAGGATCCTGTAAATATATCTGCAAAAAAGCTACTCGACCGCCCGTGTGGAAAATATAGGCACCCGAGTATGCCAGTGAAATAAACTACAGGTCAGTCATGGGACTGGTATTAGAAATCTTAACTTAACTTAACTTATCTAATAATAAGGCTAATCACAGGGCCACGCCGCTAACGCGGAACGTGTTTACTCCATTGGATTGCCAGTGCATAAAATAAGGTAAATCGTTAAAAATGCAATGCTTTTTAGAAAAATGAAACCATTATAAGACCCAAGTCCCATCACACAATGCAACGCAAACCGGAGGAAAGAGTTTTACCTTATAATAGTCAAAAGATTCTTGATACGATAAAAACAGATTTAATATTAGTGTTTATATATATGGGTATATATATTTCAAAAACATTTCAATCATAATGTATCAATCATAGACGGCATAGTACCCCATCCTACTATGTCGCCATACTAGTTCTACAATCAAAACCGCAAGGTCGTATTGGAAATTGGATTTCCATAATGAATCGAGGCTAGGGATCGTCCACTCCGATTAGAGACACTCTAGCAAATGCCTCAGGATCACACCTATGGGTAACCCTTGGATCTTCAGGGCCGGCCCCCGCCTATCGGCAGTGGATTGGTTATGCCTGAACACACGCTTCCCGGTCCCTTTGGACCTATAGTATGACCACTAACGGCCTATAAAAATCCGAGGTGCCTCAAAATCCATCATCCACATAAGTAAAATGTCAGCCAGTTTAATCACTGACACTACTCCTAGCTAGAAAGAAACGTGTGCACTCCCTGCAGTCCTAATCCCCTTTTTGATTCATACCGGGGTGTGAGGCTCGCGAAGTCACGATATACACAAAGTTATGCCGTAATAGGCTATACTTTGATCATCCCACAAGGCCCTGCTTTTCAATAAAAACTTTGATCATATGCATCTTAGCATGCCACATTATCAGACCATACCATATCATTGATTCATCTATCGATATATAACAAGGTGTTAAGCAAGAGAATAAATTCTCCGCCGCTAAATAACTATATATTAAATAGAGATAAAGGAATACAATATAAAGGAATACAATGTCAGACACACAATCCATTTAATAGTCCGTTCTGGGTCCGAACGAAACCATATCCGGTAGATCTCCAAATACGTCTGAATGATCACCAATTTTTCCCTCATTTTGGGTGTACGGTCCAATCAAGATATCAATAATCATCCATTCGATATGGAAATTACCCGGTCTTCAATAACCGTCTTCATCATCGATCCTCAATCATTGTATCAATTATTCAGAATGGGTTAAACCGGTCTTTCTGAATAATTTGCGTAATTTAAAATCATGTGCTTTAAAACACAACCAATGCCTAATTCCAATCAAGAGTATTCTTTGATTTTAATTTAACCCAAATTAAGGTTTATTCAACTAGTCGAGATTAACGCCTTATCGAAGTAATCATTAATTAATATCCTATTCCCAGCCTACACAACCCATGGAGTAAACTGGTGGTACTCCATATCTGATACCCAATGTGTTACGGTAAACATAATTACCGTTTTATCGATCAAATATAATTGAAGATTTAACTACCGCTTGGAGTAAAACTAGTGGTACTCCATTATCGTTCATTTCTTGAATTAAGTAAATTTAGTTACTTTTATCCTCATTCAATCCAATTAAAGATTCATTAAAACTGTATTTAGCTTTAATCTTCAAGAATCATTATTTAATGATTATTTGACTTTCAAGAAATAATCTTTCCCTTAATTGGGTTAAAGAACAAATGTTGCTTAAAAACATCGTTCACAATAAACCCAAAATCGTATTTCAATTTAATATGTTAAATTGAAACTTCTCTTTAGAATATTTCACTAAATCTTAGTTAAAAGATTTACGAATTACCAATCTAAATTTCACTGTCAATCGGGTTTAAAGAACTAATGTCATTTAAAAACATTGTTCGCGATCAACCCAAAAGTCAGTTTCACTTAATTTCAATTATGTTTAATAATTGGAAATCTTATTTAAATCTTAATTAAAAGATTTATTCTTTCCCAAATGGGTTTAAGAACAGTGTTATTTAAGACACTATTCACGACAAACCCAAATTTTAACCTGACATTAAATATCATGCTTTGAATAGAAATTATATCGATTTATGTTCAATATCAAATTCTGAAAATTAGCGTATATCAAATTGGGAATAACGATATTAATATCTTCCAAATTCCCATAATAATATCCGTATAATCACAAAATCCAATACTGAAATAATCCGAAGATTATTTTCATTTAAATCCATTCCAATGTATGTACTGGAAAATCTTGGTTTTATTAAAACCACTTTAATCCTTTTATTTATTTTAATTAATTTATTAAAATAAATTAATAAATCACTCATTCTTTTACATTGAAATGTATATCTACATTAAAATGAATCTTTTTCATTCTTTTGAAACAGATTAACTAAAAAAAGTATTCTTTCTAATGTAATCAATCTTAAATAAAAATGAAATCTTTTTAATGTAATCTTCTTAGTTCAACCTTTATTACATTGAAAAATGTAATATTTTCATTTCAATCTTTATTACATTGGAAAATGTAATGTTTTCATTTCAAACTTTATTTTCAATTCAGTCTTTATTACATTGAAAAATATAATATTTTCATTTCAACTTTATTTTCAATTCAGTCTTTATTACATTGAAAAATATAATATTTTCATTTCAACATTATTTTTAATTCAGTCTTTATTACATTGAAAAATGTAATATTTTCATTTCAACTTTATTACATTGCAAAATGTAATATTTTCCTTTCAAACTTTATTCTAAAATGTTTATAAATTCGTTTATAAAATGATTCCAACTTTTATTTCAATTTTAAATCCAAATTGAATATTTTATCTATTATCATATTAAAATAATATTATTTCCAAAATATTTATTTTGGAATTAGCTCTTTAAAACATGCATTATAAAATGTATAAAATAAATCGATAAACACGTTCGGGTTAAAATGGTGTTGCTATTTAAAACAGATTAAATCGCTCAATCCATTATCTTATTCATTTATATTTTACACTGGTCCAGACCTCCCACATTAAGCCTACGACTTGTGGATGCTGAATATGCCGGTTGGTTCCGAGCAGACTTATCCCACAAGTTGGGCTTAACCTCGTGTCATGGCCCAATTCGTAGTTGCGCACTTGGACCTCTCACATTAGGCCCAACATTTGTGGCTGCTCGATAAGCCGGGCGGTTCCGGGCATACTTCCACCACAAATGTGACCTAACCTCGTGTCCAAGTACAATTATAATTTTATAATTATAATTAACTTTACTAAAACGTACTCTTTGAAAATATCCTTTCCATTAAAGAATCTTAATTTTAAATATTCTTTAATTCTAAAATGTCGTGATTCCAAATATCTTCACTTACCTTTCAAATCTTTATAAATATTTGAAATTTCCATATTGTTATAACAATTAATAATAATCTTCCCAAAATGTCTTATTTTGAAATCAAATCTATTTATTGCCACATAAAGACAAAAAATGTAATCTTTCCAAAACGTTCAAATTTCGAAATCAAACTTTCTTATCTTAAAATGTGTACTGTAAATATATAATCTTTTTAATTGAATCTCCTTTATTATAACTTTTAAACAATAAAGATATAATCTTTTTAAATCAACGCCAATTAATTCTATTAATTGAGTATAAATTAAAATATTCATTAATTCAAAATTGATAACAATAATATTAATCTTTTCAAGATGTTCAGTTTTGAAACAAATCTTCTTAATTTAACATGTTGACAATTAAAAAGGGTATCTTTTAATTCTAATCTTTTATTGTAACTTTTTACAAATAAAAAAATGTTAACTTTCCAATTCACTCTTTTTATTGTAACTTTGACAATACATACCTTCCCATTTGAAAACATGGAAACCATCCTTTGGTTCTTTTAATTGAATATTGGATTATAATATTCTTTAACTCAAAATTGGAATGAGACTCACACAATTTCCATGTAATTTAATTACACGGATTTCAAACATTGCACTTATTCCATAATAATGTCAACCATTCACATAACAACCAAAGTGCAATTTACACTAAACACAAGGGTGATGTGTAGTCAAATATCAACCCAAGACCCGTGTGGTGTTTCAGCCAACACATAATTTTGTGCACTTGGGCGAGGTGTAAAATAATCGTCCCAATCAACATCAACAAGTCAGGTAACTTGTCAATGGCAGTGTAACATCATTTTAAATTATCATAAATAATAAATCATTAGTTTAACTTGTTGAATATTTTCAATTTCAAACATAACATGACATCCAAATCCACAATCCGTTCAACAAACAATTACTTCCATCACTAATAATTTATATACATTTAATTATAAAAATAAATAACTATTCGAAAATTGAGTGAGCAAAAGAGTTCTCACCTTTGCCGGCTTTAAATGACGGTTCGGGCCCAATTTTGGCCCAAGATCCAACATGCTCCAAATAGGGCGTAGTTAGTGTCGTTGCGAAGCTCTCGACTCGTTGATCGCAGTAACTCCTGTTTCGCGCGATTTCGTATCACAAAGTTATGAATTTTCAAAGTTTGTAATAATTAAATAATTAATTTAAAATATGAAAATTACCCAAATTTTCAATTTGCTCAGAATTGGACAAAATTACTGCTCGCTCGAAGCTCTTGACATAGTGATCTCAACGGATTCAGCTTCATACAATTTCGATAACATGACAAAAAGTTATGCACTTGCGAAGTTAACAAAAAGTTATGTCCACGCGAAGCTCTCATCGCCACGATCGCAGCAGACCTGAAATCGTCAAATTTCGATCTCGTATGTAAAAGATATTGCATTACGAACATTGAATATAAAATTTAATAAATGTTTCGCGTTTAAGCCCTTAACCTTTTTTTTCAAACAGCACCCTGAACTTAAAATGCTCGCCATGGCCAAACCGTAAGTCCGAATTGCACGAAACCAGCGCCATTCTCTCCGGCTTCTCCCCCTCTTTCCAAGCCTGGTGGTCCCCCCCTCCAGTTCGCCATGTGGGGCCCACGATCTGCAGTTGAACGAAAAAGTGCAGTTTCCGTTCATCTCAGTGTTGCAGCCGCCTTGGTACTCCAAATGCCACCAATTTTTGTTAGTAGCTAGATCTCGACCTCCAGAACAACTTCTGTTTGGGTCACTTTGCCTGAAAATGCACGAATCGACGGGAAATTGCTCATTTTTGCGACTGTCCTGTTTTCAGCACCCCTCCAGTAAAATTAACATTCCGGCCAACTCCGGCCACCTGAGACCATGCCACCACCGCCAAAAGAACCGTATTCCCCTCTACCACTGCCTGAATTCGCACGACCTATATCTCTTCGTGGGGCCCGCAGCGAACAAATAACTGAAATCAGCTTTTTGTCTTTTAAGCTAGATTACGGCGAATCCGTGCGACGATAGGTATTAAATTTTTCGTGGTAGATAGAGGAAAAGAATACGAACAACAACCAGAAAGGGTTTGGTCTAATTTTGTTCTGATTGAGAGATATAAATTATTTTGTTTTCAGGGGCTAATTTGCAAAATAAATTTTAGAGGAGAGAGCCGCCATGGAATAAAGGAAGAAGAAGGTGGTTATGTTTTGTCTTAGGGTTCAGCTAATGACAGCAGTTATGATATTTTATATGGGTTAATAATTAAATTAGGCCCACTAACCTTATTTTAACCTCTTATGTATTTTATCTTCTTCAAATTTTGTCTATTTTCTTATTTTAAAAATCCGTGTTAACACCTGCGAATTCCATTTTTTATGAAAATTGAAACATAATTATTTCTTGACATTATGGATCCATAAAAACTGGTTTCGATGAATTCCGAGTCTGTTTGAATAAAAAGCGAATTTTTAAAGTTTGAAAATTGACTGTTTTTCACTGTAAAATTTATTACGACCACATACTAGCTTCAAAAATTATGAAATTTGGAATCTAACAATAATTTAATATTCCGAATCCATAGAAAGTGGTTTCGTCGAATTCGGAGGTCGTTTGCAAAATTCCCATTTTTAAGGCGTATATATTTAATATTAAAAATACAAATAAATATGAATAATTTCCGAAACTCGAAATATATAAGTGTTTATACTTTTTCAATGCAGAAACATCATTTTAAACTCAATGGAAGTGGTTTCGAGTCCCAATTCATTCGTATGTAAAAAGTAGCGTTTTGAGTCCTATATATTATATACATAAATTCCATAGCGTTTTTTTGAGATTTTGAATTGGATATAACTTTTGATTTCCGCTATGAAATTTCAATTTTTCGGATTCGTTGGAAAGATATTTTTAAATAGATTCTAATATTTTTGGTTTCGCTAAAATCCGATTTATTTTGCACCCTGTACAGTCAGTCAAAGTTAAAATTCAAATTTTAAAACTACCGCGCTATTTCTAACTCCTTCTATAATTTAAATAAAATTTATTCATTTTAACTTCGATTAAAATAAATTTATAGTCGTTATTATATAAAATAAATTATTTCAAATATTAAAAACCCATTTAAATAATTAAAATAAAATTTTTAAATTCGACCCAAAATTCCGGGTCGTTACACTGATCTTCTCCAAAAGCAAAGAAGAACATGCCCAACACTTAGAGGAGGTCCTAAGTACAATTAAATCACATCAACTTAAAGAAAATTTTTCTAAGTGTCATTTCTGGAGGAAAGATGTAAGGTTCCTAGGGCATGTGGTCGCCAAGGATGGGATAGCGATAGACCCCACTAAAGTAGTCGTAGTCGGAGGTAAGATGTTTCCTTGGATTAGCAGGTTATTGTAGGAAGTTTGTTAAAGGCTTTTGCTTGGAGCATGGATGCTTAAGATGCTTTTCAGAGGCTAAAAGGGACTCTGACAACAACCCCTGTCCTAACACTTCCTGATGGAAGCAAAGATGCTTGTGGCATAGGGTTTGTAACACCCCGCATTTAATGGCAATTAAATATTTAATGGTGCATGTATGTATATATATATGCGTGGACATTAATAAATAAAACATATAATAAAAACAATTGTAGTATTGCATGTAATAAATGCATGCACTGAAAAAAAGAATATAATTAAAGTAATTAATACAATGCAATTAAATTGCATATATGCATTAATAAGGAAAATTAATGCAATAATTTAAAAGACAATGCATGCGGTAGAGGAATCAATTAATATGTGAATACGTGCAATGATGTTTAATAAGAGAAATAAAAGAATATGTATATATTCATACATATATGGCATTAATTGCATGCAACAATAGAAAAAGTATACATTTAAAACATTGACAGTGGAATGATTGAATAAATTGCATTAAAGAAAAATAACGCATGCATGCATTTCATAAATAAAGGATATGTATGTATAACATTTGAAATTTGCATAAATTAATTGCGTGCAATGGATAATTGAAGGCAAAAGTAGACATACGCATTAACACATGCAAGTAATTGAAGAAGGAAAAGAGGCGTACATTCAATTTTAAAGGATCAAAACAAGAAAGCAATTAAATGTTTAAAATTAATAAACGCTAAGAAAAAGCAAAACAGGAAGCAACAGGAGAAAAGCACCACTGGACATGACAGGGTCAACCTAGGCTTGGATGGGTCGACCCATAAGGGGGGATTGACCCACGGGTCGACCCAAGGGGGGTCCAGCGAGCTATTGTGACGTGCTTTGGCTAACTTGTACGTTTCAAATTTTCATGACTTAAATCTGATGGTTCTAGTTCTCTTGACACCCCTATAAATATGTTAGTAAAGCCTAGTCTTGCTCTAAAAAATTCAGAAATAATTCCCAGGCTCTGCCATTATTCTTCCTCAAATATCTTCAGGAAATAGGGAAGTTAGTACTGGCAGTTCCAATTTAGAAACTGGAGGAGAAGAATGCATATCTACAAATAGGAGAACAAAATTCTATTCGAAGTAAGGAAAATTCTTGGATCTAGTCAGTTTATATTTCTTCTCTTTCTTCCCTTTTTCTTTTAGTTGAGAATTGTGGATCTATGGTTATTTAGGTTCTAAATTCAGTTAGGGAGCCATGGAATGCTAGGTTTGGACCAGATTCAGAGTTGGAAAGCAATTAGGTGAGCGGATTCAAGTTATGCCTTTTTGATAATGGTGTATTTATCATTTGGCATTCCCCGTTAATATGTATAAAACTATTGAAATATAAATTGTTGAGTTGCATAAACATGTTGAAATTTGAACTTACTGAAATATATAAATATGTTGAAATGTAAATTTGTTGAATTGTATAAACCTGTTAAAATATGTGGAAAGGACTACTGTTGTATACATACATGTTATAATAACATGATAATTGGATACTGTAAGTTAAGTTACAGTGAAATTGGGAATAATTGCAATGTTGTACAAGGCCTGTTTTCCATTAATCATTTGTTTGAGTTGGAATTTACTGTAAATGCTGTAATTATGGAATTTACAATGAACATGAATACTTATTAAGAATATTGTTATACCAAAAGGTTGTAAATAAGAATTACAGTGAAATTTGGAAGAACGAATATGCCAAAATTTGCAGTAAATAGAAAATTGTAACCGCACTTAGACACGAGGTTAAATTCAACTTGTGGTATAAGTCTGTCTAGAACCGCCCGACAAATCTAGCATCCACAAGTGGTTAATTTAATGTGAGAGATCTAGTGCATAAACATACATATAACAGTGCTAAGACACGAGGTTAAGTCCAACTTGTGGTAGAAGTCTACACGGAACCGCCCGACAAATCCAACATCCACAAGTGATCAGCTTAATGTGAGAGGTCTAGTGCATAAACATATATATATATATGTATGTATATAAAAAGATAGAAATAAATGGCATTGATTGTAATTAATGGAAATGAATGAAAGTAAAACAGTAAAAGAATTGGAATGAATGGGGAATGATAATAACCTACTATAAATAAACCTAAATGGGATAAGGAAAGATAATAGGTAGGCTTGTCCTAGGGACAAATGGAAATTATAACTTAGGTTATAATAAACGATAGAGGAAATGTGATAACTTAGTAATAAGATAAGTTGTACTTAATTATAAATTTAGCAATTTGTAAATCTAGAAACCTAAAACCTATTGTTTGTAATAAGTAGAGAAAATGGGGGGAACTTATGAAATGCAATAAGTTGTACTTGATTATACATTAAGTAATTTGTAAACTTTAGAATCTTAATCCTGCTGATAGGAAGAACTTGTTATCTATAACTTGAGAATCTGAAATCTACTGATAAGAACAACATGTCAAGGGCTTATTAATGAAATTAAATGGGTTAAGTTATATATCTAAAATTAATAAGCAAGAAGAACTTGGTAACTTGAATAAGAAGTCAATATGACCTGAAATAACCAAGTTAAATGGAAATCTTAAAAGGTAGAGCAAGCGCGTAATTAAATGCTTAGACATAGGGTATAATAACACATTAACCCGAGACGCTTGGACTAGTCCGTATATTTGAAGGTGAATAACCCAACGGGGTAGATCATCGTGGTGTCATGAGGCACGAGGGAAGCGCACGTCCATCTGATTATTCTGCATTTTCTGTTGATATTCTTCTGGCTCCGAAGGACTGGAAGGGGAAGCACGCGGGTTTCTGGGACGTGGAGGGTACTCCTGGTAGTCCTCTGTGCGGTCACAACATTTAGGCTTTGCTCGCAGAGGTTAGGTCTTACGTTACTACCCAGTGAGTACCTTGACTGCCACAATAGCGGGAATTCGGAAGGATGTAAGGTGGCACAGGTGATTCGACGATCCGGTTGCCTTGTGACTAGGCGGGTTGAGACCATTTTATCTGTTTGCCTTTGGTTGGTCTAACCATCTGTTTGATAGCAGTCGTCGGGTACCAATCACCGATGGTCAGCGTGATGCATGATGCATGATGCGGAAAGGCGGAGAGCTAAACCTACAGATCAATGACCTTTCGCTATCAAGGAATTGGTTGTGGGACATGCCAATTAGGATGTTGTTTGCTATTTTTTGGGCTACGTTACTAACTCTCAATTATGTTTGTCTTTCACTAGTTGATGGAAGGGTGGGTGGGAACATAGCAACTGAAAATGCAAACCATAGCATCTGTGTACACAGATATCTGAAAAGGCTCCTGATCGAGTTACGGGTATTTGATATACCCTTGTTACGGAACTCGGTGCATAGTAAATAATACATGTAGATACATGCTTACCATTTCTGGATGGTGTATCATCAAGCTCGAGGCATCAAGTACGATCAACGATAAGTACGCAAGAAAGTCTAGACACATGCATGTCTGCTTTGGGCGGTATATCGTAGACTCTACGGCATTACTCTGTGATGAAATCTGATTCGATCGAATGGTTCGAAGGTGGCAGTTCATATGCTTACATAGCATGGATATGGCGGTTCTATGCGGAACGTAGGGTTGTTATATAGAGATTCGTAGGTCGCTCCGGTGTAGGATGAGGGACTGCATATATTTCTGTGGCGTTACGATGGAGACCGTGCGAGTGGGGTACCATGGGTTGTTCCTTAATTTGGGGGTAGCTACATACATAATGTATTAGGTTAATCTACTAGGGAGTAGATGGGTACGACATGTGTGCAAGCCTTGAGTGTCATTAACCCATGTAACCTAATAAATAAGAAAATGTAAATGAACGGTATATGTAGGGTTATCCAAAATGTGTAGTTTAAATCCAGTCACCAGAATTTGTGTTCTGACCCCATCCTCGTAACATACTCGCAGGTTAGATTTGGGGCAAAGATATGATAGCTTTAGATACTGGTTAGCCAGTATTATTATCTGGGTATTGTTATATTTTTATTATATTATATTTTATTACATTCCGCTATGAGATGTTTTCTAAGCTCTGATATGTTTATTATCTATGTCTTTTATACAGGATACCAAACAAACAACCACGAGTTTCGATAGATTAGAGTTTTGAATAAAATTCGTTTTATCGAAATTTAAGTTGTTATATCTGGTATCAGAGCCTAGGTTTAGAATTCCTGTATAGATAGTAAGTGAACGTATTTGTATTTTTTTAAATGTAAATATATTATATATATACCTAGATCTATAGAGGAACCCACCGAATCGAAAGAGCACAATATGGTGAGAATTGGGATATCTTTTGTGCACTAAAGGAACGAATATGGAAATCTGAGACCCTTAGGTAATTTGGGTGGGAAGTGTACAATGTACTTTATATGGAAGAAAGGTGAATCCTATGTGTTAGTATTTCAAGTTAGCGGGTTTGGCAGTGAAACCTTGTATATTGGAAAAGGTTAGAAAAAAGAGAAAAATGGTTTAGGAATATATATAGTTGAGAGAATTGACTTTGTGGAAGTGTCTGGAAAGCCTAGGGAAATTCGAAACCCACTTTGAGTCTAACCCCATTTTTAACTTTTGATAACTTGAAATAGCAAAAAGTTTTTGGAAGGTGGTTTATTGTGTTTTCAAGTTTTGATCTTAAAAGTTACAGATTTAAAAATATGTAAAGAAGTACATATTGGGTTTGAAGTAAAATGGGGTATATTTTGGAAACAAAGATTTTTTGTGGAAATTTTGTCTAAAATAAATTCTCTCAGTAAAAGATGCATATTATAGAGCATATATAGCTCACTAGTTTTCAAGCTATATGGCATAAAAGGATTAAAAAGCAAAACATAAAAAAGTTTGCATTTTGATGTTGCATTTTTTTGAAAACTAGAATTTTTAGTAAAGAAGGTTTGGAAATCTCTATTCTTTTGACAATCATTTTTGACAAATTGTTTTAACAAGAAAATTTTGTTGGGTGGAAAAAATAAGTTGTAGAAATTAAGAATAGAGTAGATGTTTGCACCTTGTAGTAAGTAACCGAACCGACCTTATAGGCAAGAACAAGTTGTAAACCTGATAGAGATATAGTTATTCTTATCTTCTCTAGTTTTTGTAATTTGAAAAAAAAATATGATGATTTGCATTTTTTTAAATGACATGTTTTTACGGTTTGGCAAAAGCAAGTTTTGGTGAGGAAAATAAAGTTTTGATACTTTTAACTTTTGGAAGAAAAGTGAAATGAAAAGGCCAAACCGTGTTTTAAAAAGTATGGAGTAGGTAAGGATTAGTGCCTAAGGAAGACGGGAAAAGTTTTGAGGCTACGTAGTAGATAGCGAGAATTATCTTGGAATAATGGTAAGTTCCTATAGAATGCGCAAGCTTTGAAAATCCTAGGGTATTTCTTGAAAATGACTGTTGGTACATAGCTAGGACTAGTGGTGACTACTAGATAGTGAAGGACAAGTAAGTGTTTAGAACTTGTTGCTAATTTTTCCTGTTAGGGGTAAAACCCATTATTACATTTCTGTTGGGATCGTTCTGTTATTTTGTTCTTGTTGGGTAGTTAGGGTAACACCTAAACCTGTCATTAATCTCGTGGTTTGAACTTTTCTATCTGAGGAGGACATAGTCCTGAGATTCTTGGCCCTTAGTAGTAGCTCTATATAACGTCTGTTTTCCTGTTTTAGTTGAAGGACTAGAAGGCTTATTTGAAACTAAATTTAGATCAGAGTTAAATAACCTAAGAAAAGAGAAAGGAAACAACAAATTCAGAGAAGCAACAAACATGACAGTGAAAGAAAATTAGAATTTTTTTGAGAAAAGGTGAATAAGAATAAATTTTTCCAAGATAAGTTAAAAAAGAAAATCGGTAATAAAGAAAATTTTCTTATGTGGGTTGTTCTTGGATAGGAAAATAGGGAATCTTTATAAAATAGTTGTATAAAGTCCAAGTACGGATAGAAAAGGTGACTAAAAGAAAATTGGAAGATGTAAAGTTTTCTGTTTTCCACCTTTTTATAACATAAGAAATCAAATTTAGAAAATTAGATTTATCAAAATTCAAAAAATAAAGTTGCTTGGTAGGGTTTTGGATGCAAAAATTGGATGAACTACGCCCTTGCTCAGTAAGAGTATGGGAAAAATTGAATGAAAAAAAAAACATTTTGATTTTCAAATATTCAATACATATAGAGATTGTCAGTATATTTCGAATGTGTGCATCATGTTTTCAAAGAGATTTTCAAGAAAAATCTGCATTCATCGATTAGGTACCGCTTAGGCATACATATATTACTATGTTGTATTACACTTTGCACGAGTGCACAATGTTTGCAAAAATTGAATGCACACATTATGAAATGTATATTATGCGATGATACAATTGATTTTACCCTTATCAAATTTCAGGGATGAAATTTCCTAAGGGTGGGAGAATGTAACACCAAGCAGTTTATGATAATTAAATATTTAACGGTGCATTTATGTATATATATATATATATATATATATATATATATATATATGCGTGGACATTAGTAAATAAAAGATATAATAAAAAAAAGTTGTAATATTGCATGTAATAAATGCATGCATTGAAAAGAAGAATAGAATTAAAGTAATTAATGCAATGCAATTAAATTACATACAAGCATTAATAAGGAAAATTAATGCAATAATTTAAAAGACAATGCATGCGGTAGAGGAAGTAATTAATATGCGAATACATGCAGTGATGTTTATAAGAGAAATAAAAGAATATGTATATATTCATACATACATGGCATTAACTGCATGCAACAATAGAAAAAGTATACATTTAAACAATGACAGTGGAATGATTGAATAAATTGCATCAAAGAAAAAGATAAGACATGCATGCATTTCACAAATAAAGGAGATGTATGTGACACCCCACGTCTGTTAATGTCACTCTTTAACATAATGCATTAATTTCCGTGAAGCATTATAGGTAAACAGAAATAGTAACATCACAAAACAGGTAAAAATTAGCAGCGGAATTTAAAACTTTATTTTTCAAACAGAAAACACGTGGTCCGTAATCCAGCTAGAATATAAGTCTGAAATACAGAAAACCCAATACATCAAATTAAAATATATGCCTTTTACTAAAATCATCAGAGTACAGTAATATGAAATCATAGTCCCCAAAAATAGCCATAGCAAGATAGACAGGAAATCAAAGTGGTACATCTAAGCAGCTACAAGAAGAAACAGAAGGGATAATCCTAATCAAGCTCGAGTATTCCCACCCTGAGAACCTGGGGAGGGGGCGAGGGAAGGAGGAGAGAGAAAAAGGAAACAAAATGGGTCAAACATAAAGTCTAGCAAGTCCAGTTACTTTTAGCATATAAATAAGTAAAATCATCATGACAGGCATTTAAACTGGATAAAAGATAACAATGTCACATTAAAGGTAAAACAAACTGAATAGGACAAGAAGGATGAACATAACAGATTATACTTCTCAAGTACTTTTCTCTGCACCAACACCAGTATAACGAAATGATCCCAACAGAAACAGAATGGAAGACTTAGGTGTACTTCTAGTGACAGGTTTTACCCCCAATGATAATAACATGCAGCCCTACAGAAATAATGGGTGTTACTCCCAAACGATAATAACAGGCTCCTAAACAGGCATGACTAGATGTACCCTAATTACTACCCCAATCATCGGCTCCTTATCCTGTAGATGCCATGTGCTGGCCCCACAGTAGGATATATCACTTCCTAAAGTGACAACCCCTTTTTCTGATAGGCACAGTCATACCTACTAGTGCTATAGCGTCTTATTTCCCAAGTAAGCGGATTCATGCACGCACATGACTCCATTGGAATGCGCGATCATACATCACCACCCAGATGAACCTCTTATAATTAGCTCAGTAAGCGTGCCCTGACCCTACCTAGTTCGGGGTTCCCCTTTGGATACCAATATGGGTTACTGACTGATACGGGTCCCACACAACAGATGGTACAAGCCACCCCCTATGCTTGCATCCCCACTACTAGGATTTTGACAGGTTATGCCTAACATATTAACAAGCCCGCATAACCCCACCATATAAAACAGGTTAAGTTTGTCGAATTTGTATAACCCCTACAGATTTAACATATTTACTTAACCCCTCATCGATTCAAGCATGTTTACTTAACCCTTACACAATTTGACAGGTTCATATAAACCCCATAAATTTATATAGGTTATCATCATTCCCATTCATGTATGTTAATGCACCAGACTTCTCACATTAAGTCGACCACTTGTGGATGCTGGATATGTCGGGCGGTTCTGGGCAGACTTCTACCACAAACTGGATTTAACATCATGTCTTCGCACCGTTACATGCACATTTATGCACTAGACCCCGCACATTAAATTAACCACTTGTGGAGGCTGGATTTGCCGGGTGGTTCCGAGCAGACTTTCTACCACGAGTGTAATCTAACCTCATGTCTAAGTGCGGTTACAGTTTCTATTTACTGTAAATTTAGGCCTATTCATTCATAAACAATTATTCATGTTCATCATAGGTTTTTCATGACCCTACCCTCAAGTCATAATTCATCATGCACGATATTCCCTAAATTAAAGTCTTAGATCACAGTATAGGTTATGCCCCCAAATCTCATTCATGTTTTTCAATACAAGTTATGCCCCAATTTATCTTTCTCACCCGTTTCCAATTCTTTCGTTCGCATATTTCAGCGATAGGCCGAGGCTCGAAGGTAGTCAAGGCTATAAAAATAAAAAAGGGAAAGATGTATAAAAGATAACAAAAATAGGCTTAATAACAGAATAGGCATATAATGACAGAAATAGGCATAATAACATAACAAGCATATCATGACAGAAATAGGCATAATAACAGAATAGGCATATGATGACAAAAATAGGCATATCAGGAATAGGCATATGAGAACTAAATAATAGATCAGGTGTACATGTAATGGCAGATCAGTTTAGATACGAATTAGATTCTTAATAGGCATAGGTTTAGATCCACATTTATTTACATGTCAGGATTACTTGTTAAATGTTTATATCTAAAAATAACATGAACTCACTGAGACTGGATCTAAAGATCTGAGAAAAGAGTGTTGATGTTGTAGCAGAAATTCTTGTATACGTATAAGTCGTTGTTGCAGAACAATAAGCTAATTCAATCTAAGTTGGGGCAGCATCTCGTTGTATCCGTTGTTTTGGGTGAATAAAACAATAGAAATGAGGACCTATTTATATGTTCAAGCCAACGAATCAAGTCAAGAAATGCGTCCAGGTTCGGAGAATGGATCTGCCCCAGATCTGGGTGGGGTCAAACCTAGGATCGACACCCCCTTGTATGGGTTGACCCTAGGGTCGACCCCCATGGGGCATGGGTCAACCCCCAATGGGTCAATTTCCTGCATGTCTTCCCGCTCTTTGATTTTTGATTTCTGAATTGGTTTTGTATGTATATGTATATATATATTTTACTTACACATATACAAAACTTAAAACCTTAATACCTTCTTCATATGATGTCCATTTTACGCAAACTCGGAGTCTATCTTAAGCAGAACTCCGAGATGAACACAATGGTATAGTCCATTTCCCTTAATTATTAATATTTAATAAAGTATTCTTTGGTTTATTGTTATAATGTCCTTTAAAATTATGGGTTGTTACATTCTCCCCTACCTAATGGATTTCATCTCCGAAATCTCCAAGTCAAAAAGAATGTATATCTTAACGTCCATCATCCATCTATTCATCCACCAATCACAGAAATCCATTGTCCTTAAAATATTTCTAATTCTTATATGAACATATGCAAAGGTGTGTATATGTCCCAATACTAATGTGAAAGATCAGGTGGTCTATTGATTCAGTCGACTTCCTTAATGCAATGTATGCCAGTGTCATAATCCAACATATATGCAAATAGTCCTAGTATATCATGTAAATACTATATGGTGCATAATCATCCATCCAAATGCAACACTCATGTGATGATACACCCATTTACATCCATTAAAAGGAAAATATGCACACGCATCCATATGTAGTATGAGAGTGATTGAGCCGATGTTGTGCCTAGTGTGTGTATATCCATCCGCGAGCAACCACTAGCAAATACTTGCATCCATCAAACATAACATGTCTTAAATACATGTTTACATCCATTGGTTCCCTACCTAAAGGTCGAAAATGCGATCGATAGGATATGCTTAAATGATAGAAGCAAATACGAATATAAGCTTTGGAAAAAGAAGTTGAGAACGTACCCTTGGAAAGAAAATGGTACGAAGCGGGAATCTTGTCCTCGGTCTCCCAAGTTGCATCCTCATAGTCTTCTCCCCAATGAACTTTCATCAACTTGACCTCTCTGTTGTGTAGCTACTTAACCTTTGATCCAAGAATACGGGTAGAGACTCGTCTAACTATCGCCTCTCGTTCCACCTCCACTTCCTCAAGCATACTCGGCTCAACTACCTCTACTGTATCATTCAAACATTTCCGCAAATGAGAATCATAGAAAACATCATGAACACCCACCAATCTCTCTGGTAGCTTCACCTTGTAAGCCATTTGAGATGACCCGAACTTCCCCGGTAAGGAAAGCACGGACAGAATTGAGGACAAGACAAACCAAAACACAAACAGAAGAACATTTCATTGTATATTACAACAATTCCATCAGAATACAAGAATATGCCGAGTATGAATAAATATTACACATTCGATAAATATCAGAGATTATAATAATTTACATAGTAGCGGGAAAACAATACAAAACACAACTAGAAGTAATACACGAATACAGAGCTTTCCGAGCATCGTTCCAGCTGTAAATCAGGATCCTATGAATATAAATCTGCAAAACCAAGACTACTAGCTGTCCATGTGGAAAATAGGGGGAACCAGAGTTTAGGTTAAACAGTAAACTCCAGGTCAGTCATGTGACTGGTATGAGAACTAAAACAGTTATTAATCTTTATTTTAAAAGAGAGTAATTCAAGGGACCACGCTATATAACACGGAACGGATTTCCTCCCAAGAACACTAGTGCATATAACAAAACAGCGCAATGTTTTTTGGAAGAATGAAGCTATTATAAGACCCAGGTCCCATCACACAATGCAACGCAAGCCGGAGGATAGGGTTTTCCCTTATAATAGCTAAACATGCTTGGTACATTAAAACAAATCATTTGATACTATTATAAGTGTATAGTGTCAAAACAATTTCAATCATAAATATCAATCATAGACGGCATGGGTACCATATATCATGTCGCCTTACTAGGCTCTACAAATAAAACCGCAATATCACGTATTGGAAATTGGATTTCCGTCATGAGTCGAAGCAAGGGGCAAGCTCCTCTCCGTTCGAGACACTCTAGCAAATGTCCCAAGACCCCACTATGATCCTGGGATCGGTTGGGCTGGTCCTCTCTTACTTTTGAGGATTGGCAATTCCTGAACACACGTTTCCCGGTCCTAACAGACCTATATCCGAGGCGCCTCGCATTCCAACATCCACACAGGTAAAAAGTATATAAATGTCAGGGCTGGTAGGTCACTGACATCACCCATAGCTAGAAAGAAACATCGTGTTCTCCCAACGGTCCGTATCCCGTTTTTGACTCATACCGAGGTGTGAGGCTCGTGAATTCACGTTATACACAAAGCTGTGCCACACAGGCCATGCTTTGATCATCAACCACAAGACTTTGCTTTTCAACAGAAACCTTGAACATCTGCCACTTAGGCGTGCCACACAGGCAATTCACTCCATGCGACTAATGTCCATCGATATACAACCTCTGAGCTCGTACGTCTCAGAGAAGGGCGTTAAGCAAGAGAATAAATTTTCCGCCGCCAAACAGATGTATATTTAATAGAGATCAATCAACACAGAATAAAATCCAATGTCAGACACACAGTCCATTTACAAGTTCATTCTGGGTCTGAACAAAACCGGAGGTACTTTCCTCGCATATCCATCGATCTCCAAGCACGTCTGGACGATCACCAACTGATTCCCTCATCTTGGGTGTGAAGCCCAATCAAGATCACCAGTAATAACGCAAACGATGTGAAAACTTCTGGTCTTCAACCACCATCTTCATCTTCGACTTATCGTCGAATCGGTTATTCAGAATGGGTATAACCCCGGCCTTTACGAATAACCCGCGCATATAATAAACACGTGTTACACAAACACAACATACGCCTCATTCCAATTCAGAATATTCTTTTTATTCAAATTTTCACATTCTTAGGGAAAGGTTCCCATTAATTTTATCAAGGATAAATTCTTCTAAATTTATTCTTTAATCTTCCTTTGGATATCATTTCAAACCATATTATGGTTTTCCAAACTAGTTGGGATTAGCGAACCACACCGAAGTAATTATTTATTTTATTTCCCAATCCCAACCTAATCATCCCATGGAGCAAAACTGGTAATACTCTATATCTAACACCACGGTGTAATCAGTAAAGTTAATTACCGTTTCACGTTCAAATCTAATTAAAGATATAACTATCGCTTTGGAGCAAAACTGGTGATACTCCATTCTCAATCACTTTTCAGATTTGATAATTTAAATTATCAATTCACATTTCAATTTAATTGCAGATTCATTAAAACTCCACTTAGTTTTAATCTTCCCACAAATCAATATCCTGTCTTTAACTGGGTTAAAGAACCAATGTCATCTAAAACACGATTCACGATAAACCCAAATCATGTTTGATATTAAATACAAGGTTCTGAATAGAAAATATATCGGCTTATATTCAATATCAAATTCTGAAACCAACAAATATCTTATTGGGAATAACGATATAAATATACCTTTCAAATTCCCACAACCATATCTGTATAATCACGAAATCCAACACCGGAATATTCCAAAGATAATTTCGATTCAAATCCATTCCAATTCATGTATTGGAAATTCTGATTATTTTTAAAACCACTTCAATTTCAATTTATTTATTTCAAAAATAAATTGATTTTATTTCTAGTTCAAAACTAGTTCGTTTCGATAAAAATCTATTTTTATCTTTACAAATGTGGGATTTTTCATCCCAGTTTTTCCCAAATCATTTCTTATGATTTTACACAAATTATTACTATTTTTAATAATTTTATCAAAGCCCGTACAGTCGATTTCCATCAACGGCCATCGAAGTAAACTTACAACGACCTTTTCCAAATTTGATTTGGACATAATTCCAAATCCAACCATTAGATTTCAAATTTCTAATATTCATTGGAAAGCTCTTTTCGATACGAACCCAACGGTTATGGTTTCAGGAGAATCCGACGGTCGGATCTCCCGTAATGTCCATTCGAAGTCAATGGTTGAAATTCACGAACTGCCGCAGCGCGGCGCGTTCTATTATGTCCATTATATAATATATATATATATATATATACACACATACATATTTCGTCGATTTCCTTTTAAAACGTACTTTATAAATCGTTTTAAATTTGTTTTCAAAATGATTTCAACTTCATATTCAATTTTGAACCGAAATTGAATATTCCACATCATCGATATACAAATGATAATATTTCCAAAACGTTATATTTTGAAATCACTTTCTTTTCTATATTCATTTTAAAAACGAATATAATCGATATAAATATCACTCACGTCAAAATGGCGCATCTTTAATCAACACGGCTTTATATATTTCAATAAATTCGTTATTCTATTCAACAAATGAATATTTATTCTATTCAACACATGAATATTCTCAACACATGACTATTTTTGTTATTTAATATATTTTATAAAATTATGATAAAGATGTAAATTTTATTGTTAAAATATTTTACTCAACACATGAATATTTATTTTTCAACACATGAATATTCTCAACTCATGAGTATCGTCAACACATGACTATTTATTCTATTCAACACATGAATATATATTTGATAATATTTTTTTTATTTTCCCGATTGGAATAAGGCCCAATCAATTACCATATAACGTTAATTATATTGTTTCCATACAACACATGTATATAAATAGCAACGATATATAATCAACCATCATCCAAAGTGCACCACACAACTGTATAAGCATTAAATATAAATAATTAACGCTTACACAGTCTGTCGACCAATCGATCGACATACAACTAAATAATTGGGATTAGTGTACGTCCAATATCATCTCAACACCCGTGTGGGGTTTCAAATCAACAAACACTGAATATTATTTGTGCAGTTAGGCGATGTGTAAAATTTATCGTCCAAATCAATATCCTTCAAATAGGTGTACATAAACAAACTGTCCGGTTTGTAAATGAATATTTATTTATTTACGTTCACGTTAAAAATTATATTTTTAATGATAATTAATTTATTTCAACACATGAATATTTTATTATCAATTTCACATCAACATCACAAACAAATTCACAACACAACAAACAAGCATACAAGTCGTCCATGGTCTGTGGACGACGGGTTTCAGGTGCTGCTAAGCACCGTCTGCATCCTAGTATATATTTTTATCTAGAAAACAAGATTTAAAGTGAGAAGTTCTCACCCAAGATAAACCAAACGCCACGACTTTTCATATGTAGGAATCTTCGTCGTGCTCGCCTTTTGTCAATTTCATCGTCCGTAGCCACTACACATATAAAAATTATATTTTTATAATCACTATATATGGATAAAAATTCTATTTTTACACCGCTACTATATAGATAAAAATTCTATTTTTACACCGCTACTATATAGATAAAAAATTTATTTTTACACCGCTGTTCATATAACAAAGATTATATTTTTATCACGCTATTCTCTATATAAAAATTATATTTATATATATATATATATATATATAAAGATCGTATTTTTATATCACGGCTTCATATGTAAAAATCACTCCTTTACAACGCTACTTCCATGATAGAAATTATATTTTTATCTTGCTAGCAATATAATAAAAAAAATATTTTTATTACTTTACATGAATAAAAATCATATTTTTATATCTCCTACATAATAAAGATCGAATTTTTATTATCTATATAATATAAAAATCATATTTTTCCACTGCCTTCATGATAATAAAAATCAAAACTTTATTTATTTAAAAATCATTTCTTTCTACTTTAAACATCCCGCCTTTCCACTACTAAAAATCTAACCTTTCTATATTATAAAAATCGAACTCTTACTACTTTACTTAAGTAAAAATCATATTTTTACTATTCTAACAAATATAAAAATCTCGTCTCTAACACTATAAAAATCTCGTCTTTAACACTATAAAAATCTTAGCTTTCTTTAAAATAAAAGTCCTATATTCACTGTAAAAATCATAAAATAATAAGGATGGAAATGCTTACTTCGTTATCGGAGGAAGGGGGGTTTAATCCTTGCTGACGAGGTGAAGGAGTGGTGGAGAAGTGTTTTCATGTTGGAGAAGAAGAGGAAGAGGAGAGAGAGGAAGGGAGGAGGGCGACGGGAGGTGGAGAGGGGGAGGCGCTGGTGGAGTGCGGCGCTGGTAGGGTGAGAGGGAGGTGCGGCAAGAGGAGAGAGAAGGGGGGCTTGCGTGTGACGCTTGAGGGAAGGTGGGAGGACGGAGACGCGTGAGGAGGGAAGGTGGAGGAAGGAGAGGCGGAGGCTAGAGGCGGTGGCCGCGCCTACGGCGCAGAGGCGCGGTGGTGGGAGGAGCGACGGCAGCTCCTCACCCTTTTTTTTTAATTTTGTAAATCAATTTGAAAAGTGGGGGGTGAGAGTATAAGTAAGGGTTTTTATATATTAATTTGTATTATTTAATTTCAAAAAGTTGACTTTTTCATTCGACCTCTAAATGAGGCCCACCGCCTGTCGTCCATAGCTAATTACCCCCATTCCGAACACAATGGGATATGTATCGTAGTCTGATTCGACTGCTTCGATCGGTTTCCGTCAAAATCAACATACAACTCTATATATTGAATTTGAACGCGCATTACAATTTACCGGGGCCACATACAGGACCTAAAAATTCTCGAAAAATATTTTCTAGCTTCGTATTGACGATACGGTCCTAACAAAACTAATTTCGCCAAATTCCGAGACCGTTTGAAAAATGGCCATTTTCCAGTCGATTAAAATCAACTGAAACTGGTCAAACGCGTTTCCTTTGCCACGCTCACATATTGATTCCAAAAATTATGAAAATTGGAATCTAGCAATAATTTGACATCCCGGATCCAACAAAAGTGGTTTCTTCGAAATCCGAGGTCGTTTGCAAAATTCCCCTCTTTAAGGGCCAGAATTCCATAGCGACTATTCAGAATTTTCAACTGGGCATAACTTTTTATCCCCGCCATGAAATTTCGATTTTTCAGATTCGTTGGAAAGATATTCTCAATTAGATTCAAATATTTTTGGTTTCGTTAATATCTGGTTTATTTTGAACCATGTACATTCATTTGAACTTTGAAATCGAATTATCGAATTGCCGCACCATTTTCAATTCCTTTTATAATTATAAATAAAATATTTATATTCTAATGATGATCTATATAAATATATACGTTCGAATTCCATTCAAATTAAATTTCTCGTCGATATTATTTAAAATAATTCATTTTTAAACATTCAAAATTCGCTAAATTTGCCAAAAATAAAAATTTTAAATTGGCTCAGATTTCCGGGTTGTTACAATCTCCCCCACTTAAACTTTTCGTCCCCGAAAAGGAACGAAGCTGAAAGTTGTTTAACTAATCAACTCAACTTCCATTATTTTCTTTACTGCTTAAGTTCTTCAACTTTTCTGTTTCTAAGAACTTTTCAAAATTTTCAAAAATTTGGCTAACACCCTAAATTTTCGATAAATTTCGCCATAACATCCCCAGCATCGGGGACTTCGGGATATTTCATATAGCCTCCCATGGCCTTCTTCAATCCAAAAGAAAAAGCCAATCGGCTAATAAAATCATCATCACCCAAGGAAATACATTAAATATGTACCTGTTTGTCGGGCAAACAATTTTATTCTTCTTCTCTAGCCTCCTTGTTATGACCTGTTCAATGTAAGTACATGTATATGAAAGCATTTGTAATTATTTTTCAATACAGTTCACTATTTGGTTCAATTTGGCTAAAGTTTCAACATTTAATTAATCAAATAATAATCAAACAACACAAACATCAATCAATTAGTGAATTATCATTTCAAATTCATAATTTTGATATTTATACAGAAAATCATGTTTTTGATGCTAAATCACAACAATAAATCTATCTAGTTTTGGTTCTCACACCAGTCTATGGAAATATATAGACATCACACTTTCGAAACTCGAACATAAATTCTGATGATGATCGATCAATCATCAGAACCATCTTCGGGTGTCTAGAATGTGATTGTATATCTATCCAGTATATTAAAACTTCGAATATACGTTCATGACGCGTATATGCAAAACCTTTATATACCCGATTGTCCAAATTCAATACAAATAAAATATTCAAATATGTATAATTGAATTTAACTTTCAAAACAATTCTTTTTCACTTTTTAAAATATACTCTTCACACTCGTTCTAGGATACTACTGATCCTATCTCTAACGAGTCATTCTCATTGGATATTACTAATCCAACTTCTGATGGATTCTTTCGTATGGTTCTAACGTGTCTTGTTCTCGAGCTTCGTAAACCAAAGCTCTGATACCAAACTGAGACTACCCGAGCTTCCCCGGTAAGAAAAGCACGGATAGAATTGAGACAAGAAAAACCAAAACACAAACAGAAGAACATTTCATTGTATATTACAACAATTCCATCAGAATACAAGAATATGCTGAGTATGAATAAATAATACACATTCGATAAATATCAGAGATTACAATAATTTACATAGCAGTGGAAAAACAATACAAAACACAACTAGAAGTAATACACGGATACAGAGCTTTCCGAGCATCGTTCCAGCTGTAAATCAGGATCCTGTGAATATAAATCTGCAAAACCGAAACTACTAGTTGCCCGTGTGGAAAATAGGGGCACCCAGAGTTTAGGTTAAACAATAAACTCCAGGTCAGTCATGTGACTGGTGTGAGAACTAAAACAGTTATTAATCTTTATTTTAAAAGAGAGTAATTCAAGGGACCACGCTATATAACACGGAATGGGTTTCCTCCCAAGAACACTAGTGCATATAACAAAACAGCGCAATGCTTTTTGGAAGAATGAAGCTATTATAAGACCCAGGTCCCATCACACAATGCAACGCAAGCCGGAGGATAGGGTTTTCCCTTATAATAGCCAAACATGCTTGGTACGTTAAAACAAATCATTTGATACTATTATAAGTGTATAGTGTCAAAACAATTTCAATCATAAATATCACTCATAGACGGCATAGGTATCATATATCATGTCGCCTTACTAGGATTTACAAATAAAACCGCAGTATCACGTATTGGAAATTGGATTTCCGTCATGAGTCGAGGCAAGGGGCAAGCTCCTCTCCGTTCGAGACACTTTAGCAACTGTCCCAGGACCCCACTATGATCCTTGGATCGGTTGGGCCGGTCCTCTCTTACTTTTGAGGATTGGCAATTCCTGAACACACGTTTCCCGGTCCTAACAGACCTATATCCGAGGTGCCTCGCATTCCAACATCCACACAAGTAAAAAGTATATAAATGTCAGGGCTGGTAGGTCACTGACATCACCCATAGCTAGAAAGAAACGTTGTGTTCTCCCAACGGTCCGTATCCCGTTTTTGATTCATACCGAGGTGTGAGGCTCGCGAATTCACGTTATACACAAAGTTGTGCCACACAGGCCGTGCTTTGATCATCAACCACAAGACTTTGCTTTTCAACAGAAGCCTTGATCATCTGCCACTTAGGAGTGCCACACGGGCAATTCACTCCATGAGACTAATGTCCATCGATATACAACCTCTGAGCTCGTACGTCTTAGAGAAGGGCGTTAAGCAAGAGAATAAATTCTCCGCCGCTAAACAGATGTATATTTAATAAAGATCAATCAACACAGAATAAAATCCAATGTCAGACACACAGTCCATTTGCAAGTTCGTTCTGGGTCTGAACGAAACCGGATGCACTTTCCTCGCATATCCATCGATCTCCAAGTATGTCTGGACAATCACCAACTGATTCCCTCATCTTGGGTGTACAGCCCAATCAAGATCATCAGTAATCACCCTAAATGATGTGAAATCTTCTGATCTTCAACCACCGTTTTCATCTTCGACTTATCGTCGAATCAGTTATTCAGAATGGGTATCAACCCGGCCTTTCCGAATAACCCGCGTATATAATAAACACGTGTTACACAAACACAACATATGCCTCATTCCAATTCAGAATATTCTTTTTATTCAAGTTTTCAAATTCTTAAGGAAAGATTCCCATTAATTTTATCAAGGATAAATTCTTCTAAATTTATTCTTTAATCTTCCTTTGGATATCATTTTAAACCATATTATGGTTTTCCAAACTAGTTGGGATTAGCGAACCACACCGAAGTAATTATTTATTTTATTCCCAATCCCAACCTATTCATCCCATGGAGCAAAACTGGTAATACTCCATATCTAACACCACGGTGTTATCGGTAAAGTTAATTACCATTTCACTTTCAAATCTAATAAAAGATTTAACTATCACTTTGGAGCAAAACCGGTGATACTCCATTCTCGATCACTTTTCAGATTTGATAATTTAAATTGTCAAATCACATTTCAATTTAATTACAGATTCATTAAAACTCCACTTAGTTTTTAATCTTCCCACAAATTGATATCCTGTCTTTAACTGGGTTAAAGAACCAGTGTCATCTAAAACACGATTCACGATAAACCCAAATCACGTTTGATATTAAATACAAGGCTCTGAATAGAAAATATATCGTCTTATATTCAATATCAAATTCTGAAACCAACAAATATCGTATTGGGAATAACGATATAAATATATCTTTCAAACTCCCACAACCATATCTGTATAATCACGAAATCCAACATCGAAATATTCCAAAGATAATTTCGATTCAAATCCATTCCAATTCACGTATTGGAAATTCTGATTATTTTTAAAACCACTTCAAATTCAATTTATTTATTTCAAAAATAAATTGATTTTATTTCTAGTTCAAAACTAGTTCATTCCGATAAAAATCTATTTTTATCTTTACAAATGTGGGATTTTTCATCCCAGTTTTTCCCAAATCATTTCTTATGATTTTACACAAATTATTACTATTTTTAATAATTTTATCAAAGCCCGTACAGTCGATTTCCATCAACGGCCATCGAACTGCACTTACAACTACCTTTTCCAAATTATATTTAGACATAATTCCAAATCCAACCGTTAGATTTCAAATTTCTAATATTCATTGGAAAGCTCTTTTCGATACGAACTCAACGGTTATAATTTCAGGAGAATCCGACAGTCGGATCTCCCGTAATGTCCATTCGAAGTCAATGGTCGAAATTCCTGAACTGCCGCAGCGCGGCGCGTTCTATTCAGGCCATTATATAATATATATATATATATATATATATATTATATATTTCTTCGATTTCCTTTTAAAACGTACTTTACAAATCGTTTTAAATTCGTTTTCGAAACGATTTCAACTTCATATTCAATTTCGAACCGAAATTGAATTTTCCACATCATCGATATACAAATGATAATATTTCCAAAACGTTATATTTAGAAATCACTTCCTTTTCTATATTCATTTTAAAAACGAATATAATCGATATAAGTATCGCTCACGTCAAAATGGCGCATCTCTAATCAACACGGCTTTATATATTTCAATAAATTCGTTATTCTATTCAACAAATGAATATTTATTCTATTCAACACATGAATATTCTCAACACATGAGCACTGTCAACACATGACTATTTTTGTTATTTAATATATTTTATAAAATTATGATAAAGATGTAAATTTTATTGTTAAAATATTTTACTCAACACATGAATATTTATTTTTCAACACATGGATATTCTCAACACATGAGCATCGTCAACACATGACTATTTATTTTATTCAACACATGAATATATATATTTGATAATATTTTTTTTATTTTCCCGATTGGAATGAGGCCCAATCAATTACCATATAACGTTAATTATATGGTTTCCATACAACACATGTATATAAATAGCAACGATAAATAATCAACCATCGTCCAAAGTGCACCACACAACTGCATAAGCATTAAATATAAATAATTAACGCTTACACAGTCTGTCGACCAATCGATCGACATACAACTAAATAATTGGGATTAGTGTACGTCCAATATCATCTCAACACCCGTGTGGGGTTTCAAATCAACAAACACTGAATATTATTTGTGCAGTTGGGCGATGTGCAAAATTTATCGTCCCAATCAATATCCTTCAAATAGGTGTACATAAACAAACCGTCAGGTTTGTAAATGAATATTTATTTATTCACATTCACATTAAAAATTATATTTTTAACGATAATTAATTTATTTCAACACATGAATATTTTATTATCAATTTCACATCAACATCACAAACAAACTTCACAACACAACAAACAAGCATACAAGCCGTCCATGGTCTGTGGACAATGGGTGTCGGGTGCTGCTAAGCACCGTCTGCATCCCAGTATATATTTTTAACTAGAAAACAAGATTTAAAGTGAGAAGTTCTCACCCAAGCTAAACCAAACGCCACGACTCTTCATATGCAGGAATCTTCGTTGTGCTCGCCTTAGCCACTACATATATAAAAATCATATTTTTATAATCACTATATATGGATAAAAATTCTATTTTTACACCGCTACTATATAGATAAAAATTCTATTTTTACACCGCTACTATGTAGATAAAAATTCTATTTTTACACCGTTGTTCATATAATAAAGATTATATTTTTATCACGCTATTCACTATATAAAAATTATATTTTTATATATATAAAGATCGTATTTTTATATCACGACTTCATATGTAAAAATCACTCCTTTACAACTGTAACGACCCGGAAAATCTGAACCAATTTAAAAATTTTAAATTGGCTATTTTAGTGGATTTTAAATATTTAAAATAAATATTTTAAATAATAACGATGAAAAGTAAGTTGAATCGACATTTGAAAAGGAATATAATTAATTCTAATTATAAACAGGGCCTGAAATGGCGCGGTAGTTTCAAAATTTGAATTCAAACTTTGACTGACTGTACCAGGTGCAAATTAAAACGGATTTTAGTGAAACCAAAAATATTTAAATCTATAAGTGAATATCTTTCTAACGAATTTGAAAAATCAAAGTTTCATAGCGGGAAGCAAAAGTTATGGCCAAATGAATTTTCAAAAACGTCGCTATAGAGTTTATATAGCCCGTGAAAATGGCCATTTTGCAAACGACCTCGGAATTCGACGAAACCACTTTGGTTGGATCCGAGATATTAAATTATCGCTAGGTTTCAAATTTCATAATTTTTGAAGCTAGTATGTGAGCGTGGCAAAAGAAAACGTGTTTTGGTCAATTACTGTTAAATTGGATCGACCAGAAATGGGCCATTTTTCAAACGATCTCAGAATTCGAATAACTAGTTTTGTTTGGACCGTATCGTCAAAACATAGCTAGATTTATTTTTCTGGAATTTTTCGAGTCAGTTTGTGGCCCTGACAAATTGAAATGTACGTTCAAATCGAACATTGAATGTTATATACTTTAAATTGAAGGAAAACTAACTGAAACAGTCGAATGGGCCTAAGAAACATAACCATTGTCTTCGGAATGAGGGTAAAATGCTAGGGATGATAGTCGTTGGGTTTGGATTGGTGTTCTTGTGTGAAAGAGTGTATTTTGGAGATTTTAAAATAAATAAATAAAAAATTCTATTGGCCAGTGCACTCTCCCCCCCCCCCCGATATTCTCTCTCCCCGCAACCCATCGAAGGCGGAAACAACTTCGAAGTTTCCCTCCCCGTTTCCGACTGCCACAGCCACCATCAGCCCCACCTCCAGTTGAACTTTTTGAAGCCCTCCTCCTCTTCAAATCCATACCTGCTGCTCCTCCTATCATCGCTCCATCACCGAGAACCACCGCCCTGATGTTGCGCCGCCTCGAAGCCCGCCACGCCTTGACCGCCGCACCGAGTGGGACCCACTTACCCTTGTTTTGGGTGCCTCTCCAAGCACTACAAGGTGGCATTGGCCGATCGACTTCAAGTGCAATGGATCGGAAGAAAATTCAAAACCTAGTTTTGAATCAAAAGGAAGGTATACGGCTGTTAATTATTTAACTGATTTCAACAGTTTAAAACCGTCGCAAACTATGATTATCGAATAAAAATCATATCTTTTACGTTTCTTGTCGAAATTCAGTGAAACAAGAGACAGTGGACTCGTGTGGACGTCTTCTACATTCTAGAAGAGACCGCATATTTTTATGATCCTTCTGCTATTTTTGGTGGAGTGGAACCCAATGTGAGATTTCTAAATTATAAACGATATGGAAAACGACGATGTATAAATTATATAGTCGATGTATGAGTTATATAAGCATTGTACACCTCATGTATAAGCGTTGTATAAGTTGTACGTTCGATGTATAAGTTATATGTGCGTTGTAAAAATTATATATGTGTTGAATGGAAGTGAAATATGCTTATATATATATATACACGCCTCTCGTCCACAAACCATGGACGATATTTATTGGTTGTGATTGGTGTGAAAATTGGTTGAATATGAATGGTTGATTAGAATTGTTTGTGGTTGAAATTGATTGATTGTCGTTGAAAAATACCCGCTTGTGGTTGAGAATTATTTGGTTGAAACCACATAGGATTAGTTTGTGGAAATGGAAAATATATACATGCCGCCTGCGTGCGAACTAGATGCATGAAATCTCCATTGTCAAAAGCTGCGACGCTTTAAGGTAGACCAAGGAGCTGTACTAGGGACGACCCCGGTTTTAACTACCTTGCCGTTATGATGTCGAAATTTTGAATAATATTCATGTGTTAGAATTATTTTCATGTGTTGAAACTATATTCGTGTGTTGAATAGAAAACTGTTCATGTATTGAATAGAAATTCATTCGTTGAATAGAAATTCATGTGTTGAATGATATTCGTGTTTTAAAATAAATTATTTTGTAATAAAAATCATATTTTTAACATCTATATGAACTATATAAAATAGTCGCGTTTTGAAATAAATTGTTTTACAATAAAATTCACATTTTTACTATATATATACAAACTATAGAAAACCGTTCATGTGTTGAATAGAAATTCATTCATTGAACAGAAATTCATGTGTTGAATGGTATTCGTGTTTTAAAATAAATTGTTTTATAATAAAAATCATATTTTTAACATCTATATGAACTATATAAAATAGTCGTGTTTTGAAATAAATTGTTTTACAATAAAAATCACATTTTTACTATATACATGAGTTGTTAAAATAGTGAAATGTCAAAGTGAATGTTGGTTGGATAAAAATACCATTTTTATCAAATGTATGAAAAGCATATAGTTTTAAAATCGAGGAATCGATTATATTTATATATATATAATTAAAATATATCGAATAACGAAGCTGCAGTTCATGTTTTGAAACCGTGATTTCAAACGATTAGTGCGGGAGATCCGACCATCGGATTTTCCTGAAACCGAAACCGTTGGGTTCGCTTTGGAAATATCTTTCCAACGACGCCAACTTTGTAAAGATCCAACGGTTGGATTGTCTAGAATGTTTAATTCAAATCAGAAGAAAAACAGCACCAGAATTGATTATATTTATATATATATATAAATATAATTATATTAAATCGAATAACGACGCTGCAGTTTGTATTTTGAAATCGAAACTTCAAACAAGTGTACCGGGAGATCCGACCGTCGGATTTTCCCAAAACTGGAACCGTTGGATTCGTTTAGAAAAGTTCTTTCTAATGATGTAAACTTTGTGAAGATCCAACAGTTAGATTTTCAGATATGTGTAAATCAAATCTGAAGAAAAACAGCGCCACGGACGCGTTATGGCCCGAAGCGTCGTTTGAATAAATTGGCTATTTTAAAATAAATAAAAATAGTGATAAATCATTATAAAATACTATAAATGATATGGAATGTGAAATTTAGGAATTAACTGAAGGTTAGCTAAGTCGAATGGTTTCCTAGGTTTTGATCTGATTTTGGTTTCGGCCTACGGGGTTAATATTTGGGAAATCGATCTCTTACTGATTGACGGTTAGTGACTAATGAATTGGAATGAGGTGTATGTTGTGTTTGTGAAGCACTAGTTATTTATATACGTGAGTTGCTCAGAAAGACCGGGTTTATCCCATTCTGAATAACTGAATCCACGATAAGAAATCGAAGATGAAGACGTTGGTCGAAGACCGGAGTTCTTCACCTCGTTTGGATGGTAACTGATGTCCTGATTGGGAGGCATCTCGAAATATGGATAATGAGTGGTGATCGTCATGACGTACGTGGAGATCGATGGGTATGCGAGGTATATAGTGCCTCCGGCTTCGTTCAGACCCAGAACGGACTTGTAAATGGACTGTGTGTCTGAAATTGGAATTCATTCTGTGTGATTGATAGCCATCAGTTACGTGGCGTGAATTGCCTATGTGGCATGCTAAGATGCAGTGATCAGGGCTTTTGTTGAAAAGCAAAGTCTTGTGGTTGATGATCAGAGCACCCCCTGTGTGGCGTAGCTTTGTGTATAACGTAAATTCGCGAACCTCACACCCTGGTATGAACCAGAAACGGGAGAAGGACCTCAGGGAGGGCATGCGTTTCCTTCTAGCTAGAGGTGGTTTCGGTGCTTAAACTGGCTGACATTTATACTATTTTCACCTATGTGGTTGTTGCTGTTGCGAGGCCTCTCGGTTATATCGGTTGACCCGGGACCGATGGATCATTAGTTGGCTCATTTACGCCCCAAAGGGCGGGGAAACGTAGTGTTCAGGCATTTTAATCCACATCGGTGGACCGGCCCTGTCGCTCCAAAGGCTTGACTGAGTACTTGCCTGAGACACGGGCTAAAGCGTCTCGAAGTTGATAAGGACTATCTTTTGCCTTGGTTCATGACGGAAATCCAATTTCCAAATACGTGACCGTGCGATTTTGATTGTATATATATATGGCGACATGATATATGGTACCCATGCCGTCTATGATTGATAGTTATGATTCGGAATTGTTTTTGAAACATGTAAACACTAGTAATAATATCAAATGCTTTTGTTTTATTCGTATCAAGCATATTTTGGCCATTATAAGGTAAAACTCTATCCTCCGGTTTGCGTTGCATTGTGTGATGGGAACTGAGTTTTATAATGGCTTCATTTTTATAAAAAGCATAGCGATGTTTAAAGGAATTATTTGTTTTAAAGCACTGGCAATCCAATGGAGTAAACCCGTTCCGTGAAAGTGGCGTGGTACTGTGATTAGCCATATTATAAATGTGTTTAGAATTCTCATACCAGTCCCATGACTGACTCGTAGTTTGTTTCACTTGCAAACTCGGGTGCCCCTATTTCTACACGGGCAGCCTTGTATTCAGGTATTAGCAGGCTCTTTCTGGATAGCTGGAGCTGAAAATGGATTCTATCATTTCTCTTTTTATGCTGTTCAGCTCCTATTGTATATATTTTGTTTGTTTTCCGCTGTAGACATTTATGTATAGCTGAACTGTATTTGTACTAAGTATGATCCTGTATACTGTGTAACTCTGATGATTACATTATTCAGTGTATTATTTGTTCTTTATCTGGTGTATTTATTTAATTCTGTTCTGCTATTATCTGTTTATGTGTTATATTCCAAAGATTACCCTTGTCACCGTAGGAACGGGGAATGGGGTCGTCACAACGTGGTATCAGAGCTTTGGTTAAGCTTAGTGCTGGAATATAACATATTAACGAACCCGTCAGAAATAGAACCAGTAGTGTTCTAGGACGAATAATTCATTACAGATAGGATAAGAAATATCCTAGTATGAGTATAGCAGAATCAGAATAACTCGTTAGAGATGGGGTCAGAAGTGCCTCAGAACGAGTCGAGAGTTATATGTTTATAAATAACGTATTTGTGATGATGTGTATAGTCTGGTTTCAAAAATATGATTTTTGAATATATAAAAGATATATTTTTGAAAAGTTAAAAACAATTTGATTGTGGTTTGTGTTATGTGATAGTGGATTTGATTAATTAAATTATTAGAACGATAGTTAATTTAATTAATAAGGGAATGAATGGTAGAATTTATTCGATTAAATCACACATTGAACTGATATAAAAATAGGTAGAAATATATTGTTAGCCTGCTTTGTGACCAGGCTACCCAAAGCAAAGATCATGTTGACACACCTCTGGGTAAATGCTGTCTCATATGGAATCTCTGGATAACATCGCTCTCTGGCATTGGAAACATCGTCAGAAGACACAAGGCAGTTTGGTCAAAATCACAACATCAGTATAAACTGGCCCGAAACCCCTATCAAATGACCTCATTTGGATCTATTTACCTCAAATAATCGTAGCCCTTTGAATTAGCTTCAGTTTGAGCTTTGGTTTGGCTCAATCGGCCTTACGATTTGAAAGTTATGCCTGTTTCCGTGAATGGGTGTAATCTAGTATCGAAGACTCAGGCCATCACATCGGATCGCTCCCATCAGCTCGCCCTCGATCGGATCGCCCCCCTCGGATCGCCCCTCACGCGTCACGATCCGACCCGTCACCACTCTGCTCGCTCCCTCCGACCACGACCCGATCGTGGTGCGTACCGTGACCACGATCCAATCCCACTACCACGATCCGACCACCGAACCTGCAGATAAGCGCACTGTTTTGACCTATTCTTAAGGCTATTCATGCTCCTACTTTCATGGATCGCCTGTCACGTGTCCTACCACGACCCAGTCCTCCCAGGAGCTTTCCTACAGCTATAAATACACCTTCAGATGGCATTTTCAGGGGACTTTTGGCATCTCCTCATCCATGGCTGCCATGGACAACACTTCTCCATGAATAACCACTATCTTCCTCAATAAATTCAATGGATTCGGAGAGAATTATTCATTGAATTCAAGTGATTGAAAGACAATATTCATTGTAATTGTAATCTATGAGCGAAATGAGAAAATATGAAGTGGACGTAGGCTCGTTAACGCCGAACCACTATAAAAATCTCGTTGTCTTGCTTTTTTCTCTATTTTTCAGTTATTTCTTCATATCCTATGCTCAAAATACGACGATTTGGGTGTTAGGACCATTTTTTGGTCTAACATTTTGGTGCTTTCACTGAGAAACGAATGAGGATTATAAAGAAAATACACAGGAGCAGGTGGCCGGTTCTCGGTTCGCGGTTCGCGGATCGCAGGGGCCATCACGATCCGATTCGCGGTTCGCGGAACGACCTCCACGAACGGAGCCCAAAGAGCCATCACGATCCGATTCGCAGTTCGCGAAACGACCTCCACGACTCGGGCCCAGAGTGACCTTCACGACCCGACCTGGTGTAGGATCCGCGATCCGATCCGAAGACGTTGATTAATTGACGATCCGAGCCACGAACCAGACGACAGTAGCGAACCGCGACCCAGAAAAGTGGTGACGAACAAGGGTCGCGATCCGACCCAAAAAAGTGGCATTTTTTGGAAAAAATGTAATTTTCAGATCATTTCAGAAAAGGCTCTATCTTCCAAAATCGAAAAAATCGTGCGGTGCCCACATTTTCGACCTAACCGGCTAGGTCGATCGCCGCCGGGACTGCGGGGCCCCGGACCCGCTGACGGCCTCGCCTTCGGCTCGGAGCACGGCTCGCCTTCGGCTCGGAGTACATTCTGACCCACAATTATCACAAATGCTTATCGACCAAGATTCGGTAGGTATTCTGAGGATTCTTTCCAGAAGCCATGACCTCTATCTACCGATGTTATCGAATGTGAGGAGTTGTTGAAAAGATTCGACACGCTGGTATGGCAGTATACAAAATAATGATGGTCTCATAACAACCTCCTCTTCCAGAGCTCCAATGGTGTGCATATTTCCCAAATGCAACTGATGATGCTCCTGAGCGAATAATGATCACCTAGTTTACGTGACTTAAACCTGTCCTACAGACGAAATCCCAGATGACATTGACATAGAGCAATCCGGATACTATTCTGAGGATGACTCAAAAGATCCCAATGACCATGATTCTCAATAATGGGATACCCGACGGCAAGTAAGGACCCTAGCACTACAAAGTTACCCTTCGCTTGAATGGCATGGTGAAAAACGTATGTCCCACAGTTCACTCCTTGAAAAGCTTAGCTAACATTTGCAATGCCTATTTGTCATCAACCGCATCAAGGAAGACTGATTTCCATAGAATGAAGGGTAGATCAATGTACTTTGGTGCCCAGAGTTAGGTACCAATTGAACGATCGTGGGCCATGATCGGGCATATGGATCCTTGCCCGGGCGATAGCAACTTGACTGCTCACCAGCCGCCTTATGACATTGGTCAAGAAATGAGAACTTGAGATCAACGCAAATATGAATCAACCATTAGCTCTCCACTTCATACAACAGTTGTGATAGGATATACGAACCTTACTTGAAGCCTTGCAAGCCATGCTATTGCATTCAAGCTTATCTTATCGTCGTCTCAACCAACCAGGTCTAGCGGAATTCAGAGCTTACATAACATATGGGTGTTAACCGTTAAATATCCCTACCAAAGACGGAGTGAGACTGGTCTACGGTGACCAAGTTATTGGAGAAGCCGACTGATTAGGAAGGATGGAATATGCTACGCAACAGAGATTGCGTGAAACCCAAAGACGCTTCCCCTCCAGATGACATGGAGTGTGAAGGAGGTGTCAATATTGCGGATAATAGGAGCATCGCAAAATGAATTGCCAAACGGCCTGCCCGAAGACATAGATTCCAGAGAGGATGGTGATTCGTGATGAAGAAGGGTGACATCTAATAACGCAACTGCACGTGTTCCGACTAGTGACGCCGACCTGACTATGGTCTTCACATCGGATCTCCTTTAGACCTCTTCCAAACGAGAGAACTTATATGCTTTCTGTAGGCAAGCCTGGATGTGTTCGTTTGGACCAGTGCTAATATTTGCGGGATTTTATCCCAAATTACGAGTCATTTCTTGAGTATAAACCTGAAGTGTGCTCCTGTCAAGCAAATAAGACGTATGCAGTAAGTTCACTATCGCGGGATTTTATATGGAGTTGCCATTCGAAATGAAAGATGAAATCAAGCACCTGGAAGTTGTATACAGACGGTGCAAGAAATGATCGGCAATCCAACGCCGAAGTTTTACAGATAACCCCCGAAGGACGACTCGAAAGGAATTCCAGTCGGAGAAACCACAACTCGCAGCTTACCTAGAATGGGCAGAAGAGTTATTGGATGGATTGGAACGTTACAACATACCTCATAATTCATACACAAGAGATCTAAAGTCGAATCATCTGGTCGAATAAGAAAGTTCCGATAATCCAGAAAAGATAGAGATGATCCTCATCAAGACACTATGAAATACAACCATTGATAAAATGGAAGTCGATCCAACGTTGGGGACCAAACCCGGAAGAGAGTCATGGTTAACTCCATGATAAACTTCCTACAGCACAAAATGCATCTAACAAGGTGAAGTGAAAGGCGTGCAATCGTTCTTTATGCCTCGAGGTATGACATGCAATTCGACATTGCCTATTTCTCTTGGAAGGTTGTCCCAAAACAAACACCAACGAATGCAATTGCCAAATTCACCGCCCTAAATGATTCGACCAAATCACCAGTCAGCCACCCATTAGATGGGAGATGTACATGATTGAAACTTCTGGCCAACGACGTTCTGAAGTTAGAAAGTGAAGACTCATACTTCCACTCTTTTCATCGATTATCTGCCAAGTGACTCACTCCCTTAAGGCTGGGGGCAACTACAGATTTGAGCATAAATTGCTCGAGATTACATCATCTAATTCGGAGCTGATACATCAAGAATTTGCCTGGCCAATTGACTTAGTCTTGCCTGAAAGTTAGCGAATTGAAGATCTAGAATGCTTACGCATGAATGCTGGTTGATTGTCGGCGCACCAACCCTTGTCCCCGATATGGGATCGAGGGTATATCAGCAAATTTATGTGATATGATTATCCCACCAGCAGTAATATCCTATTTCCTAGCATGGAAAGTGCAAAAATTTCTATAAGCATGAATCCATTGTTCTCATGCTAATTTACAACTTAACACCAATGTAAAGATGTGCTACCATTAGCAATCCAGTCATGACTTCCTGACACTCTATCCTTACCCTCAGCACGGGGGCAAAAAGGCGATTTGAAGGAGATGCGACCTCATCACTCGCTTATAGTACCTACCTAGCCGCCTTTGCCATCTCAAGACCCCGATCAAGCCCTTTATTGACAGAGATAGGGCGAAGCAAAATGGACCTGCAATGAATATGCAACGCCATTTTTCACTCAGAGTGATACTCATTCCTTTAACAGGATTATTCTATAACCATGACTCTTATATTTGCATGATTTATGAGTTACTGATGTAATTAACTCAGATGAATTAATATGTGGATGGTGTAGGTATTCAGGATTTGCTACCGATCAAACTTGTAACACCCGCATATAGAGCCATAGAGCAATACTATAACGAGCTCGACTAAACTGCTCGTTTACAAAGCCACGCTCTTCGTCTAAAGAATGCTGTATAGCTCAAGGTGGATCCGGGATGACCATCCAATCCTTGGCTCACACGTGGCAGACCACAAGACAATTGAACATAAATCATTGAGTTACAAAGTCATAGTCCGACTCCAGATGGACGCGGTGTGACCGCCTACATGGCTCGATCCTATGCTCGACGCCACCAAATTACATGAATTCAATTAAAGGAGGCAACACTGCCTCTTAATTTGCTTACTTTTCAATCATAAAATTTGCTTTCACATGCTCTCCGAGTTACTGACGTGACTAATTCGTGCGGTGTGAATAATGCAGGTACCCGAAGTCTGGTGCCAACCATTCCTCCCATAGACTGTTCGGAGGAACTCAAAGCCTTGGCAAATGCTCCAACTGCTTGTCCGACTGGTTTTAATCCTCGGAGCTTGGATTAAAATGTAAACCTAGGACGAGTTTGATGAGCGTGCATGATTGCGGACCGCTTGATCCGTGACTCTAACTCTCCAGAGCTGAGAGAGAGTATAAAGGAAGCGAAGATGACATCCACAAGGCGTGGCGGTGTACCATGATCGGAGCCGCCTGAGCAAAAGTCTAACCTTGGCGACCGCCAGGAGAATATAAAAGCGTCCATGATTTGGCGCTGAGAAAGGACTCTTACCCCGCTGAAGGATCGGGGAGCGATGGAACGGCTGAGTCCCAACTCTAACTCTCCAGAGTCGAGAGAGAGTATAAAAGCGTCTCCGATTGAGCGCTGAGAAAGAGCTCTTACCCCGATGAAGGATCGGGGAGCGATAGAACTGCTGAGCTCGAACTCTAACTCTCCAGAGCAGAGAGAGAGTATAAAAGCGTCTCCGATTGAGCGCTGAGAAAGAGCTCTTACCCCGCTTAAGGATCGGGGAGCGATAGAACTGCTGAGCTCGAACTCTAACCTTGGCGACCGCCAGAAGAGTATAAAAGCATCTATGATTAAACGCTGAGAAAGGTGCTGGAGAATCAGCACCCCCCATAATTTCTGCTCCGCTGAAGGATCGTTGAGCATATCATGAAACAAGCTAG